>JRHT02000005.1:1295-392001 GCA_011800875.2 Suillus brevipes Sb2 | reverse complement strand
CGTACCCTGCCGATGCACGAAATGCGCGAAGACCGTCCTCCAGTTTACCATGGTCACTCCACGAACTCGGAGAAGACATGAAGAACAAGACACGGTCCCAGAGTCCAAGGCCTTCCCCTTTCCTTTCCTGTCCTTCACCAGCTCCCTCGGCTCCTCGTCACCCCATGCTTCACCACTGTGCACGACACGTCCAGAGTCAAACCAGTCCATATTTTCCTCGAGGATGTCAGTCTTGACCATCCATGAAAGTATACGTGTGGCCAAGGTTCGTGCAAGAGGTGGTGGGCCTGTCTTTTGTTCATCTGCTCTTCTCCGCAGCTTCGCTAACTTGGCTTGGTCAGGTCGCGGGTCTTTTACCTCATCTATGGCTGTGAAGAGCGCGGACAACTAACAAAATACAGTAAGTGTTTCAAAGTTATGGCGTTTACAGCATCGGTGACAGCACTTACCTCAAGGCTTCGCCATTCTGGCTCCATTGTCAAGAAGGTGCGTGCTTCACCTGGACGCTGTTCTGGGTCATCTTCATCATCTGACATCGCATTTAAAATGAATGCTGAGTCGTATTTAGGGTCTTGCCACTTCCCGTCACATTCATTTGATCTGCGTTTCCTCTTGCGCGCATCAAGTTTCTGATGGAACGACCAGTAAGTACAATTTTATTCCCGCAGAAAACACGTACTGATTGAACACGTGAATTCATGTGCGCACGATCCAAACCTCCATCAACGATCTCTACATCATCCCCCAGATCATCATCTTCATCTACTCGCTTCCTTTTCTTGTCCGCTTTTCTGTATTCTCCCGCCATCCGCATATATTTTGTCCGCACATTTTTTTCAATCTGGCCAGGAAGGATTGCACTGAGAATTCCCTTTGCAGCATCGCCCATCTGTGGTCCCACGAGACGGATCCTATCGACTACCCTCTGCAGACCTGCTGTGTTGATACTGTCGTCGTGCTTTCCTACCCGCCAATCAAAGCGAATCAAGTCTTTCCCTGTAGCAGGATCTTTCGGCCAGTTATCTGTCCCTTCTCCGATACCCATTGGGTAGCCTGGTAAGTGCTGTGCATCGAGTTTCTGGATGCCTAGCAGAATTTTGAAGCTTTCGCCTACTAGGTCCTTCGTTCCAGTGTTCAGTTCAGTTTTTTTTTGCTGCGCGATGTATTAAAAGGTGCGCACTCTGAATATTTTACTCTTCAGTGCATCATCACTTGCACGCTGCTGATCGTCCTTCTCTGCCTTCACATTTGCACTAGATTGCTGCCCACCATCATCTACCTGCTCACCCTCATCATTCTCGATATCTGCATCATCACCAGCTTCGATATATTCAATGCCGAGCTGTGCTTCAATGCGTCGCAAGCGCTCATCCACGTCTTTTTGTTGCAACTTCAGGTGCGAGTTTTCGGCTTTCAAAAGCTTGTTCTCGTTGTATAGGAACTGAAACTTCCTCTCTGCTTGGTCTTTAAAGGTCGAAAATTTCGTTTCGAGCTGTTCATGGGCGACAATAGTGGCATTGAGTCTCGCAAGGTTCGCGGACATCGTGAGGGGGAGAATTCAACTGTATCATTACTTGGACATCTTACAGTGCTTGTAACTACATCTGAGATTCACCACTAGTACTGCTATATGATCTGCTTGTTGCTATGGCCAATGATTCGCAGCGCAAGGAGTAATTGGCGAGCTATTGCGGGCTGCAGCTGGCAGTGGGGGTACTGGTAGGACAATATTTATTATATTTATAATAAATAATACCAATATCTAGCGTACATGTGCGAGGATTATAGACCGAACGAGTTGCACAAGAACCTACGTAAATTGAGACACGGATACATGAAAATTGCGACCAATCGTTTGACATTACAGTGACGACGAACCTCGCAAACATCTCGCACGGGTTTGCTACGGATCTGGAGGTTTTTGCCACATCCGTCGCCGACATAATCTGCCTTTTTCTGCAGTGCAACATGCAGCAGCGGTACAACTTGCTGTGCTATCCTAACAATAGGCAGGATATTCGGCCGCAAAGCGACGTTGACCGGATGGAGGCTTTTAGAGTCGGAACATTAACATGGCTGTGCATGCAGATGGACTAGCTCCCGTGCCGTTTTGACTATTCCGGTGTGCGAACGCCCTATCAAATGGCAAATCCCGCGTCGTTCGTGACATTTGTGAGAACTCTAGATCAGAGGCGTTCTATTTGCTAAGTTGCCCATTAATAATGATACTCATACTTGTTCTTGTTCTCTTCATCTCAGGGTCGTGATCCATCAATTGCAAAGCGACTAGAAAAAAGGACTATGGATTTACACTATCACTTCAATCCCAATCAACTATGGGAAGAACCCCCGCCCCCGCCCCCGCCCCCACCCCCATAAGACGATCCATTCCCAGGAAGCCCACGAGTCTCCGAGCTCCAAGTCCTTTTCATCTAGCACTTCTTGAATCATCGAAATAGTGCTCTCCAAACTCCGGCGCCTCGTCAAGGGTCTCGTATATATATAATAAGGTGGTCCAGCCCCAGTGTATCAGTAGCAGTCCAAGTAGGCGTAACCTTTAAATATCGTCCGTTCAAAAATTCGAGTGTGCATAAATAATGTATCCCTCTGTGGCACTGCCACGTCAGCTCGGCCCACAAATTCAATAGATACGCGTCAACCATATAGCGTACACAGCTCGCCTCTGGCTTGCGAAATCGCCTAGGAGCTGGAAATGCCGACGGCGAGGAATAAATCGACCATAGACACTCCAAAGCATGTGGAGAAACCCATGATTTGGACGAAGACCTAGGCCTAGAGGCAGAGGTCAGATGATGCAAGGGTGAGAGGACAGGATGTTACAATGCTTATGATTGCATCGCTGAAATCTGCGAGGGAGTCGCCTACTGCAAAGATCGCGAAACCAGTTATTGCATCTGCCAGTGAGAGTCCAAAGACGAAAGCAGATGTCTGTGTAGGTTGTTAGTACGATGAAGAATGAATAGAAGAGAAAATATAGAACGGACCTGCAATAACTTGAACATTGATAGCCACTGTCGTGATTGCCAGAATCCATGCAGTCGCTACCAAGAAGCCCATGCTACACCGTGCCAGACGTAGTACAGCTGGGTGGCCTCTAAATAAAAACGATGAGGTTGTCGATCGTAGCTGCCAGTTGATGATCACAAGCTCGGGCGCCAATCCAATGGCTTAAATAGTAACAAGACGGAGAGGTAAGCGATTTCGATGACGGGTAGCGTGTTTGGGCAGGCTTGCGGTGAGCTGAGACCAAGGTGATGTGAAGTACTCCTATAAGTAGGGAGGGCACGGTATAAGAAACTGATGTTATCATTGGTATTGCAGTCGGACAAGGCTAATTACAAGGCCGGTCGGGGTAGGTCGGGGTGTCGTCACTGGTCAGGGTAGTATCGCCTCAGTCATTGATGGGCTGTTTGCAAGAAAAAATGTCTCTGCTCTGCGACCCGGGACCAGATTGTCCAGCTCACTGGCGGCATGCCAGTGCTTACTGGTTTATACCACTAGGCAGTTAGCTGTCCGAAGCCGCCCAGGTACAGAATTTAGGCTTGTCCGTCGCCCACGCAGCTTCACACAAAGGCTTTTGTGTGCAGTGAGACATTGGCAACATATAGCAAAGACAGACATAGAATATCCAATCGGACGGTCTTCAAACCGATTCGGAGCGACAATATTTCCAGGGCCCAGGCGTCATCGATTCATCAACCGACAGAGGCGAAACCACGAACATGGTTGGCTCACTGAGGCTGGTCACGAGCACAATACGTAATCCTAAAAGGCGTCGAGTCCCACGCTCTGCTTATTTCCTCTGGGTGAATATCTATCTCAACTACACGGGTGAAACCCCCGTCAACCGAACGTATCATTCTGGAATTGACCTTGTCAGTTGCTGGTCGATGATATTCACAAACATTATTTTTTTGGTCAGGGATCAGTGCGATGACTGCGATTGCGAACACAAAAGGTATGGGTGCTAGACAATGCTCGTTAGTGGTGAGTGCATAGGAGATGGTGTAGGCATAGCTTAGGCGGCCGTCATTGTCCTTGTGATGATGTCTGGAAATCACAAAAGGAATTGTACGGCTCACCTACACACCCAGACTCATGCGACTGCGAGAACCTCACTTCTCATTGAAATTCAACTTGCCAAGCGATCAAGCTCGCATATAGCTGAGCATCAAACCGTCCGTGCCCACCAGGTGTAGTCCACCAACCTCGGTTGAGGTTGCATCTTCAGACTCCAGATGGCACAAGGGTATGATCCGTCCGTTGCAATGGGGGTACTGTACATTGTATTGCAAAGATGGAGCATGAATATCGACTGGGAAAAGCCCTCGAGTATGATCGGAGGCCATGCAGACTAGATCAAGCCATGGACAGAAAGTGGCAATGGGCACACGTCCATGCGCTGGCAGAAACCTGGTACAATGAGGCAATGCTAGCTCAAAATATGATTGGGTGGCTCACCTGTTGGCTCCATGCATGGCTGCCACGAGGCAACGATATGGACGTTCCTCGCGCTATGAAGATCGGATAAAGGCTTCTGGAAGTTTTCGCGATAGGGGCAATAAATGCAACCAAGATGCTTCAATTGAGGACTGCAAGGTATTCGTACAAGACGACCTGTCTGTTACTCGACGAATACTATTATCGAGCAGAGCAGGCCGTGGGCGCAATTGGTAAAACCATTCATGAAAACATGCTCATGCAGAATTAGCGTCTATCAAAGCACTAGGTGCAGGACATTTAAATTAACATATTCAATACTAAGTCCCAAATACGGTTCGTCAGAATCAACTTCGAACGGGTAAATGGATCCTCTTACCATCTATTAGCAAACTACCACCTCAACTCCACCCATAGATTCACTCCCATGACCACGAAATACGCGCCAACTAAGCAGAATCCCCACCTACGACTCAGTACGTAACCGTTCAGCGGGACGACGAGCAGCGTTGTGATGAGTAGCGCCAGCAAGCCAAGTGTACTGCTCATAAGCGTAGGTGAGAAGTGTAGTCTGTATGGCTCGCCACCATCTTTTGAAATCACATATGAGCCAGAGATTCCGACACCGAGAAGGATGTTGACCATGGGCCCGCCGAAGCATGCAGAGAAGCCCATGATGGGGGCGAAGACCTGAAGGCTGGGTTAGGTAGCGGAAGGGCAGAATGAAAGGAAGGAGACTTACAGCTACGCTCATGTTTGCTACGAGATCTGCAAGGGAGTTGCCTACTGCGAAGATAGTGAGACCGATTATGGCATCCGAGAGTCCAAAAATGAAACCGAATGTCTGTGTAGGTCATTAGTACGATGGGAGGTGTGTATAGGAGAAGAATCTAGAACAAACCTGCAACACATTGACAGCCTCATCGGCGATTGCCATAATCCATGCGATCGCAACCAAGAAACCCATACTACACCGAGCCATACGTGCAGTAGGGTGGCTTCTCTCATCCGCAAACACAAGCACAAGCGCAGCAACTGCAAATCCACACACGGCTGTCCCTAACACGAGGAACATAAAGTGATCCGCCTCATCTGGATAAAATGATCAACAATTAGCTCACATTCAAAGTCTGAAATGGCAAAAAAGGGAAGCTGACGCAGAGAGAACATACGCACGGAATAACACCCCTAAACAAAACAAAGGGCCTAGGACGCATTGGGCAGCCATCAGCCATTTATTAAATTCAATTTCGTGAAGATCCGGCTGCATCACTTCCTCCGCAATCAACGCACGCTCGATGCCGTCTTCCTCAAAGTCCACCAGCCGGCCATCCTCGCCGGCGTTATGATGGCGCTTGTGCATTTTCTCCGATGCAGATCCATTACAGTCATATGGGACAACGACCACAGGCAGAGTCAGCGTGAGCGCCATTACCGCAGGCGCGGCAAGTAGACTTGCTATTTTCCCTAGGAAACTCTTTTCTCTGAAATGGTGCAGCGCAGGGAAGAGGATGTAATACGTCTTTTTTATGATCCGCAATGCACGCTTGAGTTTTGAGGGAGGAATATACGGTTCCACTTCTGTCGTTGTGGTGGATGCGGCGTCTGTTGGTGATGCAGGGGTGTGCGAAATGGATGGAATGGGCGACATTGAAGTAGAGGTGTGAGCCTGCACGTCGATCGCTGACGATGTTTGCGATGGCTCCTGACCTTCTGCGATCATGTCATTCACGAGCAGCCTCGGACTGCGCTCGTCCAGAGGCAGTCCTCCTAACGTTGCGTCCCAGGGGTCCTCCTCGCTCAACGGAGTGCGGCTTGCATGGCTCCCGCCACGTCGGTGGTAGTGACCACCCGCATAGGGGGTGATGGGGCTTTCGAAGATAGACAAGCTGCTGGAAGCGGCGTGCGCCTGTAGGCTTGCCACTACCTGCCTGAACTCGAGCGCCCCGACCAGCGAGAAGGACGGCATCTGTGCGAGGTGGGGTGAACCTAAGGGCGAGGGAGTACGCGCCCCACCAGGGGACTGTGCATGAAAAGAGGATGACAGTGCGCGAGTTTGTAAAGGCGTTGGGAGTGAAAGTCGTGGGGGTTGGGGACACGATGATGCCCGGATTCGTGTTGGTGGCGAGAGAGGCACGGTAAGCGTGTCATGAGGAGTAACTGCATGTACTCAGGGATGAACGAAAATAGAATGGTACGAGTGAAGGATAGAATAGACACGCACCTACGTCATGATATGGTTCTACAATAGTTTCATCCTCGCCGTATTCTGCTCGAATGAGGGCTTCAAGCTTCTCCCTTCGATCGCGCCGCCGCTCCCACCAGCTCCCGACGACGACGACAGCGGCATAACACACGTACATGGCTACCAATAATGCGCACTCTCCCGCTCTGATGCGGCCATCGTGAAGTATCACGAGTAGCGCAATGACGGAAAGGGTAAAGAAGCCGACGTCCCTCAGGAATGGGATTCGCTCGACCTTGAATGGCTTGATGATACACATGCTGCCAGCCACGACGCTTACTATAAACGAGGCAGCTCCAAGCAGCTCTCCGATAGCAAGACTTCCTGAGTCTGCACGCATGGCGGAGAAAGTGCTGAACACGTCCGGGGAGGCATTTCCGAATGCGAGAAAGGTGACACCAGCAACGTTCTCGTCGAGACCTAGGAAGGTTGCGATGGTCGCCAAGTTTGGAGTGAAGAAATCAGATGCAGATATTCCAAGTGTGCTGAATAGAAACAGGAGCCAGAGCACTAAACCAGCGAAAATCAGAGGTCGAAGGGGTGCGGGGGCACAGAAGTAGTGGGACAAGTAGGGAATGCTTAGAAACGTCTCGGGCGACGGACATGACTCGATGACATGTGTGCATTGCAACGAAAGGTCCGAATAGGATAGAGGAGAGCAACTCTTCTGTGTAGTCGTCATCGGCGTCGGCCCATCCCGCTTCCAAAGGGATTGCAGAGACTGGTGTTGGTAAGACGTCTGGCCATATCGACTCTGTGACCACAGAACTGCGTTGATAATGAGAAATGTAACAAAAACAGCCTTTACTCCTGCGCTGGACATGGTCGAAAGACAAAGCAGGACAGAGTCGGGGTTCCAGGTCTTCCACGAGCTTATACACTGACGCACTCGAACCTCGTGCTCTTCATTTATATTTACCCTCACACTTTAATGATCGATTTGTCCAACTTTCCTACAAACTTGGTCTCCTCAATGCTTCGAACTTCTTGGGGCGCAAATTGCGCAGTGAGGCACTCATGGTCACGCGCGCTGTGGAGTCTGTAGATTCGAATCATCTATGACTCATTGGCACAAGTGCCTTCTATAAATCATGGATTCATCAGGCACCCTAGTGCTGGCATCTTGCTGGATCCGATATCATCATCAGTTGCATGCGTGTCGCAATGAATTTGCTCATCCCAGCCCAAGCTAACATACTTCAGAAATTAGCTGTTCATACTAAGTCCGGCAAGGCAGGTGGCAGTACTACGCTGACCTTGACTGTGAGCCAACACGAGACTAAAAAGGGTCGCCATTTGCCCTGAAGACATCATGCTAAGCGACTCGACTCACTTCATCCAGGAGCTTTCCACGTTTTAGCTGGTGTCCGTGTAGTGGATTTGCGGGAGAGCATGGTTGACTTGGGTGCTGCCTGAAGAAATGGTCGTTCAGAACACGGATGCCATGCCTGATATGCGGCATATTCACAATGCATCGAATTGGTCGGTCGCCAAGGTACTAGGCGGTTAGTCTGAATGGTAAAATCACGAAAGCCGTGAGGTGGGATTGCAGGCTCAGGGATGGTGGTGCACTATTCCACGTCACAAAGATAGTGCTCCCAGAACATGTAGAAGCAACTAAGCCGCAGCAGCTCTGTATCTGTTTGAACTCAAATGTCAGAAACATGAACGAGCGAGCGCACCAGATAACATGCAGACAAGCCAGGACACTCTTGGGCGCGATGAAATACAATAAACGCGTTATAGTGGCTGCTTGTGTGAAATCCTTCAAATGTATATATTCAAGAGCGTTCCAATGATCAGTACATAGTGGGTATGCACACTACCAAGACTGGGATCATCTCCGAACACCAACCTTCGCGGCAGTGCGACCGCTCTGCGACTTCCACCCCATCCACCCCACTAGGACGTTCTTGGCAAATATTTCTCCAAATCCTAGCATCACCCCATTCACAAAAGGAAGAAATAGGTTGATCGCAAGAGAGGTGAGGAGCAAAGTCATTCGTGTCCGTGGCGCGATTGCGCCGTCAAGCAAGGATGGGATGGTGGAAGGTGGCACATTGGAGGGCTTGCGTTCCGCAGAAGGTTGCTTCTGAGGTTGATCACGTCCTGGGGTTTGTTGAAATGTAACATTTGGCGGAGACGGCGACGAGGGAATAGAAGTCTCGGGAAACGACATAGATGGATAGGAAGAGGTGGGAGACGAATCTATGTGTTCCCATTTCTGTGACGGAGACCCTGTATCCGTCTTAAGATGTTGAGAGGCGTGTGCTTGGCTCGATGGGCCTTCGTGTTCACTAACAAGATGCCCAGAATCCACAAGTGATGTCGAGGCTAGAGTGGGAGACGAAGAAGCCAATACTTCGCTTGCAGCAGCGAATGAGGACGTAATGTGGGAGCCTAATGCATCCCAGTTTTCTGGCTCCTGGCCGAGCGCTTGCCGTTCTTCTGCTTCGCGTTTTCTAATCTGCTCCCACCGTGCGCGCTCGCGCTCTGCTTTGGCACGAGCTTCGGCTGATTGAGCACGCCATTCCTCTACCTGAGCTTCATATTCTCCTTTCCATGAGTCTTCTTCAACCGCTTCAGAACCTTCTGTGACCTCCAAAGTTATTGCAGGCGCGTCTGAGAGTGATATAGGAGCGGGTGGAGCAGGAGCAGCAATTTTAGGCGCAATGTCCGCGGACTGGAAGGCAGTCTCCAGCGCTGACTGAAAGTCAAAAACTCAGTCACGAGCTAAATTACCAGCATTAAAAGATACCTGAAGCACGTGCTCGCTGCTTTGCTCGAGGAGACTACATGTGTCTGACATCGTTTGATGCTCCGAGTCGGTGACCCGATGTTGTTGAGTCTCAGAGGTGCACGTCTGGTGGCAGTTCGCAAGATCTCACGGTTCGGTTCGTTGTAAGCAGTGCGATTTCCCGATCGAGGTAAACCGAGGTGCGGTTCTGAACTGCCCGAATCGTTTACAAACCGGTTGGGTTCGATTGATGCACAGGTTCGCAGTTCGAGTGGGACCTTGTTCGGATCGTAACTGCATCATATATGTACTGGTAAATTATTACTTCGAGAAAGAGGTTTGTTTTGATCGGTACAAACGTTCGCAACTGCGCGCGCCGCGCAGAGTGTTGGACCTATTTTTGTTTTGGGTAGTAAAAAAAGTTCAAACCGGTTCGCATCTGAACAGCACCTAGGCTGTTTTTGACCAAACGGTTCGGCTTCGCGCGGTCAGTCCTGCCCTGGGCCCTGGCACCTTGATGCCATATTCCTACTGACCTCCTCTACTGTCATGGTCATAGAATGGTGCACCAACTTCTTGGATCCACGAGTTTCCAAAGATATTAATATCTCGCGCGCACTTATCATTTTGAACCAACCTTTTAGTGCTAGATTGTTAAAGACCCTCTGGGCTGCCTGCGAATGGCACTCTTGCGCTGACGGAGGCGCCAATCGTTTACATGATGTCTTGGGCGCAAGCGGTGATCCAAATCTTCGAACTTCGTGAGTCTAGCTTCGAGCCTCGTGTTCGCTGCAGTGTATGGCGAGTGACATCAAGTCTAGGTTCCTCCCTGATATGGTGAAGGGTGATCTCGACTCTATACGAGACGATGTCAAATTGTACTACACCTCACTGGTAAGGCTTATCTGTTTTTGATCGACATTATCTCAACAGCCCCCCAGAATGTACCTGTAATCCATGATCCCAACCAGGACTCTACAGACCTCATGAAATGTGTGCAAGCACTGGAAGAGAAAGAACGTATAACGGGGCGGGAGGTAGAACCATAATCTTGTCGTTCACTACCAGAATAATTTATCTCTTGAACAGTTCGAGATCGTGATCTTGGGAGGTCTTTCTGGAAGGTTGGATCAGACTGTGCATACACTGTCATACCTCCACAAACTTCGTAAGACCCGCAAACGCGTCTTCACAGTCACCGATGATAACGTAGGATGGGTCCTTAATGAAGTGAGTCAAGTTACTTTTTCAGTACTGTATCTCATCATTTCAGGGTGAACATCTTATCCACATTAACCACGACGCATTAGGACAAACATGCGGGCTCCTCCCTGTCGGCATCGACTCAACTATCCTAACGACTACTGGACTGCGTTGGAACCTGGACAACACAGAGTCATCATTTGATGGACTTGTGTCCACGTCAAATCATCTCGTACCAGGACAAGATGTTACAATCAAGACCTCGAAGCCCATCTGGTGGTGTGCAGAGTTAAGGGACCGCTAAGAACATCTGCTCCTACAATCTTGTATAATTATACTCGGATTACACTCGTATTTTAGATATGCTAAAGTATGGTAATAGTATGCAGTTCCTCAAGGTGCTCGCTTAGAAATGGGGAATTGGGGTCCTGCACTCCAGCTGGCGGCCGTGTTCCACCTCTTTATAGTCCACCATGTGTTCAGAGCTATTAGTAGGATCATTCGTCTACTAGGGTCTGTCTGGAAGGTCACAGCCAACCATCATGAGCCAACCAGAAATAACGGTTCTCTACTTTGCTGCTGCGTCAACAGCGACTGGCTTGACGGAACAATTGGTCAAACTCCCTTCCTCACAATACCCACTCTCTTCATTGAGCGGTTTCCTGGTGTCATTGCACCCTGATGTCGGCCTAGACAAGATCCTTCAGTCTAGCCAATGGAGCGTCGACGCCGAGATGGTAGACAATGTTGAAGAAGTGATATTGAAGGGGGGAGAAGAAGTCGCTGTCATCTGCCCTGTATCAGGTGGATAAGATCACCAGAAATATCCCTCAGAAGTCCCGTGGTACACTGCAGGTGAGTATGCTTCAAAGATAAGACTACAATCTTCTCATCGTGCTTTTCCTTTCAACGTTTCCCCACAGGATGAGCTCCGAGGCAAGCCTGGGATCAGTACTGGTCTTTTTAGCTGGCATTCTCTTTGTATTTTTCTACCTGGTGATACACCGAAGACCACAGACCAAGTCTCTTTTGATGACGAGCGATATGGAGAAAGGCACCAGTTTAGAGAACAAGCAATTGCCAGCGTTCACTGCTCGGCGCCTGACGCAGACTACTTTCTTGATCGTCGAATGGGACGATATCTTCAATGAACACCCATTCATCTATGCCAAAATAGTCCCATCCACTAACACCATCCTTATCATGGACACAGGATGTGGCGGGGCTACACATAATCCGGAGATCGGTCTTAAGAGCTTGAGAGAGTTCATCGAGACCGTCGATGTTCCTGATAACAACGGAAAGCCTCTTAACGAAGGAGGGAAGATGAAGTATATCGTGGTGGAAAGCCACTGCCACTATGATCATATCCGTAGGTGTTCTTTCTGGTCCAGCTCGTCTACCTGCTAATCAATCCCTGGAACTTAAAGTTGGCGTGGAACCATTCGCCACTGACAGCCCCATTCTCGGCTCAAGCCACTCACCCACCTTCGTCTCTCCAGAGAACTTCCCTGCAAACTCGGAATGCAAAGCTCAGGGCTTACAAACTCCGATCTACGAGCTTACTTTGGTACCGCACCTACATGAGATCACCTCATCGTCAGGTTTATCTATGGGCCTCACAGTCTTGCATACCCCTGGGCACACTCCCGACGAGCTTGCCTTGTGGGATGCAGACGAGAAAATGTTATACGCCGGGGACACTCTATATGAAGATGATCCCATCATCTTTCCAACCGGGGGATCTTTACCCGTGTGGTTCTCTACCATTGATCAGCTCATCGAGCTCGTAAAAACCCAACCCGACTCTGAAAATGTGATGATTAACTGTGGGCACGCTACTGCTCTCCGTCCTGCACTTGAGGTGCTCAGGACGTGTAGGAAGTTCATGGAGAATGTTGTCTCTGGTAAAGAGCCACTGAAGAGACGCTATTTGCGTCGGGGGACGTGGTGTGTGGAATTTAAGGAGGACAAGGGTCGATTCTCTTTGATTTGTCCCGAAAGGCTGGTTCTCGAAGCAAAGGGCGAAGCAGTGGCATGATGGGTAGAATTTATGGTGTTGGAAACCCTACCCGTATAGTTCGAATGTCTATCGATATCAGTAACACGAGCGGAAGCGTTGTCTACTGCTTGTTGCATATATCAGTGGCAACATGTACATGGTGATCCGATTTGTTGCGGGGGCCGCGGTGCCACTGTACAGAACTACGGCAACGAGCGCGAGCGTCTTTTTTTACGAAGGACTTCGTGTAGCGGGTGATCCAAAGCTCTAATCTGTAGCAGTACCTTCCTCCATGAGAGTGATGTAAGTGGCTGGTTTGATAGTCCTGGTCACGTCCTGGCGTAATCTGGAGGTCTACGAAACCTCATGTTATCACGAAAAGTCAATGCTAGATATTCAATGAACACAGATCACTACCAAACAAAAACTAACTCACCGACCAGGGGTATGAACTAGAGGCTAACGACCTCCTGATATTTCCCGCTCTAACTGGGCCAAGAACTCATCTGCCTCAGTCCTAGGTACCAAGTCGCTAGTCCCTTTCTGCTTGCCTTTTCTGTCGGGTCGGTCTGAAGCATCAGTTACCTGCCTCTTTGGCGCCGCAAACAGTCCAGATATGTCCTGCACCTCCAACGTCGAAGCCTCTGAAGTATCGGGCTCAGAACCTCGGCCTGCGGGAGTTTCGTCGCCTTTCACCTTCCTCCGCTTCGCATCTAATATCCTTCGCCTTTCCTCGATGTCCCTTTTCCGCTTCTCCATCGCCCTGCTCCGCAACGCGCCTGGAGTGGTGCTATCGTCACGCATGCCCTCCACCTCTCCCGGTTTAAGATCCACTGCCCCAGCGTCTTGTCTTGTCTTCTCAGTCTCCATCCTAGCTGATCGCAGTTCCTCCATTTGTTGTTTCCTCGTCTCCTCGTCTGCAGAAAATTGATAGTGCCCAGCACCTTTAGCGCGAACCTCCTTTGAAGCATCATAGTGAGAAGATATTGGATTATTGGCTTCCGAGTAAGCGTCTTGAACTGCTTGGACGCGTTCTGCAGAAGGTTCGAACACTGGGAAGTAATTGACAGGATTGTGGATGACGTCCCTGAAGAAAAATAAGACTAGGGTAATGAGGACTCGTTCTTTAGCTTACTTGTCGTCATCCGGTATTAGTTCTGTATCTTCAGAGCGCGGAAGTAAGTGCCGAGGGACTTCAGACTTGCGTCCTGTTCGTTGTCGTCCAAACTCATCTTCGTACTCAATGATTGGGTCATCCTAAACATTCTATGAGCATCATCCCAGAGGGTCATTCGGAAGTACCTACGTCATCTTGAGGCTGTTGAGGAACCGTCAACGATTCATCCATATCATCGCTGTCCGATTCAAATTGATCACTAGGTCCTCGAGAGTCGAACTAGAATTTGGACATCAGCAAACCACTCACCGAATGCAAGTAGTATACATACATCAACGAGCAAAGCCTCATACTGCTTTTCAGTAAGGCCACCAGATTTTCCCTTCCCCAATTTCTCGTAGATTTTTGCCTTCCTCTCCAAGACGGCTCGCCCGGACTCGATAGTCACTTTACTGACTTCTTCCAATTCTATGTCGCGCGCAGCGCGATTTTGGACGCCTTTATTGGAGCGAGCCCATACAGTCGGTTTCTGCATTATATTTGTATTCAATCCTCCCGTGTCGACTACGAGATTCGCTCACCTTGTCCGGTCTCTTGACCCCTCCCACCGTGTATTTGCTGCCACCTGTAGCTTTGTTTCGAGCGAATTCATCTTCTTTCTTTGCGATTTCTGCTTTGAGATCGAAGAAAGAACTCGCGCTGACACCCGCTGCTCTGGCTTTGTTAGTTGGCGCCATCCAGGGAGATCTCAGGTGAATTAATGTTTGAGTAACAGAACTTCTACGAATCTACGTACAGCTACATAGGTGTCACATGACTTGCAAACTTTAACTAGTACGTAATGCTCTACTAACTATTTCCAACTTATGCACTGGTCTACGAGCAGCCTCCCTCGTCGAGTAGCTTGTTATACATCTTGAACTTTGCTCCAAGTCAGAGAAATTCCGATATGTTACTGACTGAGACCTCTTCAGACCCGGAAAAATGGCTAGACAGTGTGTGATGAATGAGGCGGCCCATCATTGTAATGACACTGGCCTGGCAGTACCGTAAAGAGCTCGCAGAACATGGCCGACGTCATCCGCATGATCTGGTAAGCAAATCATTTCACAGCTGAAGCCGGTCATTTGCTTGAACGCAGGAGAGGAGTGGGAGAGCATAAACTTCACGGAAGGCGGCTGCTTGTGCGACCAATGTCATTTCCTTCATCGAACCAAGGACGAGACCGTTCTGGCCAATTCTGGCGTGTTGCCACTTAATATTTGAGACTTGGAAGAGAGCATTAGTGTGGAAACCTTGAACAGCGTGGAAAGTGAGGATGACTGGGTTGTATGCTCCGTCCATAGGGGTCCCTGGAATTAATTGTCTATGATTTAAATCGTTTATTTAGGTCAATGTGTGGCGCAAGAAAGAGGGGGGCGTGAAATAGGTCCTCATGTAGAGGATGGGGAGCTGCAGATAAGTCTGACGTGGGGTACGCGAGGAGACAGGACTGGTCATGACTGGTATGTGCCCACGGAAGGAGACCAGCCCGAAGTTGAGAGCAAGGCGGAGTTGAGAGACGAGGCATGCCACCCAACCAAAGGAAGGCAGCGTCACCGACCATCTTCAAACGCAGAGCGCGCAGCAATTCTGACGGCCGCCTATGCTGTACGAACGGGATAAGCGAGGGGACGACGCAAGAAGCCGGGCGCGGAAGACGTGGGTTGAATTGCAAGAATCAAGGTACCTCATGATTCCTCAGGACTCCACAGACGCTAAGGGCAGGAGGATAACGTTCGTCTAGTGTTTCATTCAAGATCAAGGGCGTACCGAAAGCCAAAAAGGTTACGGCACATGGCGACAAGCACTCGTGGCGCTAGAATCCGCATGTAAACACAGACTGAAGTGAGATGAGCGCTGAGCTACGACTGACAATGGGTCATACTATCATGCATGCATAGTCACCCTTTTCGAATTCCACAGTTGAATGGATTCTTAGCTAGACAATGGCATTGCTAGGCCTATTGAAGCAATATATGGGCCATCGATAGTAACGCTGTCCTACCACACGTCAAGACTGACTAGTAGACTGCTCAGCCTACTGTGACTCGCCCAATAGTTACTGATGAAGATGTGAGACGATGGAAAAAAATGCGATTGCACCATATCTAAATCATACAACAGAGCCAGCCTTAGCTGCAATACGGGGCCACAGGTCAACCTAAGGATCAACATTAGCGACTTAATCTTCCACATCTTCAAATGTAAACCTACACATTCTTTTGCGACAGGGCCGACAATGACGGAGCCCTTCATATCACCCTTGGGGTTAACAATGACACCGGCGTTGTCCTGCATAAATGGTTACATATAAAATAATCCGGACGGAATTGTCTCGTACCTCAAAGTACAGGAAAACACCATCTCTCCGACGCCATGCCTTACGTTGGCGGACAACAACAGCGGGCATAGCTGCAAGTCGATCTCATCAATACAACTGATCGACACAAGGTGCAGCGCTAATACACACTTTTTTTCCTCAGTTCAGGCTTCCCCTTCTTTACTGATGCAACGACCATGTCACCAACACCAGCATCGGGTAATCTGTTCAATCGTGCACCGAAGCCATAAGGCTCGATTATGAATAGTGACTTGGCGCCACTGTTGTCGGCACAGTTGAGGACGGCACCAACAGGGAGACCAAGTGTCATACGGAATTTCTTTCCAGAAGCGCCAACTGAAAGGAGGGAATGAGATGTAAGCCATACATGTACACGGGAGAGCTACCGCGATCTTTCGCCATTGTGTAGGTTGCTGGGTGCTTGCTGGATCTTGCGTGACCGCGACTACCTGGGTATGCTCACTCACCAAAGTTTCAAACTGTACAGTTACTCCGGAAACTTCCGGACGGACGCACACCATCGCCCACTTGCAGTACGTCGACGGTCCATGCTAGCCTCCTGGAATGTGCACTCCGCACGCCTGCGTCCACCCTCACAAGCTGTGGGCGGTAGAGACAAATGAATCGTGAAAGACGAGTTCCGATGCTCTACGATATACTGCGGCTCTTTAGTTCAACAATTCATGTTCTTCTTAATCATGCGCACGCCATGGCCCTGATCGATGTCATTTATCTCCTCGTGGTCTGCAAGCTGCCCGTAATTTCGGCGTGTATCGAATATGCCTAAGCAATCACCATCATTATTCAAGTACTGTTGCATGTCCGGGAACGTATACAGCGTGGTGATAACTCCAACTCCAAGTGCGAACAACCAAATGAAACATGACCCTTATCATATAGTATCGGATTCGATCGAATATAACAACAAACTGTTATCTACATTTCATGGTGATCGGTGGCCCTACTACGAGACAACGTCTCGCCAACATCGAATGTCGCGGGGGTGTGACGACCGGCCTCGCCTCGCCCGCCCCTGCCTCCAGCTTCATTGACGTATCTGCGTTATGGAAAATGTTCATGATACAGACCTGAGGATCCGATCATATGTATATATGGTCATCATACCGTCGTAAGTATATTCATGACAATATGACACAGAAGCTGGTCATTCAACAATAACTACGAAATGTGAATCAGCTTGAGGGACGTAGAACATTAAGACGGAATGATATCCTTCCCACCAGCTGCGGTATAACAATTGGCTATGGGCGCGTTTGATTTATAAGGTTTTAGGCAGGCTTGCCCAATGCTGAGTATATTTTATGCAAATTGAAATCAGTACCGTCCAATGGCAGAAAAATTATTGGAAACGAGTGAGTTATAACAGTCTCGCAAAACTATAGACTATCAGCCAGATACTCGAGAAATAAATTGAAAGCGAATACTGACGTGGCATCAATCTGCTTGACCTGAGGAAGCGCAAGCATTATCTTCCGTCTGTAACTTGCACCTTCAACCTGCTGACAAGGATTGCCTTCCAGGTAAATCGTTTCAAGGTGTGCCACATTCTTGAGCTGCGGCTCGAGGGCGCGCAGGTCAGTAATCTTGTTGTTATTGAGCTGACCATTAAATGAGATCCGGGTTCCGTCGCAGTCAAGAGACACCTACCCAGAGCTCCTCTAGTGATACCAGATGCGAGATATTCTCGATCGCTGGAACAAAGTTCGCACCAACGTCAAGCGTTCTCAGCTTTGTCTGTGCAAGAGCTCAAGTATGACCGCAGAGCAATTATCCGAATACCTACGTTGTTCTCGAGACCCTCCAAACGCTCGACTCCATTGTGACTCAGGTAGAGCTCTTCCAGATCAGTTAACTGGTCCAGACCCTCGATCTTTGTGATTCTGTTAGACTGAAGAGATAATATTTTCAGTCTGCTCAGTGTACTCAGATTCTGTTGTATCGTAAGACTTTGAGCATCAAATTACGATAATGTGATGTACTGCACCTCTAGTTTCGTGAGCTTGTTCTTTCCAAGCCACAATTCCTCCAGGTTGACCAACGCATCCAACCCCTCGATGTGCTGGAACCTCAGCGTGAGCCACCTCTGCGAATGATCGGTTAATCGGTGAAAATTACCCGTATTCTATTCCCCCCAAGTTCAAGACTTCTTAATGTCACTCCCACAGATTCCAAGCCAGTGATTTTTGAGATCTTGTTTTGAACAAAATACACGGTCTTCAAGGAATGTAGATGAGACAGTGCCTCCGGCACTTGTCGTAGAAGGTTGAATGAAAGGTCCAGAATGCTACGCGACTTAAGAATGAGTCAGAGACATAGAGTGAGAGACTCACGTTAGAGCAGACATATTGTCCAATGCATCTCCCACCGTCTTGAGTTTATTGTCGTACAGGTCAAGCTCCTCAAGCTGCGTGAGCAGCTTAAAGATCTCTGGATCTAGAAGCGATATAGCGTTTTGTCTGAGACATAGCTTCCTCAGATGCCTTGCAAACCGCTCGAGTCGAAGATTGGCCAAAGAGCTCAACCGTGAGTGCACGAGTTCTAATTCCTAGTCATGTATGCCTTGATTAGGTAGACAATGAAAGAGCGTGTAAGGACGCACGTCGGTTTCGTCCGGAAAGTCTTCCAACAGATCACCATCATTTGCTTGCGATCCATCTGCCTCGGCTTCCCCATCGGAGTCACCATCTACCGTAGGAGGTGGTAATGCGACACGAGCTGTGGGGCTACCGACGGGTCAAGATGTTATGATCCGAAGCTTGGCATTGGAGCTCACCGCTCGACGACTACAGTTTTTTTATGACTCGCGCACTCCACTGATTGTTCATCCGGCCGGTGCATGATGAGATGCAGGTCCGTGGCCAAGGACGATATAGATCCGAAGGCTAAGTAGCAGCCTTATGTAACTTACATAAAGTGTGGCTTCTTGTGGCTGTGTAGAAGGAATAACGAACTTGTCTAGTAACGACGAGTACCAATGAATTCTGACTATACGTGTAATGAGGACAGATCATATCATAGGTGACATAGAATCTTAGCTGCACGCAGTATCAGCGGTTCAGTAAGGCAGGATTCTCCTAGTTGACTTGACGCTGACACTGCGTAAAAGAAATTATTCAGGGCGATCCTAGGCCCATCTGCGAGTTGATCGGCGCAGCAAAGTTTTGAGCTCATGATCGCGATTTCACGACCAGAAACGTGGGTAGGCGCGAGTTACAATCGATGGTCCGACCGCAAACAAACTCCTGATCTCATGATTTCAAATTAGCGTGTCCACTACGATAAAACTACACAAGGCGTGTATCCATGTGTTGGTTGCAGTATGTAAGTCCGAAAGGAACAACCAAGCGAATTGCATCAATAAATATTTTGGCAAGGAAAGGTGTGCTTGCACCATTGGCCGAAAGAAATGAACCGGAAACATAAAAATACTGAAACGTAGCATTTCACAGAAACAGGGCCAAGGTGTCGCATAACGCTCGTATAAGCTTCAACTCGTTCGATTTAGCCGTGCGCGGTTACCGGAATCTGCTCCGTTCTGGTGAGGGAGGCAGTGAGGTCAGGTGACGATCCTGCGTTTTTGCCCGTTCAAAATTGGTAGAATTTGATGAGGGCGAGGGATAAGGGTGATACGACCCGCTGCGAGACGACGAGCCAGGCACATCATCTTGTCCTCGTGGTGGACGAAGAGTCAGTTGGCCCGAAGATAACGGAGATGGGGAGGGTTGGAAAGGGCTGGTCGTGTGATAAGGGAATGCACGACCATCAACTCGTGGTTGATGATGCGATGGTCCAGAGGAGGGCTGAGAAGGGTGGTAGTGAACAAAATTGAGACCGGGTAGCGGAGGCGATGTCGAAGGTCGGTTATCTTCTTGTGCTACAGGGCTTGGTTGAGAGTAAGGTTCACTACCAGATCCAGAGCCAACAGATGATGGGGAAGCAAATGTGCTCCCTTCAAGAGCACTGCGACGAGTCGTCGAAGTGGCGCCGGAAATAGGTATCGGAGGAGTAGACGGCACCGCAGACTCCTCATTAGCCGTGGCGGCTCCGGTCTTGTCTTTCTTCCGACGCTGTGTCGACACCACGTGTCCTTCCTTCTTGGCACGAGAACGGGCGTAGCGCAAGCCACATCTGGTCAATGAAGCAGAAAACAAGTAAATATTAGTAAGTAGTCTCGTCGCATGTTGTGGCATCACCCACGCGTTACAGAGCTCCTTCCTGCCACTAGGGCCCTTCCTCCATTCAGGACTAGATGTTACCTTGCAACTGCTGCATCTGAGTACACCGAGAGGGCGATTGTTGGTGCTACGTGGCAGCGTGTCCTTATGTGTTCCTGGGCTCACTCGGTGCCTTGGAGGAGGTACAATGTCGGTGCCACAGGGCGGAGGCTGTACATTGGCCTCGAAGGCCTCGAAGGCGGGTTTAGTATTGTAGTCCTCAGGGCTAGGTGTAGCCTGATAGTTGCTTAAAGACGCTCTGTTCTCGCCATAAATTGGAGACGGCGATGGTCTTGAGTAAGGCGGCTCGCGCAAGGTGCATGAAGACGATGGGAGTGATGCCATTGAATGTGCAGGGCTTTGAGCAGGCCACCTGTTAAACTGAGAAAGCGAGGAGGAAGGCTCCGAATAACTCCCCCAGGGAGAGTGGGAGTATTGGGACGTCAAAGATTGCGTGTAGTGCCCGTAAGATTGCGGCATTGAGGTAGACACAGGCGGGAGTGTGTACGAGCTTGCCGACATGTCATAGGGGTGATGTTGGCTGTGTGCGGGCATGTAGGCGTCTGTCGACCTCGTGAACGGCTGGGACTGAGAATAAGAGACAGACAAGCTCCGCGAAGCAGGCTGTTGGACAGTGTGGCATGCAAACGTTATTGAACCTATATCCGCTTGCTTAATAGAAGCACATGGACTTTCATCAAGGAAGCGCTTACCATGAGGGATAAACACGCTTTCTACTTCGCCTATTCCAGGCATAGTATCTTGGATTCTCCAACGTCTCGTGCAACTCGTCTTCGCACTGTTATCCCGGGTGGATGTCTGTATGCCCACCGCTCGCCTTGCAAAATCTTTTGCTCCTGGCATACCAGGATATTCATGGCTGCTGTCCGACGGCCAGCTCAACAGAAGACGACAGTCCTGCTGGTTGTAATTTGAGTTGAACAAGATCTGGAAAACCCTAGTCGTGGCGGTTGATTGAGGGAAGTAATATAGAAGCCGCTGTTGCAACAGCGTTATCTGTTCTGGGTGCATGCATGGTGTGCCACACCAATTTGTCCATGGGGTTCTGTGATGTTCATCGTTGTCACCAGGTTCAAGATCGACGACTGCGTGGATAAAGCACAACACGAGGCCCTCTGCAGCCCAGTTAATGACGATGTCGACGACCATGTAGTGGGCATCAACGGAAACCTTATCACCATCAGGCCATGGTTGAGTAGGCCCTTGGTGGCCGAGGATGCGACGGACGCGAGAGAGACGGCAATACCTGACCCTGTAAAAAATGGGATCAGGATAAATCCGTTTGCAGTTGGAATCACTTACCTCGTAACACTACCGTGCATTGTCCTTTGTTCGAGAGCTTCTGCGAGATCTGCTCGCGCAGTAGCCTGCTCTTCGGGGTGAACAAAGGATAGGAGGGACTTGCCAATGAGCAAGTCAGCCTCAGTTTCGAGATGGTTGGCAAGAACGGGATCCAGATAGACGAAATCCAATTCGGACGATAACAAGGACCAGTCTAGAGACGCCACAAAATAGAAAATCGTGGTTAGTGAAATCTTTGACGATCAAGAGAAAATTACAGGATTGTGATCGGGTTGTGGAGGTTCCGAAACAATCGGACTGGAGACCCTTTAGGGAATAATAAACTTTGGTAGACTCACAGCATCTGGTCTCGCCAACCTTTGGCAAAGATTGAGACATGGAAATGTCGGTAAAAGGTGGAAAGGGTGTTGGAGTTGAAAGGGCCTGATGAGGAGGATACCCTTCCAAGGAGGAAAGGGGTAGATGGGATCTGTTTGGCTGGTTATGTATGGAAGAGAAGTCGCCCATGGGCTGGGTTACATGTTCAAGGCCTCGTTGCGTTGGCACGAGGAAGCTCATGGCTAGCTAGAAGCTTGAAAAACGAAGTCCCGTAAAGAGACCGCCAATAATAGTTTACAGTATGTTACAATCAGTTGGTCCTCCGAGTCGCCGCTCGACAAACGGAGGTTGAACTCGGGATCGACGGGTGTCTTGAGAGTTACAACAATCGATCGAGCACTGGTAGGAACGGGCACATTCGTCTAGGACGGAAGGAGGGTCCGTATAGTCTCAAAATTGACTTTCAGGTTCGACTTTAGTGCAACTTGTTTTAAACTAAATATCTCCGCTGATTTTATATCAGAACTCAGACTCCGTTTAATTCGCCTGAAAACTTCGCGTTCCATACCTCGGAAGGTACAAAATTCACCTCATAAATTTAAGAGGCAGTACCACCGCGTGCTATGCTTTCTAACGACATTATTCGTCTTCATAACGGTGCCGAGCTTACCCAGGGGAAGTTCCGATCAGCATAGATCCGAGATTTTAGACGAACCAACTTCAACAAATTTCCTACCGTTAGAAGCATTCGAAAATTTTCCGTAGCCTGCGGGCTCCTCGGCGCAGGTTGGCTCCATCTTCAGTGTCCGGAAATGAAGGGTTTCATCAACTGTGCACTTGGTGTGCCGATTGTGGCAAAAAGTTGGTCCTGTATTTAAACCTAAATTCCCATTTTGGGATGTCTTCTTTATCGACGTCCTTTTACCAAACAAGTCCTCTCTGGTCGCTGATTGTGCCCCATCCCATCGATGCCCGTCCCAACACGAGTTCAACCAGAAAAGAACATTTGGGTAGCTGCAGGCGATGGCGATTTGGTCAGGGTTCGAGTACGTAACTTGTTTTCGCTTACGGTACGTGCTGAGCTTATCTCGTTCCTTCAGGAACTTGTTGAACAGCAATGCAGGTTGTCACTTTATAGTTCACATCATGAGGTCTGATCCGGTCCCTCCCAGCCACGTCGCCCAATGCTCCTGATGAATTCACATACACTCCCATGCACGCTGCGGCCTCGTACGGCCAGCTTGAGACCCTAGCATACCTATGCTCTCAAGGTTAGTGATTAGATCCTCGGCCACAAAAATCTAAAAAAAACTTCCCTTCCAAGCACAGGAGGAGACGTCAACATCACCGACGAAGACGGTGATACACCGCTATATGCTGTTGAAAATATCGAGACGGCGCAATGGCTACTGGATCACGGGTCCACTTTAGACCGTCAGAATCATGGTGGTGTCTCCGTGCGTGAGCTTGGGAATCATCTATCACATTCTCGTTGATATAAAGTCCATATCAGCCTATTGAACACTTGCGAGAGGACTTTCCCGAAATTGCTGCATACCTGCAGTCACGCCTAAATCCTTCCTCATGCATGATGCCTGAGGCGGTGTCGCCCTCGCGACCTTCTCAACATCAGCAAAACATCGCAACAGAATCCCTAACGTCATCGCTCATGCAGTCTGTCCATGATATCATGCAGCGCTCTGAAGCAAATGGCCAGGATCCTGATGAGGAACTGAGACAAGTCGTTGGCAGAACAGTGTTAGAAGGGGTCATAGCAGGGTATGAAATGACAACGGATAGTGACGCTGCACATCATTCCGAAGCTGACTCACCCAATGGAGTCAAGAGGCCTCGAACGGATGGTAGTAATTAATGCTCTGCCCGCCACCAATGTGGATCCATGCTAGTCCTACTACGTACATAGCTCCTGGCTATACTTCACTCCTCAAACCGAATCACCCGATCGGATGATCGTCGCAACGATTAAACACTGATCATGATCACAGTCGATCAAATCAGCCGTCACCCGAGGGACGTTATCCGTAAAAAGTTACCACCCTCGGAGGCAACAGTTACTTCTTTAAGACATGCCTTATAGTTATAAGAACGGGATTGGAAGAGGTGTCCAAAATACTCGGATGTCCGCAGCCGGAGTGAAGGGTGTGCGCCCAGGCAATTGGCACAGCCCAGCGTCCACCTGCACCAACTCCGTTAATTCCTTTCGAAGTAATCCGATCGAAACAGTTCACGTTCGTGGAGTGAGAATAGATGGGAACGTGTAACCATTTGAACTGGTACAAAGTTTCCGAGGAAGTTCGTTGATTAGGACCTGTTCGAAGGTGACTAGGGTATTGAAGCTATGCCTTTGTGGTGTCTTTCTGTTTATGAGCCGCGAGGAGTGTCAGTTTGGGGGTGATTCTGGACGATTATCTATTGGCACAGCGAAAGACCTGTGTTGTACAGATATGTCCATGGAGATCCATGGGTATGGGCACGAGCTGGCACGAGTGTTTTGGATAGCAGTTAATTCACCCGACATCAATCATGACTTGTCTGAGAAGCAAAACATAGGCCTTCTAGATGAACACGTTTGCGGGTGCAGAGATTCGGAAAGTCGCGAAATGAGTAGAAGAGTGAAGAACAATGAAGGCGGCTTGCAAGGGTTTGGAGACGTTAAATTTGTGATTTCAGCGTCCAACAAAAACAAGGTCAGATATAAAAACACGACACGACGCGTTTATAAACACGCGTTTTTGAAGACTGCCTATTTTGGATACTCACCATTACTTTTCTTCCCCCCAAGATCATGGCAGACGCTGCAAGCTTAGCTTCTTGTTTCACCTTTGATGACATTTCACAGGCATCTGCACGCACCGATGGATCTGATAAGACTCCCGTTCTGAAATTAATCAGGGAAAGTCACGCCAAGGGTTATGACTTTGTCTGCCTTCCTTTGACTACCCCAAAATGGAGAGAGCGATGGAGAAATATGTGCATCGTGCCATCAGCAAGTGCAAATGACACTGATGAAAATGCAACTGCAGAACAGCAGGCAGAGGCATGGAGGAAAGCACCGTCTTTCCTGCACGAGGAGGTGACCATCTCGAGACTTGGTAAGTAGATCAACGAATCATGTCCTCAATCATGCATCCTGAATGGCGATGCGATAGATGAGGCGGTACCTGTCCTTGTGATGGCGTCAGACTGGCTTCAGCTTGACTCAACGGACGACTGGGTTAGGCATGACTCGGAGATTGTGAGTCCATTCTGTGAAAAAAAGATGTGTTTACAAGCATTGTGGAGCTATCTTCGCGGAGCTTATTGTTCTGCGCTAACCCGAATATGATTTTTCAGGCATTGCGCCAGGAAGTGGCCTACGCATCATACCTCAATGTCCAGACAGTCATTTTACCTCCACCTAGGCATCGTTCACAAGTCGCATCATATGCGCGCGCCATAAATGAATGTCTCAAAAGTACGACTTACATGAACTTCTCAATACGTCTTCCTATCTACGATCCCGCCGTCTTTCAACCGAAGGAAACGCCACCTATTCCTCCTTCGGCAACGAGCGCATCGTCGACCCCATCTGCGCCCTCAACGCCGAAAAATGTGATACCGCGAATTTCTACGTCAAAATCCTTGAAGGCCGCACGAGCTCCTGAAGGAGAGATAAATGCAACTTGGGAGATGTGGGACATAATACGCACACTCTGTGACTATAACACACGCTTGACGCTCAGTATGCAAATTCTTTACGTCCTGGAGACAGTACCTGACGAGCTGAATACCAGCGCTCGATCTCACCCCGCCATTACCTTCTAATGCCGGCATTCTCAACAGATGGATGGCTGAACCGGTCCACCATATATTCCTCCCCGCGTCCACGTTTATCGCGAATGTGAAGGGCTACCCTGTCCTTCCCAAGGGTACACAATCATTTCTACGCAATAGCATGGCGGTGAGTTAACCCTATATTTCTGCTATTGGGCAGATGATAAAACGAGAATCGGCTAGCATCACCCTATCATCATCATGTCAGGGGTTAGTTCGGGGTTACATACCAAAGGTGGCGAATCAGCATATGCACAATATGTGCGACATGTCGAGAAGACAAGCTCGGCTGTTCAGGCAGCGATGACGGCAGGGACAGTTGAACACTTCGCTCAGGGTTATCAAGACTACCTCCAGAACCCCTTACAAGTTGATATATAAACCTCATTTCCGCATCCTATCGTACTGATGTCTGCCTAGCCGCTGATGGACAACCTCCAGAGTATTACGTATCAAACATTCGAACAGGACCCTGTGAAATACCGCAATTATGAAGAAGTGCGTTTCACATCTGTTATGAACCGAAGTTGTATAGTGACACGTGAAATTTGTAGGCCGTGTATCACGCGTTGATGGACTGGCCTGATAGTGATCACATGTGCGAATCAAATTTGGCATGTATTACAAGGCTTAACCCTTCTTCGCAGTGTGATTTGCGTTGCTGGGGCAGGCCGTGGCCCCCTTGTCGAACGAAGTTTGACGGCCATCAAGAGATCGGGAAGAAGTGCCTTCGTATACGCAGTTGAGAAGAACCCAAATGCTTTTGTGACGTCTGTGTGGCTCTCATCATCTTCACATTGACGTCTGACTGTAAACAGGCTTCAGGGCCGGAAACAGAATGAATGGAATGACTCTGTTGAGCTGTTCTTTGGCGACATGCGGCATGTAGAGCTCCCTGAACAAGTGGACATCCTCATCACTGAATTACTCGGTTCGTTCGGCGATAACGAGCTAAGTCCGGAGTGTCTTGACGGCGCAACGAGGTTTTTGAAACGTGTGGATTGTTTATGCTCATCGTTCCATTTCGCTAACCGTTCTCCAGCTGATGGCATCTCCATTCCATCATCATACAGCGCCCATCTCGCTCCGCTATCTTCATCGAAGTTGTTCAATAACGCGCGAATCAGTAGAGAAATCAAAGGCATGGAAACGCCATATGTGGTGATGTTCCAAAACGTTAACATCCTGAGTGGAGATGGCGGAGGAGTATCAGGCCGTTGTGGGCGTAAAATTCAACAATGTTGGGAATTTGAGCATCCGCGAAAAGATGCGACAGTCGATGAACGAGGTAAGCCTAAATAGTGAACCTTCAGGCCAGACATACGCTAATTACGTCGAGCGTCTAGGCTTGCCCTTCACAAATAGTCACAATGTCCGCTCCGCCAAGCTGTCGTTCCATATTCCTCATTCTGGCATTATGCACGGTCTTGCCGGTTATTTCGAAGCCGTTCTCTATGGTCATGTTGGTCTTAGCATTCATCCGTATAGTAAAGATCGGGTGTCGAAGGACATGCTAAGTTGGTTCCCGCTTTTCTTTCCATTCAAAGTAGGTGTTCTCATTGACGTTCCATTCTCTGGCGGCTCTTGTTGACATTCATTCGTCCAGGAACCTCTGTACCTACCTAGCAACTCAGAACTGCACGTGTCAATCTGGCGACTTACAAATGAGCGGCAGGTATGGTACGAGTGGTACGCCGAGTCGTTTTTGCCCGTGTTCAATACTCCATCGCCCTCTGAACACTCTGAGGATACGTCAGGAGATGGATCCTTCTTTGCATGTACTTCGAGTCATGTTGCGGTTCCGAGTCCTGTGATCGACGCTGTCGATGCATTTCCATCTTTAGAGCGTTCTGAATTGCGCAAGAGTGGAGAAGAACCACCAAGGTCTACTGCGGGCGTCATTAAAATTGGGCAGACTTCGTTGCACAATCCTGGTGGACGAAGTAGTTGGATTGGATTATGAGGGGCTTTTTACTGGCATGCACGCATGCATGTGGGCTCCAAGGTGATTGTAGCACTTTTTACTTGCATGTTCTTACGATGTTACATAACAAGATTGTGTTTGCCCCAAAAATAACTGTGATACCATGACGGCAAGTCCTGGCCATGGAAGCTTGAAGTATATTTGTGCTTCATACGGGTCTCACTTATTTAAAGTTAACGCGTGACGATCGTTGCAGTTCGCTCCACAAAGTCTCACATGAACGCCTCGTAGAACAATAGCCTCAACATGTTTCATTGCAGTTCGCTGTCAGTTTTAAAACAGGCCAGTCACTATCAGTATGCTCAGCACTCAGAACTCGCGGCTGACCATCAAATCCAGACTGATAGTTCGCGGAGGTTCAAAACGGTTCTGCCGGGGCATCGGCGGGGCAACGAAGTTCAAACTCCGCCAAGGCATAAGAGTGCCGTCGTAACGGAAGTACTCTGTTTCTCTCTCGTACTTTTATTTTCTCGAAGCTAAAAACATCCGACCCGCTGTTCGCGCCGCACTCGTTTACACTCATACCGACGATGAAGTTCTCAACCGTTTTCGTGGCTCTCGTTTCCGCTGTTCCGGCTGTCTTTGGTCTGACTATCAACACCCCGTACGTGTTCTCTCTTGTATCTCATCGCACGGGCGAGTGTACTCATCGTGTGGTGCAGGGCCAATGTTGTCGAGTGCCGTATGTACTCTGTCATCAATTGATATCACGCTCTAACGCTGCTCGTGTCCTCTAGAGCCCATTTTGTTTAGTTGGACTGGCGGACAGGCTCCCTACTACTTGACTCTCGTGCCTGGTATGTCGTCTCGTGTGATTGATTAGGTGTTAATTCGTTGAGTCTCAATTCGCCGTGTAGGCGGGCAATCAATGGCCTCACCTGTGAGCTATTATTTTTACACCGCAGCAGTCATCCTGAGACATTTTCGAACAGATCAAGTCATTCCCCACACAAACGGGAACATCCTATACTTGGAACGTTGACCTTCAAGCTAACACTATCTTGTGGGTTACTCTCCATGGGTTTCTTGGGGATGCGCAACTGATTGAATGGAATCCAGCAATATCGCTCTCAAGGACAGTACCGGTTCTACGGCGTACTCTGATATCGTCACTATTATGTCTGGCAGCGATACTTCCTGCCTTAACACATCAGTCAATGAGGGTGGCGCGTCGAGTGGTACCGCTGTTGCCAGTGGCACCTCTACCCCGGCTGCTGGGTAAGTTGCAATTCTTTGCGTGCGCCTTAGCGGCTTCTGAGTCATCTGTTCGCTTAGATCTTCTGTGTCTGCGTCTGGTACTACCGCTTCTGGAGCTAAAACCTCTGCCACTACCACTGCATCGTCTGGTACCACTCAGAAGACCGGCGCTGCCAGTAGCCTCTCTGTCTCTTCGGCAATGGGTGTTGCCGGTGTGATGGGTCTTGTTGGTGCTGCTCTCTTCTAAGCATGTTGATGGTACGGACACGATCATGACGCGCGACGGACTGTTTAATTTGATACATATCACCTGTCTTTGCTCCGTTCCATATTATCCATATTTTAGTCACTTGTTTTTGTTGGCAATGTTGCCTACTTTGTGCTCCTTTGTGCATCATAGAAGAGCATCGTTCATTTGTCACTGTAAACCCTATTCCCTGGTGTGAAAGGATCATTGTGAAATCACTAAATCTGTTTCATTTGACCAGATTGATTGTGCGAGTTGACTTGTGAATCGTAGCACGTGACCAGTCGCGTAGACTTTCAAGCGGATTTCTGTTGAGTTTCTTTGCGCTCGTCGCTTGCATTTTTTTGCAGCTGCGACTGGTCGGGTTCGCTCACAAGAACGAACTTTGCAATCTCTCTCTCTCTCTCTCCTCATAGCACATTCCCTACTATCATTATTGAAGAATATGTCTACTGTGGCCGACAACGCTGTCGTCGCTGACGACCCGATAGCTAATGGCCACCAGGTGCACGACAACGCCGACTCTTTCGAGATTCCTAGCAAGTTGGCGACTGACGGCGAGGTCATTGAGGTTGTTTCAAATGGTGTGCAAGAGTCTGCACTAGGTGCCGAAGACGTTTCCGGAGTCGGTGACAAGATCGACGATACCTTGGTAACTGCCTCTTCTAACGACCCCCTTGCGACGGAAACGTCTGTTGAGGTTCTCAATGTGGTGTGTGCCACTATTTGTTGCGTTGTAGCTCTTGTGTGACTGAATTGTATCCAGAGCAAGTTGGTCAATGATATGGAGTCAGAGGCACCTACCCTGCATACCAGTGACTCTGATAAGGAGAACACCACCCTTATTCATGACTCCGAGCCTCTCGCCAACAGCCACCACAAGTCTCTTTTCGTTGAAGAGTCCGAGCAGCTTACAACTCTCACAATCGCTCCATGCGACAAACCTGCGAGTCTCGCAAAGCTCGTCCAAGAGGACGCGATTGAGTGTTCCGGTCTGGACACTTCAGAGATACCCAAGGTGTGCAAATGCGCAGACATGCTTTTGACGCGTCCATTTACTAGCAATCAACTACAGGACGAATTGCCACTCACTGACAGCATAGACACGGAAACACCCTGTCTCGATGTTGCCACAATCGTTTTGGAAGCTTCTAAAGCCTCCTTAGATGACAGAGAGCCTCCTATCGCTGCTAGCACCGGCCCTGACATGTCCCTATCAGACTTTGTTACAACTTCCATAAACGGCGTCGGGAGCACTACTGATGCAGAGCCTTCTCACTGTCAGAACGAGACGCCCATCTCCCATCCGAGTACCGAAATGAGCTCAGCTGCTGATATGTTGGAAGAGGTTGTTGTCCCCCCTGCCTTTGAAGTAGAGGTGAGCCGTTGTGCTTTTAATACGACGTTTCTCCCTCATCTTGATGACATTGCAGGAAATATCTCCCATGGCTGCAAAACCGGAACCAGCTGTCGTAGAAGACGCATGTGACCCGGTTGAAGCAGAAGCAAGCCCAATGGAAGGGGCGGCTTCGTGCGTCGGAGATGAACCTACGGTTACCGAGACCGTGGTTCCAGCGTCCGTCGATTCTGTGCCAGAGACCGCTCCTGCAGGTGAAAACTTATTGGACGAACAAGCATCCGTGGTAGTTGAAGCAGAATCTGCGCTGGTTATAACACAATCTTCCACAGCCGAGCCAGGGAGCACACCAACGACGCTTGAAGCCGCACCATTTGAATCAATAATGCGCGAAGTTGTCGTAGAGGAGAGTCCAGTCTGTGAGCCTGACGCTGAACCCGAGGTAACTTCGGAGTTCGCCTCACAAGATACCGAGGGGGAGCTGGTTGAAGACACTACAGCAACTGTAGAGCCCGTCACAGAAGTTGGCGAGTCGGATCCGACTGAAGAAATTGTACCAGTATCGGAAGCAGTAGCCACCGCTGCGGCAGCCGAGATATCAAGTGCAGAGGCGGAAGAATCCGCTACAGAGGTTGATGCGCCCACCACAGCGGAAAAAGAGGCTAATGAAGAGCCGCAGGGTGCTATTGATGCTGAAGAGGAGCCAGCAATTCCCACCGCACCGGAATTTTTGGAAGTAAATGTTTCCGCGTTTGCGGCAGCTCTAGCGAAGGCTGCGACAAGGGTGGATATCGATTTCCTGTCAACTGAATCAAAGGAAGCTGTCATTGCGCTAGATACAGCGCTCGGGATCCCTCTCGGATCTGTCGTCGCTGCCGAAGCAGAGTCGGTTGATGCGCATAACTCCATTACAGCTGATCCAGAACAAGTCACAGTCCCTGACCCCGAGCCCGTTGCTGCCACTGAGACGGATTCTGTTGCGGCAGCAGGACACGCACCTGCCGCCTTCGAGTCGGGAGCGCCTGCAGCAGTTGATGCTGAGCTCACAGAACCTGCGGTCGATTCTCTTGTAATGGAGACTGTTCAGATTGATATCGAGCCACCCAGCTCCAACGCGTCATTCGTTGAGGATTCTGAGGTAGATTTCACGGATGATGACGAGCCACAGACACCTCTAGCTGAGGAGACATCAGTGCTCAAGGGGCCTGTATTGAACGCCACTGATATGGAGTCCGAGGTGCAGGTAGAAGAGTCCTCTGTTGAAGAGACTGTGGAGGTCATTCCAATCGACGTCGTTACTCCTACAGGAGGACCTACATCAGTTGAGGAAGTTGCAGCGGAGGAAGTTGTAGCGGTTGAAGAGATTGTAACGGTCGAGGAATTCATGGTTGAAGAGTCTGCAGCAGTTGAAGAGACTGTACCGGTTCAGGACACCGCCGCTGTTGAAGAAACCAAACCTGCTGAAGAAGTTGTCCCAGTCGACGTTGCTACAGGAGAGCCCACACCAATCGAGGAGGTTCCCTCAGTCGAGGTTGTAGAAATCGAAGAACGTGCACCAGTCGAAGAGGTCACTTTAGTTGAGGATATCACTCCTATCGAATCAGCTGCTCCAATCGAACCGCCAGCCGAAGAGGCTGTTGTTGACGAAGCTGAACCTACTGTCGGAGAGCTTGCAGCTCCCGTTAACGATGGTCCAATATTGGAAGCGGCCGTGCCTTCCGTCGATGGAGCTGACGTCGAAGTTCCTCTTCCCACCGGCGGTATCCCCTCCCCTACTGAACCTTCCGCATCCATTGAAGAGCCTCTTGTTGCACCTGAAGAGGCATTCGGTGAGACAACCGCTCTAGCAATCGAAGAGACCTCACTCGCGGGAGATGTTTTCACAGTCGACGAAACATCTGCTCCACCTCTGGAGGTGCCAGTTGGGGAAGATGTCCCTGCTATCGAGGAACGTCCTGTGCTCGTGCAAATGGATGTGTCTGAATCAGGAACAGTGACTGTAAAAGAGCACGCGCCTGCTGCGGTCCAGGACACTCTGGTACGTGAAGACCACCAGTCTGTAGCCATCGAGGAGACTCCCGCAGATACAGAGGAACCTGTCTCTGTTGATGATCGAATTTCTCCTACTATGGACGAGACGCCTCTCTTTGCAGAAGTGCCCTCGGATACTGACGAGCCTGCTCTTGAAGCAACTGCAGCCGAAGAAGAATCTTATATGCCGGAAGAGGAGTCTGTCACTGTCGTTGTGTCAGACGAAACGATCCCTGAAGTAGCAGTCGTCGCATCGGTCGAAGAGGTTATCCTTATGGTTGAGGAATCTCTTGAGCCCTCAGACGTAGAGGCGTCTGAACCAGTTGTTCATGAGGAGTCCACGGCACCAATGGGAGACTATGAGCCAGTCGCAGCCGAGGATACTCCGGTTCAGCTTGTCACCAGCGATGAAACTCCCGCAACCGAAGAGGCATCTGTCTCTATCGATGATCAAATTCCTCCCGCTATCAACGAGATGCCCCTCATTGCAGAAGTGCCTTCGGCTGCTGACCAGCTTGCACTTGATGTCAGTCCAACCACCGAAGAGCCTTCTGCGCCTGAAGAAGAGCTTACCACCGCCACTACTGTGGAGGTACCGCCAACAGCAGGAGACGTCGCTGCTGCGCCCGAAGAAATTGCCTGGAAAGCGGAGGAGACCATCCCTGTTTTCGAAGTGACCCCCACTCCCGCGGACCCAATGCTTGATGATGCCTCATCTCTTGAGGGAACTGCAATCGTCGCCGATGAGTCAACTATCGAATCGGACGCTTCCGTAACAGAGTTACCTGTGGCTGTTAAAGAACCCGCTCCCGCTGTAAATGAAGCGTCAGTCGTCGAAGTTGTGGTCGAGGAGGTCCAGGCTGCACTGGAGCGCACTGAAGACACCTTGTTTACCAGTGAAACTAAGGGCGAACTTGAGGATTCGCGACATGCAGAGGTACCTGTTTCTTTGCCTGAGCAGCCCTTCGCAGAGGAGTCTCTCCCTACGGCTCCCATTGTTGAGGAGTTTGTGCCCGTACCCGTGGAGGAGCCCGAGATTTCAGAGTTGAATGTGGTCACGTCCCAAGTTCCTGTCAATGGGGAGCATACCGAAGTCAACAAGGACTCGGAGCCTCCAATCGTGCATATAGAGATCTCTGGCGAGATTGAAGAGACCGAAGCAGTCGAGCAACCCGAAACTATTGCAGTCGAAGAGGTCACTGAGCAACAAGAGGTGTGTGCGACCCGTTGTCGCTATCCACGTTTTCTCAAACATGTTTTAGATTGCAGCATCTCCAGCTCTCAGCATTGCTTCCGACATTGAACGTCCCAAGTCACCATGGACCCCTTCTTACAGCGTCATCACTCAAGGACCAGGCGTTCCCGATGAGGAGCATGTAAACGCCTATGAAGGCGATGATGATGATGCTGCCCCTGCCCAGCCACACACACCCGAGATCATTATCTATGAAGTAGCCACGATTGTTCCAGAGATTGCAGCTGATGTGGAAGTGTTCGGACAATCTCAAGTTGAGGTTTCGCAACTGGCAGAGGAACAGGTATAATTTTACCCCTATTTTCTTTCTCCCTTCAACTGAACTTGGGGATAGATTACGCTCGGCGAACCAGAAGAGCCTCACCCTGCATCACCTTGGACGCCTTCTTACTCGGTAACCGTACAAGGCAACGTTGTCCAGACCAACGAGGGACTCGATGACATGGAGCAGCTTCCCCCAAGTGCTGCTCAGTCTGATACAGCGGATGGATTTGAAGAGCAACCTGTTTCTTTTACAGAAGCACTCAGCGAGGTCACCAGTTCTACTACAGTCGTTGCAGATCAACATGTTACGCCTTCGGCAACGCTAGATGAATCAGATGCTCCTGATTCAGCGGTTCAAGCAGAGGCTCAGGATAACGCTTCGGAGCAAAGTGTCATCGCTCAAGCAGAACCTTCGGTACCGACACCACCTGAGCCAGCTCCTGTAGAAGAAATGCCTGAGGAGGAAATTGAACAGGGATCGTTCATTGTCGACGACGAGAGTACGGTAGGTCACTGCTAATGTTTGCTGAGATTAGCCACACTCAATGTTTTCAACAGCATTTGAGTGCTACCGACCCTGACAGAGAGCGTAGTAGTTCTCCCTGGACGCTGTCCTACTCAGTGACTGGACTTAAACTGGCATCTGCACTTGAGGATCAAGCGGTCGCTAAAGACGGCGAGTCTATTGAACATGGTTCATTCATCATTGAGACCCAAGCACCTGTAAGATTTTGTTGGTATCGCACTTTACACTTGCTGAATATTCTGTAGGTTGATGTAGAGGATGCTCCTGGTATTAAATCAGACTCAGAGCTTCTTACACCCGTCGATGACCCGGTTGGAGAAAGACCAAAGTCGCCGTGGACCCCTTCGTACTCTGTCACCATGCAGGGGCCGAATGAGGCTGTTGAAGAAGTGCAGGAGCTTGAGCATCTGTCTGGTCCACTCTCCAGCATTCCTGCATTTGCGGCTGATGAGGAGCCCATCCCGCCTGTCCTCATCACCGAGACACGAGCGTCTGTAGATGAGCCTGTCATGGCAGAGACTCTCTCGCACTCAGAGGGTGACGTGATTGTTTCAGAGCTCTCCGAGACATGTGACGACGTTGAGGCCAATGGAGCTCTGGTCGCCCGAGAGACCCCTCAAACATTCCCTGTTCTCGAAGAGCCACAGAAGACCGCCAACAAGAAGTCAGTTCATGTTTCCCTCACTTCCTTCCTTATTCCTGACTCCATACATCCAGGCCAAGCTTGTCTGCCGTCGATGAGCTCAACGCCACCGAAGTCACTGAAACTAGCACCCTCCGCATCGATATTCCCACCAACAATGGGTCCAACCGCAACAGACTGGAGTCCACGACCTCTTCTCGTTTCTTCCCTGGTGGATGGTTCTCCTCTTCACCCAAGGTTCCTGAAGAGGGTCGCACATCGCTCGACGTTGCAGCTGGAGAATTCGTCCATAAGTCCTCAGTCGAAGATACTCCAACCACTGCTCCAACCACTGCCCTCCCCTCCGCTGTCGAAGAAGACAAGGAAAAGAAGTCTCGTTGGTGCACAATCATGTGAAAGGCAGGGTCTGCCACCTTATGCATCTGAATTCTTGAAACTTATCATCGTTTTTATCATTTTCGTTCTCATTCTCTACTTTACCTTCTACCATGCATGACCCTTAACGACAAGCGATGACTGCATTTTCTTATTTACTTTCAAGCGGATTCTGATACTGACATAGACCCTCTTGTATTTCGACTAATCTTCACTTTGTCTATGCGCGCTGTTTGCAATTGAAGCGTCTTAGATTGACGGACATCCAATTTGAACGTAACCGACCTTAGCTCAGTTGGAAGAGCGCGAGACTGTAACTGGATAAATTCATCTTGAGGTCGCCTGTTCGAGCCAGGCAGGTCGGATGTTTTTTGTGGGTTGCGCTGACACCCTCTTCCACAACTTATAATGACTTTGCAGCCGCTTCCACCTGTTTGCGTCTCGCAGAGTGGCCAGGGCACAAACTCTATGCCTACCACTCCGCTGCGCCTGCTGGAGATGGAGTACTTTTGGAGAAGCCGCTTTGCTCCACCTTGTACCATCTCTTACAGCATATTGCCGATGGCCACCCTAACTATAGGTCACACATACATCCACAAAATTTGTTCCAGTCATGTCCCAAAAACGTAGTACTCTTTGGAATCCATAATCCAGATTCATTCCTTCTCTTATACAGGCTTTTCTGCTGGCCGATCGCAGCTGCTTTCTCTTCAGGTCCCTTGCACCCAATACCTCCTGGTCGACTTGCTTGATATATGTTGTCGGGTCGATATGATCCACGCGAGCTCCGAGCATGTTTTATTGGATTGCTTAAAGTTCTCTGGGTGATTGATTTAACTTGTTTTCCAGGTATCATGATATTTCAAGCCTCAAGCCCCGAGGACGCAATGAAGTTTTCCAACAATTCAATCACAGAGGTTATAGGATTGTGCGCCTTCGACACTCAACAGGCTTCGTCGCATCTGTTTATATTAAGACGTGAACATTCACGCCGTTCGTTGCCTGCCAGTTTGAACTCCTGCTTTATCTTACACCAACGACTACATATGGCTTCTAACAGTGGCAATCACTTGTTATCTATTATAAATATGCGATTGACGGATTGATTTCCATTATAGTTCCGTCATCCATTGTCCCTTGATCAACGAGTGTCAGCTGCAGATTATGATGGGTTTGGCAGAGGAAGCGCACCATCAAATGATATCTGGGACTCCTGCCATCCACGTTGTGAAAGACACATCTGTGTAGGTGCCACAAGAAGAAAGGTCCGACCTTCGGAAGTCCCTGTGCATTCGCGTAACTAAGACAGCGTGCAAAACGACTTGGTATCTGCTGCCGAATAAGTAACCATCGCCTCCAAACGGAGAGTGAACAAACTCTGTCACCACGTGTGCAAATGGAAACTATGCCTGCGTTAATGGATTGGCATTGCATATACACATTAACTCACTGGAAGAAAAATTGTTGTGAGAATGACACCGAGAGTAAAAGCTATAACATAGTAAACATGCATGAGGTGTTTTGTAATATGCAAGAACCAACCAAAGCTGCAGCTGAAATACATCAGATTATGTTGCAGAAGACCACGCATGAGACGGTTGTCAATATCCCAACCACCATGACCCTTGACAGCGGGATAGATCAGAAAGAACAATATTTCTGGAATTGTGTACATGCAGTAAGTTCAAGCTCGTGTTAGCAGCAGATCATAATACGAACGTAGCTCAGCAACAGCTAGCAAACAATAAACCACATAAACATATGAGGTCGTCTTCGTATCCAGATATTCGATAACGCCTGGAATCCAGCATTCCTCTGTATGTGAGAGGTCAGGGGCTAAGACAGACACAATTCAACTCGAAGTTATACACACCAGAGACTGACGAGTCAAATTCTTCAATGCAAATGATAATCGGTACTAAATAGGCCTGCACAAGGTGAATTAAACATTGTTATCTGGAGTTCATCAGGAAAACACCGTCGTAGCCGCGGTGATAGCTATATAGGCGCACCGCATCGCTATGTAGCTGGTTGTGGCCTCATATACTGGACTCACAATGATGCTTACGACTGCGATTATGGCGAGCTGCCTCTTTCGTTCCCATACTGCAAATGCTCTGAGTATGAAAATACCTAAATAAGCGCAATAATGTTAGAGCACAGAATTGTTGCTGGTTAATCCAATTGCTGAACTTACACTCAGCGAAGAACATAGTTAGTAACAGTACATCTGACAAGGTATTGGCGCGGAGTCAGTACGTGTCTGGGCGACGCTTCACCAGACTCACAGGAATTGGCGACATCATAAGAGTGGCAAACTTGAAGCTTTGTTGGGGATGGGTTAATTTAAAACGCCTGCAATATTCTAATTTGCACATACAGGGAGTGGGGCATCTGGCGGGAAAACCTCTGATAGTCATCACGTCGTGAGCCTGAAGGATGGAAAATGGGGATGTGCAGTACCAGACACTTACCGAGCATATTCAGTGACAGGAAGACAAAGGGCAAGTGGCTGCAAGCTAGATAGAGAAACATGCTGAGCCCCCATCGAGACTCGACGATAAACTCGACCTGTGCCGACTATAAATCAATATACCCTGGGATGCTCAAGTAAATTTCTACTTGCCGCGTCGGGTATGCACAGTATGTAGTCATATAACTGGATGTTCAGATGTGAGCATGAGTCTCAACCAAAGCTTATGGTGACTGTTAAGCTCACCCACAGCGCTGTTAGTGCAACTACCACGCGGAGACAAATAAACATGTCAATGAAAAGTGATCATAGACCACAGGCGGCCGCACCGTAAGGATACTGGGACGACATCATCAGTGATACAGGATACACCTTATAGCAGGATTTGTACTCACACCCAACTTCAAGAACGCATCGGCTTGAGTCGCTTGAAAAGCATTCATAGCAACGAGTTGATTCAGACCTCACTTCAACAGATTACTGCTTATAATTATATATCGAATATGAAGTACCGGTACTGAACAGCACGTTACCGTTGGTCTCCGTTCCATGCTCCAAGTCTGGAAACCAGTACAGATCGCAAAGACCCCTTGATCAGATACCTGAATATCCACGTGGATATCCAGGAAGGCCGCGGCCGGGGAACTGTGACACGGTGATCGTGGAGAACCGAAGTTCGCAAACCCGTTCCCGTGTACTTACTAACTAGGACAAGAAGCAGTGCGGTGAGCGATGCGGCATTAGATTTTTAGACATCCATGATGGCTATCATGATGCATGTGCCGATAACTTAGCAGGAGGAACATGTGGTGTTCTCCGTAGTTCCCACGGCTACCATGCTAGGCCGGAGTCAGACAACTTCACCAAGAAACAATTCTTAAGATTAGTGCACACAACTTGCAAGTCCATGCACGCATCTGACGAGATGATGAGAGTCGTCTTCCTCTGATTTTCGGGCGCCCTCAACTCTGGCGCCACCTAGTGGGATAAATCCTCAGCACCACTGCACCTAACTATAGGTCCCACAGTCATATAACATTTCAACAATACTATTGAGAGGTCCTGTTCAGCGATAATGCATAAGGCAGTACAAAATGCGATTTGAGCATCGTAATGTCGAATGGTCAATCGTGGATGTCCAACATATTCAGAAGAAGTAATGAACTTGATATTTCTTGGAGAGGGCCAATGATGCGGAAACGCCATTTGCCAAATATTGTTTTGCGGGAGATCTTGTTAGCCCAGAAACCAACCAGTTTCCCGTCGACGAAGCACACTATTGCCTACGCCATTTGACGAGTGGCATTAACGGTACTGCTGAGCGCTCGAGACACACATGTCGCAAATGTATGAAGATGAGCCACCCTGAATTTCGCGTGTTTTGCTGTGTCTGCAGAGTATGAAACATGTCAGTCCCTTCAAGACAATGGGAAAGACTGCCACTGACGTTTGTTTGCATGTAATCCAGCAGGAGCTGCAAGCTTTAGCGTGTTCGCCACTGAAAATACACCAGCGCGAATAGCAGTCTTGGGGAGGTTCTATATACGTTGACCTTCGCTGTTGGGAACAATGCGGCGAGCCGAATGAATTTGAAGCTCTTTCAAGCATAGATGATCACCATACCTTGCTCTTTTCGTCGAACAGTGGCTTGTTTTGATGGCACTTGAAGCAAGTACGGATGGGGACTACAAAGTAACACATGGCGGGCAACGCTACGAAGATCAAAGGTCAGGATGGCACCAGTCCAGAAGGCAAAGAGTGCGCACCAATACAAGTCTATGATGCAATCAAGTACAGCGAGTTCGATATTTAGAGAATGTGAAGCTATGCTAGTCTGCCATGGAGAGGTGACCAGAATATATATGCCAGAGGAAACTGTGGCACCGTTTCTGAGTATCTGGTCCACAGAAATTTCCATTGTTGAGTGACGTAGGTGCAGGAACACTAGCCGCAGTGGACTGGATGAATACTGGACCATTTTGGGATTTGGCTATGATGTGTGGACAATGCTAGTCTCTGTCTAGATTCTATAAGTATGGCACAACAAGTAAAGACTCATCTGTTAGAGTCAGCCAGTGGATTCGTGATCATCATGTTCATATGCCTCGTTCTGCGGATTTTTTGATCGACTGTAAGCTTGTCAGGATTCATGATCACAGGACTCCAGGCCTGACTCGGAATAGCGAAACCGTCTGACAACGTAGACACGTATGGACATTGTGTGATTAGACCAGGCTGGCTGGTCGCAAGTCTACAGACCTTTCGGAAAGTCTTGACTCACATGTTTGAAATGGTTCAAAAATAGTAAAAATGTCGAAAATTCAATTAAATCACTTTCGAGTTTTGTATGCCTCTGAACGGCTTCAAAATCATCATATCTCACAAGTTTATCACTCAGACTCGTCATGGTCTACCAGAGGATCAGTCGTGATCGGAAAGAACGAGCCCTGTGCCTGCTTTTGGAGGAAGGATGGGACATTGAGTGCATTGCTGTTGCTCTTGGAGTATCGTCAAGAAGTATAGAGCTGTGGGAGGCCAATTAATCATGAACATGGACATATTAACCCTCCTACACCAATCATGGGTCGCCCTCGCTTGCTGGATCAAGTTATGACAGACGAGATCCACGAGCTGCTAGCTAAAACCCCGTCACTGCTACTTGACGAGATCGGCGAATGGCTCGCCATATACCACGACCAGCCAATCTCGACGACAGCTCTCCACGAACACCTCAGGGACCTTGGTCTCGCCTACAAACGCATGAGAAGGGTCGCGGCCGAACGTGATGACGGTTTCCGAGCTGATTGGTTGCACAACATGACAAGTTGACAACCAACTATACAGCTGAGCAGCTTGTGTTCAAGGACGAGTCAAGCAAAGATAACCGCACCACACTCCCTAAATATGGTTGGTCACTCAGTGGACAAGCCCCCTTTGACATTGTCCGCTTGAACAGGGGCATTCGATACAGCATGTTGCCGGCTCTCACCATTGACGACTATATAATGACTGTCTGAGTCGTTGAGGGATCTATAGACGGCGCAGAATTCTACGATTTCATTGTCAACGACGTAGCAAGTATATCCTCTTCAGCGTCTGAATCATCAAAAAAAGAGAGCAGATTCATCATCAGAGTGTTGTGAATGAGAGGCATTCTCCTCATCGGAGCATTCAGTTACTGTATTAGACATAATCTAATGTTCAAAAGAGTGACAGTTATGCTTTTCTGCTCGACTTTGAAGGAGACTTTGCTGAATTTTCGATTTACTATCGTTGGGCCAGAGTTGCAAAATCTGAGACCTCATTTTCATATCTCAATGATTACCGCACATTAAGACAGAATAAATAGATGGAACTGTAGTTACGGATGCCACGTAAAAGGTCTGGTTGACAGAAGAACGAAAAGTGTTCAAATGATGCTGCCAGAGGGATGCCGACGCAAGATGTTCAAACAGTAGAGAGTTGCAAAATTTCCCATGAGCGGGTTGGCGCAGGTGTCACACTGTGTCACAGCATCGATTTGAACCCCGACCGGCATACAGTACACAAAAGGACGCTGGAATGCAACAGTCAGTGAGGTTGGATAATCAGAATTGGTACTCCGCTCCCAATTGTCACGCTTGAGCATTCTATGACTGGCGTGATTGCATCGTCGATAACACCATCAACTCTGCTCTACTCTTGCAATAAAAATGCGCAGGAGGTGAGGATTAGTATGGAGGACCTCTGGAAAATTTTAAATTTTTTTTCTCTGGGACTCACACCTTTGCCTGTGATTGTTCTACACGAAAACTGATGACTTTGGGTGATACATCTGATGCCGAGGGTGTTCATCATGCTTTTATTTTATTAAAAAAAATACAGTACTATAGATCAATGATACAAGGTCCTATAACCAAGAGTAGGAGGTTTAGAATGTGTTGTGGTGTGTGCTATGAGGTGGTTTGCAACTCCCTACCATTTTGCAACTCTGGCCCAACAATAGTATTTGAATTTTCAACATTTCTACTATTTTTGAACCATTTCGAACACGTGAGTCAAGACTTTCCGAAAGGTCTGTAAGCTGCTTGCGGGAAAAGAGACTTTCGTGTAAGCTCAGGTCTTTCTCACGCCTGCGCTCTTCCCGAACTTGCATGTATTACATGCGGTATTAAAATTTGATCTACGGCTGGATGTATAGATTGTTGTATAAAATATCCAGGTACATATGGGCTACAAGGATCAGCGAGATGACTTAAAAGAAGCTCTCCGAAAGAGAGACGAACAGGTCAGTGGTCATAGTCCAGTCAGTCAGGGAAATATTATTGATAGATATATTTATTAATGATGTAGATTACCTGCCTGGAAGCTCGGATAGAGGCTTATATTGCTCGAACATCAGAGACGCAGGCTCGCCTTCTCAAAACTATCGATACTGTCGATTCTCTAAAAGCTCAACATATAGTTGACTTGACGGCGAAGGAACGCGAGAGGGTAAACTTGTCCCATGAAATTGAACGTTGGAGAACCTTTGCAAAGGCGCTCGAAGTTGAGCGAGATGATCTCAAAGATGTCGTTGAGGATTTGATTCAGAAAGGTGCGTAGCAATATGCAAACGGACCCATGTCTATCGCTCATGTATTGTTGCATTTCTTAGTCCAGATGTCCAGTGACTGGAGCATGTGGCCCTGCAGTCGCATGGATATAACAAAACATTTACGTCTGTCCATTCTTTATATTAGTTTCGCAGACATCCAGACTAAACGCCAAAAATATCACCCAGATCAACTCACTGAAAACCAATTTACACCCAGTGATACAGGCTGCAGGGATTCTGAGGATGTCTTGGAGTACGGTGTTTCTATCATAACTAGGTTGCGCAACGAGCTTGACCACGAGCGCAAAGCACACTGCAAGGTTGTGGAAGAAGCCAACCTCCGTATCTCTGAACTGGAGGCAAAAGTCGCCGCACGCGAGGTCGTACTAGAGGCATCCATTCGACACCATCAAAAGGGGGATATGTCACCGCTGGACCGTTCTCGAACTTCTGAAAGCGAAATACTGCCTCCAAAACCCATGACCGATGAAGACTGTCTCCGTGTATTAGCAGGCAGCAACACTAGAAATAAATCTCTTGAAATTGAAATACGGTGTTTAGCACGAAAAGTGAGGGTTGCAAATTTTTTCCACCGTTGATACAGTCCTATTGACTACGCATTTGCTGTAGCTTGAGCGCGCGCGAGGCTCCACGGCTTCACCTGCATGCATCCCAGCAGATGCAACTCCCGTTGTTGGTCCCTCGTCACAGCCGGGAATTACTTCTCTTGATCACCCGCACCAACCAATTATCCCGGAGAAACCTGTTACAACTGATACCGAAACCCAGGTTACACCAACACTGCATACAACATTCACACTGCCAGCTGACTCACATGTTGTCGCGCAACCATCATCTCACAACAGTCCCATAGCTTCCTCGGATTCTGCATCACAATGCTCTATTGCGCAGCTGGATGATCAGATCAACTCATACGCCTCCCAGCTTGATGCCTTTAAAGCGGAGAGGAAGGCATTGATTGAGGTGGCCGTAAGGAAACGTAGAGTTCGTGACACGCTAATCATTGCGTCATATCACCTAATAATTTTTGCAGGTATCTAATGGAGGGGAACCTCCCGATTTCCCACAAATTCTGGTTATCGAGGAGGAATGCGTAAGGTAGGGTCTTTAGCTCGTCATATTATCTGTGCTCTCATCCTTACCGTGGTGTAGGCTGGCCTCTCAGGTCTCACATCTGGAACATGAACTTCAGCATAGTCGAAGTTTGGCCAAGTCCCGTGAACATGAGTTGCTAAAGGAAATTGACGCTCTCAAGCTGTTGTTACATCACCAGTCACCAGTAGGTGCTATTATCCACGCAAGAGTGACGTTGTGGCTCACCATATTACCAGAATCTTTATTACGCACACGACACTCAGCATCTGGATGATGGTATAGATGTCGAACAAAACATGGAGCTGGCGACACCTCTACAGCCCACCGCTATTCTATCCTGGAACAATCCTGGTTTAACATCTTTTCCTGTGGACCCACACCTGATTCCGCTCCCTTTCTCACCTGAAAGCAATTCGTCCCCTATTATCTCATCCTCTCGTTGCCTGTCACGCCCTTCCAGCCCCCATCCGGTAAAACTCAGGCGACTTGAAGAGGGATTGGAGGTAGCCAGGGCTCAACTGGCCACAAAGCAGCTGGTCCTCGATCAGCTCAAATTTGATATGGAAGAACTCCAACACTTACTCCCAGAAGAGCCGCCGTAATCTCACATGTATTACTATGTACTCTTTTCGATTTTGCCTTTGATCTTGCTCTCGCGCGCGCATCTATTGGTATTTATGTAGTGGGACTTCAAGCTTGTCTATTGATATTTCTGCTGCATGTATCTTGTATCTGTATGACCGAGTAGCACCGGTATACTATATTTTACGCTACCTCAGCCTACTATTCACCCTCTGCCATGTGCGAGTTATCAAGGGCCTTACAATCTCCTTAGCACCGCCAGTTTGTTATTTCACGGGAACATAAATCACTTCCATGCGCATATTGCTCCACGGATGATTTCGATCAGGTGTCCTCTTCACAAAGTCAACCTCTTTGGGAGGTGCCGCGACTCTGTGAACCTCTTCAACCTCAGACTCAGCACGGGATGCTGGACGGGATGAGACAGGGGTGTTCGTGTATGATGAGACAGTGTATTTCTTCGTTTTGGAGTTCAGAGATAATATTTTGTGCGTCTGTGCTGTGGGACGAGAAGGCGTGCTCGACAGAACTGGTGGTGTGGTAGAACCGGTGAGAACAGGGAACGCGCCCTCCGCATCGCGCGCTTGTTGGGCGACTCGCAACTTCTCCTCTTCCTCTTTTGCTACTTGCTTGGATATCTCTTCATCAAGACGGGCAGAAAGTGAGGAACGCGCAATGTCTGGGAGGAGTACTGCAGAGCAGTGCGGGCATGCGTGATAGGGCAAGTTGATAGCACATAGGATCAATCCGCAACCGCGGCATATGGCAGCGTATGGGGAGAGGTCGTGCTCTCTTGCTAGACTTGATTTCAGCGTTATAAGCTTGGATCGATCGAAGAGCCCTTGCCTTGGCAGAAACATCCACCAGCCGGATCCTTCCCCTTGCCAGATGACTTGCGAACACCCTCGGCGAGCGATTCGAGATTACGAATCGCTTTGCTTTTGTAAGGTTCTTGCGTTTTACCTTTTCCTTGGTTTTGTTTTTGGGAGACATGTTGTGGGCGTTGCGCAGGACGTAATCGGTCAGAAGGCACAGAACCTGCAGCTTTGGACCAAGCGGTGCGTCGCATGACGGTGATGGTCCAGATCAAGAACAGTCTCTGAAGTCAGCTTAATTAGCCAGCTGCATTATCGACCTCCGGAGCCGCATCGACTCTTGACTCTTGAGTCACTTCCACAAAAGAATTCCTAAGTACTCAACAGCCAAATATAGCATTACATAATACAAAGAATTGAGCAAGTAAAACTAGAACGACAGCTAAAGTCTACATATATAACAAAACAGATATCGAGCATTGAAGCACAGAGAATCAAGATCCCTGGTTTCTTCTCCACGACGAAAGGCTAAGGGCGCCTATAACACCCACGACCAGCAGTGCTGTGCCGGCACCCACCAGGCTGGGGACATAAAGGTACCATGCGCTATCGATGTCATCCTTGCCCTTGACCTCGTCCATGAAGATAAGTTCTTCTTTCTTCTGCCTTCTTCGGCGAGGGATGATCTCTTGTTCTGAGTAGAGCGAATCTTCTCCAGAATAGACACTCTCCGAGGCAGAAGGATGAATCTCTATAGATGGCATCTCTAGTTCATGGGTGCTTCCAAGGCCATGATGGGAGATGCCTTCATCAGGAAGGACAGGGATGTCAAGATCGGGCTGCAGAGCGCGAGCACGCTCAAAGTATCGACCTGCGGCTTCCCTATCACGCTTCCAAGCTTCTGTTCCACCTTCTCCGGGCTGTGGTTGTGGCGGCATCCTGATGGACGACAACGTGGAATACGACGCTGACAGGAAGACAGAAGCTGCTCCTTCGAGATGAAGAAGACCGGCCTCCAAGAAAAGCTTGGCAAGACCCGCCGGGCCGCCAATGGACTGAACATAATATGACACGGTTCCACGTTGCCCTTCTTCAGATGCATCAAGATGGTCCAATGATGTTTGGATAGGTAGATAGTGAGTTACCAATTTCATTGTAGCAGAGGGGAGGTGGCCATGGTGCCATGCTCGTCTGGATAGTCAGACAGGAAGTCAGTCACACGAAACGTATTTTCAGCACCGGCGTCACATACACAAAGCACTCAAATGCTTCATCTTTATCTTTCCTGATGTCGTGAAGCTCTATGGCATATAGGACGAGACTTGTGGGGTCCATGTTATATTTGTACTCCAAGCTGGAATCATATAGCATAGGAACAGGAGCGCATGGCGAAATTTCCTGGGGGATCGGTCCTTGCTGTGTAACAGGTGAGCTGAAGCATGTATACAACCTTGATAGCATAAGCTCACAATTAACGATGGCCAAATAATCGACTGTTCCTTCTCGAGATGAAGCGTCACGAGTCTTCCTGAATTGGAGTGGAGCGACTCCAAGGAAGAGAACGATGATAAAGCATGTACAGGCAATGAAGGCGATGCAGGACTAGAAGTCACAGGAATAGAGTGGCGTTGACTTGAACTGCTCGTGTGCTCGTCAGCCGAGGAGATGGGCGATGATAATGCGGGTGAAGGAGTCACAATCTCCTCTGCGTCAGACACTTGACCACTTTCCAGAGAAGCCGCAAAGCTGCTTGAAATTTCTGGGTCGGATACAAAGGCAAAAGAAGATTGGGTTGATGCTGTCGATATGGTTGACGTGGTACGCTCCCGAGCGGAAAGACGCGAGTTGCGAGGTTCGAGTTGCCACGCTGAGTTCGCCACGTCAACGTGGCTGTAAAGACGACCCTAGAATTGAAGATTAAGGATTGCAAATCTGTCTCCTCGATGAGAGGCTTACTTTCACGATAGGCTGTTGGCCTTTAACGCCAGCGAGTAGATAGTTGCGTTCAATGACAACCTACCGGCGCGGGAAACATGAGATTATACGTGGCGAACAAAGCAACAGTACTTACAACAACGTCCTCTCTTGATGTTTCATATGGGACAAGTAACAAAACTGTAGCCTGCAATTCGCCCAGATGTCAGGACTATGAAACAAACCCTTACCCCATTGGCTTCACCTGATCATGCGACTAGTAGGCCATGAGAGCGTAAGCCAAATGAAGCGTTAATTATCAGAGTTCCATGGCTCACCTGGTGCCACGAGTATGAGTGTTTCTGGTTCTCGCTCGTCTTCTCCATTCGTTAATGCTGCCAGTCGTGAACAACGTTGCAGACGTAAGCGAAAGGAGCGGAGTCAGAACGCCGACCCTCTGCGCATGTGCTGTGTGAAATTATTGACACCGAGCTTTTAACTTTGTGGCAATGACTAAATTGATCCGTTATGCATTCCATCAGATACTTCTGGGTAAGAAAATAGATGACAGGTATCGGAAGTACTCATGTACAATACAAGCAATGAAAAAGCAGCAAGAAAACAAAGGATGTAGGTAAATAGGATAGCAAAAAAAGTCCTAAGATAATTCAGGGTTTCGATACTTTTGCAGTCTGCGCAATTCTCCTCAACGTATCTTTCTCCGCCTCCATATGCTGTAACAAAATCCCATCCAATCTCTTCGATGACTCGGCCAATGCTTGCTGCTCTTTCTGCCAGCGACGCACATTCTCCGATCCGGGTGTGTCCGGCCGCTGTGGTACCGAGGCGTCGACTGTGAGATGTTCTTGTGAGTGCTGCGAGAGCGTGAGGTGGGTGAGAGAGTTTGGCGTTGCCTTGACATTTGTAAAGTATGGGGTTTTTGGCAGGACGTTGCCAATAGGCTTGTGTCGCTCGATTGAACTTCCTTGAGGATGCAGCTCATTTGCAGTCCTGGCAAGGTTGGGAGTAGAGCGATTGCCTAAATGCATGAGTGATGGATGGGGAGAGGGTTCAGGGTCTCGGTAAACAGTCATATCCTGGTCTATGTCACTTCTACTATCCTCAGAGTCGTCATCCAAGTCGTCCATAGCATTTGGATGGTTCTGGATGTGGTCAAAGAAGGTGGCTGGTGATGAGGGAGGTGGCGCAGAGTGAATGCCAGACGCAAAACTGTCAATGGAGACATTGACGCCGACTGGCAGAGGCAAATGACTTTGGGTATCGCTGGTGCTGGGCATAGGAGAAAATGATTTAAAGGAGCGGAAGGTGCTGTGGCTAAAGTCTGAGGACGAATTATTGAGTGAAGAAGCTTCATGGAGTCGTGAAGGTCTGGACTGGTTGATATTGTTCCCCGAACGATGAGGCGGAGGTGACAGAGCGATGCCTACTATCGATGAAGAAGGTCTAGGTGGTGGGGACATGGTAGAAAAACGAGGAATTGAGGCAGGCGGCGACATTGAGGAATCTCGCGAGTGTGACAAAGGGTCAATGGGAAGTGGCTGGGGATTGTGGAAATAATAGCTATTTGACCACCTATCCCTGAAAGCGGATGCCGTCGGAGACGGTTGGGAGTGCTCTGAAAACGAGGGCCGACGACCACCCTCGGTTGCTGGCACTGAGATCGCTAAGGAAGGACGAGACCGAATGTCATCGAAAGCAGTCGAATCATCCGTAAACCGAGAGAGACCCGTCAGCGCAGTCATCCTGCTCATGCGATGTGAGGGCGGAGGAGATATACTTAATGATGGCAACGGTGGCGGAGTCATCATGGGTGTTCTTCTTAACTCATAGAAATCGGAAAGTATTGGCGAAGAACAGGATTTGCGAAGTGTTCGACGCAGCTCTGTGGAACCTGCTGGAAGATATGATTGTGAATGAGAGTATTGGTTGTCTCCGAGTTGTCGGCGAGGAGGAGGAGGCGCAAGAGGAGTCTGAGGAACCGGGGTCTCTGCTCGGAGAGGAGTATAGCTAGATCGCCGCAGATTTTCCCGAGCCGGAAGTCGCGCAACAAGATCCCTTCCAGACGGTGCGCCTGCGGTGGGTATTGATGGCTCAGGCTCAAGGTGATCGATTATCGGATTCTCAATAATCTTCTTGTCCAGCATTTTCCGCGGGTTCATGAGAGCACGCTGATATAGCGACTCTGATGAGCGCGGATGGTGTGGTGACCTCGTCGGGGTAGACGGAGCCGTGGACAACGACGCAACAGACGTTACTGCTGAATTGTTGAGTGAATGTCCAACAGCTTGATGCAGCAAAGCCTTTCTCCACGCATCCTCTTGTGGATCAAGACTGATGGAATGTCCAGGACTACCTGCGGGAGGCAAGCACTCGGCTAACACGGCTGCTCCCACAGAGTCTTCAATTCCCAGCCCATGAAGTGCCGAGGCTTGCAAGGCTAGAGTGTAGTTTGCCGATGGGGGAGGCACGTCAACTGCTTCCGTGGGATCAATGATCCCATCAAACACATCAACCTTTGGTCTTCGCACACCCCTGTCGCGGTCTAGAGGAACGTCTCGACCCTTCAAATCTATCTCCGCTTGCTTTGCAGCAGCAACAAGATCGTCCATTTGCTCACGGACAACGACCACACGTGAAAGGTGCTGGACATTCTTCGGGGATCGGAATGTTTGAGGTGCTCCACGTGGGACGTAACCAGACACGGTCGTAGAGTCGGATGTAACTCTCAACATCGGAGATCCATCGAAGGACTCTGGGCTAGCAGGTTTAGATTTGGATTTTCCAACTCGAAAATAATCCAGAAATGCAGGAGTGGTTGCTTTTTTGGATGTGTATGGTGCAAAATCGGCTGGACATGGTTTCGAGTGCGCGGGAGGAAGGAAATAATTATTTTTCACAAGCAACTGAAGACGATATGAGACATCGTCTGCATTAAATTCCTGCACCCTCATTGGTTCATCGATTTCGAGAGCTGGAATAATAACACCGTGATCATGTGTCGTCGGTGAGAGGGGAGAAGGAGGTGACTCTGTCCCGATGGAGGTAGTAAGAGGATAAAGCGAGGAGGACGTAGATGATTGTTGCGTTAGCAAGGAGTCACGAACACTACTTCGTGCATGGTCGCTGTCAGCGGGATTTGGACGGAAGGCAGACGGAGGAGACGTCAGCATTGCTCTATTTCCGCGACCTTTTCCCTTGACCTAGAGCCTCGTGAGCTCCACCCGTCAAAGGAGATGAACTCTGAACTCACAGGAATAGTTGGAGTGAATCCTGCTAGCACTTGGGATCCCGGTTGACTTTCGGCAGGGGCTGAAGGCCCGTCCTGCTTCACAGCCACGCGCAAATCGCCTCCTACAGCGCCAAAAGTTACTCCACTCCGTTCTAGATCACCATGCAGTTGCGAGTTCACGGGACTCGAAACGGGACTTGTGGTTGTTTCGAATCGCGTAGTAACCGGAGACAGTAAACGTTTGCAGGAATCAGTCCTAACCGGACTAGGAAATGGCTCTGCGCTATTTGCAGCTGAGATGTCCAGCACCTGGTCTTCTTCTGCGCGCGTATCATCAGGCCTAGACCCTGTAGTTATCGTCCGTGTTCGTTTCTTTGTCGTCCGCGAACGACGACTTAGACTAGCACCACTACTGCTAATGGTGCTTGCGAGCGAATTTGAGCGTGAAGTCCCAGGAAATTTAGAGGAAGAGGGTTCTTGCATGGGTTTCGTCGCTGGCTCATTCGTCCAGGACAAAGTATTAGAGCCGTTATGGGAACAACACAAACCAGGATCTGCAAAACATTCACCTTCTGCAGCAAAAGGAAACTTACATAAGCCCATACATGCTACACGTGCACCGCGTTTAACGTTTTCAGTTTCAACCGAACGAGAACGCAGCACCAACCTGCACTAAGATGGCCACTCCGAGTCAGATACTGCTGGAATGTGAGTGAAAACATTTTCTTGCTCTATGGCAATCTTAAGAAAACTTGTGCCTTAGACCTGCCCAAGTCTGAAGGCCTTTTGCCTCAATGGCAGCTCATAGTCGCCACAATGGCTGTGTTTAACACTATTCAGAACTTTGCGACACTGAAGCTGACCCGCAGGCTCTATGCTCGCGTCCCATCTGCCTCAAGTATATGACCCTTCTTTACTCCCAGCATGTGACTCACGCTTATGTTGTCTGTCCAGTAACAGCACTCCAGGCCCGAACGTTCGCAGTTTGGACATTAACATCAGCAGTCATACGGGGATATGCCGCGTACAACATTAACAACAAAACGTGGGTTTTTCTTCGTGCGAAGCCGCAATAGATAACATCATGCCAAACCTTAGGATTTATGATATGGCTCTCCTCACGTACCTTATCGCATTTGGGCACTTCACCTCTGAGATTTGCTTCTTTCGCACAGCTAAAATCAATCTACCTGTGCTGAGCCCTGTGATTGTCTCCAGTATGTGTTCATTTGTTAATGATTTTCCATTACAAATACTCACTGGCGCCCCACAGCTGCATCATTGATTTGGATGTTGAGACAGTATGATTTCTACGTCGCCCCCTGATCTGATCAAATATGACGAAAGGTCCATATCGATGACATGCCTTTGTTCCTTTGAGGAAGCCCGCGTCGCCAATTTAATTATTACGCAGACCAGTGAATCTCGTGACGATCAACCAATGGAGCTTGAAGTGCAATAATTCGCGGTCGTCCCGAGCTCACGGCCGTCCTGCAACCCCATTAATCCAGGAGCATTTCTTAGACGTGGCATGTAATCGACCTTCACTAGCTTCTACCTACTCGACAAGCTTGAAGGGGAACCGACCCTGTTACTAAGCGCGCATCGAGACGCGTATGCTGCAGGACACGCTTTGATGCCAGCGCAGCAAACAACCAATCGAGCGTCATCCTCGCATTCGTTTGCGGCAAACTATAAGGTTGCACGTCATCCTAGATTGATAGCAACATGCTGAGTGGTCCGATTGCATGAGAGTCGAGTTCGAAGCAATGATGATACGTGGATGTGGGGTGACAGCCGAACATGTTGATGGTGACAGCTAGAATGTCGATGTATGGCGCCAGCGATTGTTCTATGCAGTCATGGAATGGTGGCTCGGATAGAAACCCCGCACCAGCAAAACAAAATGATGGTATCAAATTATCCGTGGCAGTAGTCAAGTTGTTATATATTAGATCGTGTGATCATTGCGTGGTCCAGTACGCTGAGGAAGGGGACCTATTGCGACGGGATGGTGTCACGTCGCGCCTACTATGGTCGCTCCGATCTGGGCCGATGAATATGAGCCGAATCCGTTCCATCTCAGAAGATCCGCCCATTCGAGGAGACCGCTTCAGAAAAAAGCTGGGCGGGGTAATAAGACTGCAGTGAATCTCGTCACCATTTGAAAATCTGTATAGTCCATGCGTGAGTCGTGGAACAAGTAGTGCCACACGTGCGTGTTGGAAGCTAGTGCTGGCGTGCTCTTGAAAAGGCACCGCGAACGTAAAATGATGGTTTCCCCCGCATTACATAATTGGGGTCATTTTAATAAGGGACAGCCGAGCAGTATATAAGCAGTGTTCCACTTCAATTGTGACTCCATTCAACGACTAGCTTTCTCATCCCGGCTTTCGTGTTTTTCATTGCTGTATCTATGTCTGCTGTGCTGCAATACCCTCCTGAACTGCTGTTTACTATATGTGAATATATTTATGCCGCCGGTCTACCACCTTCCGATTATGCCAGTTCTCTCGATCCACTCGCAATTGGAGAGTTTGGAACCCCATCGGCCTTACCGTCATCTATGCCACCGCCAAATTGGAGCGAACCAGAAGCACGGAAATCCCTTTCTAGTCTCTGCTTGGTGAACCATGCTTGGTATGAAGCTGCCAAGCCATGGTTGTGGCATAAAATCGAGGTTCGTCTGCCAAGAAGCTGGCTCGCTCTCCTAGACGAAATCACAACCGATACCGAAGACGATGAAAAAACTGCTCTGGTCTTCAAAGAGTCTATTCAAGCCGCCACCCATGCTGCGCTAGCTAGCGCTGTGCGTAATGGCGCATCTTCTGATGAGGATGCAGCTAGGAGATGGAAGGAAAGCATCATGGAGTCCTTGACTGGCCCAGATGGTTCCATTCCTCCAGAGCTGTTGACACCTCCAGCATCTCGTGATCCGAGTCCAAGACGTCTAAGGCCAAAGAGTCAAAGTCCTGCTCGGTGGAAGATTATGAGGACAATTAGTGACGCCGTCCAGAATATGATGGATCTTACTGAGCCAGGGGTTTATGGTGAGTTGCACATTGTCTTGTTCTACATTCTAGCATGATTAACGTGTGATACGTCTGCAGTCCCGAGGCTTCACGATCCTCGCCCTGGCCGGTTTGTCCGCCATCTAGATTTTAACCACTTTCGTACCATCGGAATGCGTCGCTCCATAGAAGATACTGCGACTAGTCGTTTTGTGACTGGCGGACGTGTTGAAGCGCTTCTCAAGGTTTGTCCTTCTGACATCGTTTACCATTCTTTCATTGACTGACCATTTAATGCAGGAGCTTCCCAACCTAACTGCTTTTGGCGCTACAGAGTACATGGATGGTGCTCTGTCGTTGCCCGTACTGAACGAACTTTTGCTTCGTGGTTCTGCTTCGAGAGGAGGGGGCCGCCCCACTCGTGGACGAGGCATCGTGATGGACGATCCCGAAGAAGAGGATCGCGACAGAAGGAGAGACTGCAGGGACCTTGAGGCCATGGACCTTACTGGCTGCGTCAGCGCAGTTTTTGTCAGTGCCCTGACAGAGTTCGTCAACACGCATCTTCTCCAAGAGGATGAACAATCTAGTGGAAGTGACGATGAAAGTCAACGTCAGAGACGTGCTCGTGCTCGATTTATGCAAGAGGAGCCGCTCACGTTCCCAGGGCTTCGGCGCCTTGGACTTCGTGGTGTGAAATCGATCCAACCTCAAATCCTGATGCCTTTTGTCCTCGCATTCCCTTCCCTTACTCACCTTGATCTTTCCGCTACCCGAGTTACGCCGAACTTACTTATTGCTCTTGGGGGCTCAAGCGTTCGCCTGCATTCGCTTGCGCTGGCCCGCTGTGTTCACCTAACTGGGACCAGTATCAGGAATTTCCTCGTTCGCGCACCGGCAGCAGCGCGAATCCGTGAGCTCACGCTATACGGCGACCAAACATTCCCGTCTCCGCTCACCACGGAAGATCTTGCTGAAATAATATCATCCGCGCCGTGTTTCACCTCTGGTGAACTTACCTACCTCGACCTCTCAAGCGCACCTGTGACTGGAGAGCTTCTCATTGACGTTTGCAAACCACAGCCGAAGCTGCGGTCGCTTGGACTTTCATATATTCCTGATCTCGAATTAAACGTCATCGCTCAGTTTTTAAAGAGCAAGGCTATGGATGTCGAGGTGCTCACGCTTGTTCAAACTAGCCCTGATCTAGATTGGGTCAGGGCCGGACCTGGCATTGGCGCACCTCGAGGTTCGGCACAGCAGGCGATGATGGCTTTACACACTCAAATCATCGGGCCGCTATGCACGCCCCCCTACATTTCCACTCTGCGTTCGCAGACGGTTGTAATACCACCTGCTCCCACGCGGCTTCGGGTAATTGAACTCTCCGTACCCGCCCTTGCTGCCCTTGGTGCTGGCGCCGGAAGCTGGAGAATAATTAGAAGTAAAGGAAGTCGAGGCTGGTATGTCGACACGGCCAGTGGCTGGGTTGGCACGGGGCTACAGCGAAACCTTCCCAGAGGGCATCCATTCCGTGTTCAGATGTGTCGCCTAGCGGATGCCAATGGTAACGTGAATAGCGGTGTCGGATGGCACGCGAGGAAGATGGAAGTAAGTCACTCACTCTTCATAATATCCGATGGGAACGGTTTGCTGACTAGTTCATTATTTCATAGGTGCTACACGGTTGTGGTATGATGGGACGTGAGGATGGCCTGTACGGCGCTGTGTCGTTTGCTTATCAGGGATAACTGGATATCCCGGTGACGTTTTCTGTTACCTGCCGTTGACGGCTTCATCAGCATTTGGTTTTATATATTTGAAAGGACTCCAGGAGTAATGGTCATTTTTCTTCATAAGTACTAGCGAATTTACCCCACTAGTCATTTCATGTACTGGATTAATTAGTGCCCTTGGGAGGGCTGAATGTTAATATGCTTGCTCATCGAGGAATGTGGTGCGAGTGATGCAACGTACTCCAAAATAGTGGAGCTGGAGTTTGACATGTGGAGTCACCACGATTGTTCGTATTTGAAGTAGTAGCCGTTGTGAACACCAATTGATGACGTCGAGCTCGATCTGATCATATTGACATTAATGTGAAATTGTATGTACTTACTATGTAACCATGGCGCATGATGGAATTAGCGATGAAGCAGACTGCGGAGCGTGGGCTTTGGCATTGCGTCGACATTGTGAACTGGCTGCCCACTGAGTGTGACTGAGCCCAAAGGTTGTTTTGAATGGCAAGCGACGAACTGAAGATGCTGTGGGAGGGGGAGAGCCTGTAGTATGTCGCCCGCTTGAACATACCGACGCCAGCGCCACCTCAGTGGCCGCGTAAGACACTTATAAATTCGAGACCAGCGGCGCGCCTGGAACTGCTGCGAGTTGCCCTGCTTGCACTGCCAGAAGCCGCATCGGAGATCAAGGCTGCCAGTGCTAATGATAAGGAATATAAGTAGATCCTGTAGTTATAAGCGCTCGATCGGACCAGGTACTCGCCATCGCAACACTTCCTCAAGGCTCCGTTTATTACTAGTAGTACGAGCATCCGAGTGATCCACTTACGCTGTATCACTTTTGTTTGCGTATTTAGGTGTCCAACAGCCTGGCATGGTGAGTCCGTGGGGCGCGATCGCGGCATTACGCACACGATGATGATAGAATTCTAGAAGACCAGCTGTGGCTGTACACGAGTGCCACGCCTTTCACTTCTGTATAAATTGACGGGGAACACCGGTAGTTTGACTGACTTCTATCGACACAGGCCCCAACTTTCTATCTCGCAGTTTGCTGTACAATGAGTACGTTGTTTATTTGTTATTAACTAAATTCAGCTCACCTGATCTGCTACAGCGTTTGCCCCAGACAAGCCCTTCTCGCCAGTTGCCTCAGATCACGACACTGCGCCTTCTACAGAAAGCATCACCCGACGGCACACCGCCGTGGACGGGCCTATTAGGCCACAGCCTTCCGTTGGCAACCTGAGACGTAGAAAAAGCACAAGTGACATTCATAAGCAGAGAATGAAGTTCCTTCCAAATATCCGCCGTGCTGCAACGTTGATGCTGACTCCGGAGAAAACAATTTCCAAACCTCCTAATACCTGGCGGAGCATTCGTGCCATAATCCTGTCATCATGTACGACCTCATTCCTTTGTATCTTGCGGATTGTGTTAATGTTTGCTGGCGTAGGGTTCAACGTTCTGCTGGTGTTTATACCCATATCTGTATGTCTTTTTTTTCCCGTCGGTATGGATTATCCTAACCAGTCGTCGTTTGAAGTGGGCAATTAACTTTGCTCTTCCCACTCAATACACCCTAATCTTTGTTTGTGAGTTGACAATTACCTTTTAATTTTCCGGAGGCTACAGCGTGCTCCAGTAACGTTTCTTGCTATCATACCATTGGCGAAGGTGATTACAAGCTCGCTTTTTTGTAGCCGCATAACACTGAGCCACTACTATCAGCTCCTGGCGTACGCCACAGACGAACTCTCCATAAGGGTCGGCCAGACTTTGGCAGGCCTCCTCAATGCTACACTGGTTCGTGCATCATCTACTATTTCATGGTCCCAATCCAATGACTGCGAAATTATAGGGAAATGCGTCAGTCAAACTGTGTTTCTGTCAATCTTATTATTCTCACTACTCGTGGATTTTTCTATAGCGTCGAACTCATCGTTTCTGTGCGTACTAATATTGGCGAGCTTGCACGCCGAGATGGTGAGGCTTAAACCCTAGATTATCGCTCTCACAAAATGTGAACTCCGCATCGTCCAATCCTCCTGTATGTCCTCTTATCTCCATTACGACCCTAGACTCACAGTTACTCTAAGTGGTGGGATCTATTTTGAGCAATCTTCGTATGTATTTTTTGCCTTCTGATTGGAAATTCATTGACCACAGCCTCAGTCCTGGTACTGGGAATGTGCTTCTTTGCCGGTGGCATGCGGTTTTCAGAACAGGGTTTTGGTCAAAGTATGTGTATGGTAGTTCCAAAACGGGAGCCTTTGATTCTTACTTTTGTGGACAGGCGCTGTGCAGCTGAATTCGTCACTGCTTACCATTAGCGTCATTGCTGTTTTGCTGCCTGGTGCCTTCCAAATGGCATTACAGGGCCAACCTTCATATGACGAGGCGTCAACAGACTACAATATATTGAAGACCAGCCGTGGTGTACGTGTCTGATATGTCTTAACATGTGTAAAATTGTTCTCATACTCTCACCATCATCCAGGTTGCCATCATTCTCCTTTTCAGTAGGTCAACCAAAGCACTACTGGCAATCACCTAATCACCTTTGTCTAGTTTACGGTTCATATCTGGTGTTCCAACTGTTTTCACACAAAGCCCTCTATCACGACAGTGGCGAGGACATACAACAGTCAAAAAACTATGAGGGCCAGAATCCATGGTTACAGTTGAGACTCTACCGTCGTAAGAAAGCTATGCCTGTACAATCCCCTCTGCCGATGGGTGACGAAGAAGTCGCATTGAACCATACCAGAACTCCTGAATGTACCGACACGGAGTCTGAGATAGAGACGTATATGAGTGTCCCTGTGTCCCTCGGGCTTTTGGTCGTTGTGACTGTGGTACGTGCCACTCCCTGTGTTGCAACAATCATTTGAAGTTTTCTCGCTCTAGTTAGTGGCCGTTACCGCAGAATTCCTCGTAGATTCGATCAACGGTTTGACTGAATCTGGGGCTATTGGCAAAGAGTTTGTCGCCGTGATTTTGCTTCCCATAGTCGGTAATGCAGCAGAACATGTTACTGCTGTCACAGTGTCTGTCAAGGACAAGCTGACCCTGAGCTTGGGAGTTGCTGTTGGTTCCAGTATCGTGCGTTTGTTTACCTGCATGTCTTTCCGAGATCGCTGACCGGTCTTTAGCAAATTGCACTCTTTGTCATACCGTGTGTCTCTTCGTCGTGTTTCCTGTCACTAGTTCTCACCATTCGTATTTTTTAGGTTCATTGTGACGCTCGCTTGGATGATGGGTAAACAACTGACACTCCTCTTCGACCCATTGGAATCGATTGTTCTGTTCCTATCTGGTGCGTACACAATCAACAGGGTGGTATAATGATTAAACAAATACATTTATCAGTCCTCACCGTGAACTACTGTGTACAGGACGGCAAGTCAAATTGGCTAGAGGGCATGATTCTTATGTGTAATTCCCAGCTATATTTTGGCCTGTGTTCATGCTCACCACTGTACAGGTTTATACTTGATCCTGGTTGTTACGTTCTGGTTTTACCCTGGTACGTCATTGATTGAAAGATTATAAATCACAGAGGTGCTGAGTAATTCTCCCCTAGGCACCACAGGCATCTTCACGTGTTAGTAAGGATAATGGGCCGGACACCTCCCGGATATGGATTACGACGACCATGAATACATACTCGCCTTTCAGCAGCCAACCTTAGACTAATTACCAGCACAACATTATCACTCCTTCCAGTACATTCATTGGGCCTACAACAGGACATAAATAACGACATTCTACAATCAACAACGTTAATGGATTCACGCTGCCCCCGCACACGATCTCGATATTTATTTCCTCCGACTATTGAAACGGACATTACGTTGTTATATTATGTTTTTTGTCTTCACTGTACTGGATGGACGTGCAACCTGTAGTTGCCCTGCTGCAAAGACTCGCTCCAGTCTGGTCTAAACAGGAGTTGGTCGAAGGTACTACGTCCTCTTTGCCAGTGTATGCATACTGTTTTTTTATTGGTCATCATATTTATTAGTGATGTAGCCATTTGTTGGCTTGTGAAATATACATGCAAAATCAATTTGTCTTTCTGGGATGTCGTCGATCACCATGCTAATCGTCGTTACGTACCACATTAAAGCTTCGCCATCGTGTCGGTATCAACAAGCGTCACTGCTGCTGCGGCCAGCACTGTGGTTCCCCGCTCCTTTGTCTTGGTGGCTATAGGAAAGAAGGCTTGTCGTCAATGCCTGAAACATGATGTGCACATCAGACGTACAGAAGATCACTTTGCTGCCTGTCTTCCACATCTCTGTGACGAGCGTTTCACCAGGAAATACAACACCGGAGAAACTACGGGTATATAAGCATACAGCATTTCGAACTTAATAGGGAAAGCGCTCACCGAACTTTAATATCCTTGTAGGCGCCAAAAGATTGCAGAACGTGCTTTCCTGCGATCCCCATAAAGCATAGACCTATGATGGGTTTAGGGTGTATTAAAATACGTAGCCCGGGCATAAAGTTCGGATATTACCATGAAGAATGGGTTGATCGAACCCGCCAATTGCCGCGAAACTGGGATCAATCTGTGTTGAAGATAAAGGTTACTCGAACTTCGAGTATATTGCACGAGCAGTGTGACCCACATGTAAAGGATTATAGTCACCACTGAGTCTGCGTACTAGGGTCAGAAATGCAAGAAGATACAGCAATATATTGGAATTTGACCTGTACAGTGCAGCTTGTGAGGCGCTCGTCTTCTCTTCGATCACAGCATCAGGTTGACGCTTTGGGGGCGTGTTTGCAGCTGTTGCAGCACCTCTATCTGCAGATAAGCCTGAACAAACCAGTGCTTAATCGAATAGAAGCTTTGATACCTCTGCCAGTGCGCTTGCCACCAAAGCCACCGGCCCCCCGAATGAAGACCGTTATTTGGTTTTCGAAGATGATATTGCCTGTGGCTATGTCCTTCGTGTACACTATGGTGGTGACCGAAGCAGCCTTGCCTTTGTCCAGGACTTCCAAGAGCCTGTGCAGCGAAATTCGGGAGCGGCGCAACAATAACGCGAATATGGACAAACCTAATTTCATTAACAAAGTTCCCCTCTGTAGGTATAGGGCTCTTAATAACCAAGAACTGTTCGCCGTGAAGAAGCTTAGCCTGAAGCATATGATTAAGCTCCAGGAGTACATTAAAATCAATGGCGTCTCACAGGATTGAAGTTCGGCAGCCAGCCCAGTGAAATACCAGAACTGGCTGCAAATTGCGGAACTACTCCAAACGTTGGGAGTGCCGCAAATTCCTCGTGGCTTTCGTAAGTCCATTGCAGGTCTTTAGCTGTTGCGCCGATGCCAAGGTTGTAGAGAATGACGTCGCGCTCGGTGTAACTGAACTCGTGGTCTTCGGGCTTGTCTTTCTTAGCATCGGCAACGAGTTGGGAGTCTTCTGGGTCAGTGAAGACGTCTGGTAGTGTGGGCATGGTGGGAAGAGTCAAGCCGGAGACGAACTGCAACCAGAATCACATGCATGTACTAATTACACCCCCATTAACGGCGCACTGCCACATTCGGTTTAGTACTTCACCTACAAAAAGTTGGACCGTAACAAGATCATCTGTATCACTCCAGTTGGCGCATTAAGCTTACCCTGGCCATCCCGTTTGCATCGTGCAAAGTACGATCAAATACAAATTTAAATGCCGTCATCATCATGATGAACTCAGTGGCGCCAACTTTTTCGTTAGCCTGCGCCTTACCCAGCCTCTTCCCTCTACCACTGAGCGCCATATAGAACAAGCATACCTGGCCGGTGAGTGAGTAGAGTTTTCGTTTTCCTCGCTGCCCCAATGCCGGGTTCACTGACTCACTTCTCCATTTAGCACCCCTGGCTCTCTCCTTCCACCTACTCTTGAAACAACAACCCGCGTATTTGCATAAGGAGGCTCACCACCAATCACCGGTCTCACGCATTGTGTAGTTATCTCTCCAACTCCTCCATTTCTGCCTCAACCCCATCGACATCCAGTCGATTCGCCCCAAATACGATGCTGCGTTTGACTACGACATGGTGGTGCTGCCAGTTGGCACTTGATGATGTGCTGGATGAATTGGTATATGTGAGTGCTCGCAATTTTTCGGTTCCGAGTCATTGCTTTCTGCTGTGTTCGTGCCGTGCACTTACATGGGTTCCCATACTCAGTATACATACTGTCGCTGATACTGAAAGGTAAGATTTCAGTATTCTACCTTTGGTGTAAAGGTCACGCGCGTGCGGCAGTCTGACCTACTTATATGCGTCCTTTTTTTGAGTGTTGGATACTACGCTTATATGACTCACGTCATGCTACCACCGTGGGCTTTATCTTTATTTCTACAGAATATCACGGCGGTGCGTGAACTCGGCGCGCGGAGGATGCTGTTCAACATCAACAGCTTCCCAATGTTGACAGCTTCGACATTGTCCAACTCCTCCACTATGTCTTCAACGACGAAGGTTCGTGGCTATTTGCACGGCTTCTGATACTCGTGTGCACATGTTCACATTTGTTCGCGCTTGCGTCTGCACTTGCCTGCGCATGTACTTCAGTGGGTGTTTCTTTCAGTACCTACATCTCATGTTTGTAGAATAGCTCATTTAATGCCATTTGTGCCTATTTCCCGCGGGTACGGGCACGAGCTCGCCCGCCAAGAACTGTACCGTTGGAGCGGGAACAGTGTTTTTGCCAGGTGTGGCCCCCGCCCCAGATCGTGTGTGTGGTAGACTTCCTCCAATTATCGTGCAGCTGACACGAAGAGACAGTGCTACTTGGAATTTACTGATCGCAACCTTATGCGACAATCGCGCAGACTTCCAGACAAGCTTTCAGGACTCAACGTCAACTTTCAGCTGTAATGTTATATCTGTTTCAACCACTTGCCGGAGTGACACAATTTTAGACACCGTTACTCCGATCAAAATTATCATTTAATACCTGTGCGTAGACGGTATACCTCCTTCCACTTGAACTGGTCCTACCTAATAGCACAAACAGAATGTCATCATTGACCTCATCACCTATTGTTGTGGACTCTCATTCCGACGAAGGCAGCATGAACTGTGGGCTCCCACCTTCTTCAGTAGCTTCAGACATAAGAAAGTCTGAGGCGGAAACGAGAATTTCAAGCACATATGGTACGATAGATTGGCATCTCCCCCTTTCCCTTTGTAGCGAACACTGAATATTTGTATAAGATGTCGCTTGATGGTATCGACATGGAAGACGACGAGCAGGATATGCAATTCTCCAAATACAGTGTTGATACGGTATATTTAAGCTACCTGGCAGCGCGGAATCGAGTCCGCCAATACACTCAACTTGAACTCTTGGCACTCCTGAAGCGCGAGGAAGCCGCATGGCTACAGAGAGTTGAGAAGTCCAAAGAAGTGTTACCGGGTTACAAGCCTCAACCCGAGGGGGTGGTTATCACGCTTCAAATCTGAAGATGATCCGTTGGTGTTCTAGGAAGGATGTGCATACTCCTCGCTCATCTTGTCAACCATTGTGCCCCAACCTTCGTCTTGCTGTCAATTACATACTACTGGATTTGAAATAAATGTATCTACAACTCAAGGTTCACTGGCAATGACTCGGGCTTGCCTCATTGTGAGGACGACTAGTGACCAGATTCGGCAATGCTTAATGGAGATGACGCGCTGTAACTGACTCGTAAGGCGAGCCTAGCTAACTAAGTCCCGAGCATGCACCTATTAAATTCTAGAAGGGTATGTTACTCTTATCAAACGCGTGAAAAATTACTTCAACAAGTCCTCTTACGTGTAGAGCGTGTTAGCAGAAGAAGTGGCATCCGAGCTAGTTCTTTCGAGGACCAGGACTCGCTTTTGACGCTACAGTGAATCCGGCATCGATTAATTAGCTTTCACACTGTTGAAATTAAGATGTACACACGGCCTGGACCATGCTGATACAAAGCAAGTACCATATGGGTGTGAGCTAGGAGGAAGGTTCAATTCAGATGTTATGGCTAAAATGTAACCGAGACAGGTGAGGACAACTTGATCCATCCGTCCCGTGATATGTTCTACACACTCTCAGTGCCGGCTGATGACACATCTACCGCAGCCAGCTTCTCCTCCGCCTGTAAAGGATTCAGTGATGATCGTAAACATGAATGTCGCATCACTAACCTGCGCTAGGAGATCACTTGCGACCTCAGGCAGGCTCTCCCGCACATCCCCTTCCCGAGGCACAACCTCCCATCTCGTTGGTGGATTCTCGATACACAAGCAAATGTCCTCCGGGATATGTTGCCCGTGCTTTGCATTGAAATCTTCCCTTACCTGACGTTCTTCTAAATGATATTACCACTCCATCAGCAACCGACCAGAAAGAGACGAAGAAAGCTGACCTTCAGTCATTACCCTTAAATGCAAGATCATCCCTTCCACAACCTTTTCTACTGCTTCTTTGTAATGTCTTCTCCTCCCGATCTCAACAAGGAGTTTCTTGAACGAAGTTTGGTACTGGATAAAACGGTGATGAAGATCTTCAACAATGAGAAGTCGCTCCTGGAGCCCGTCGAGAAGCTCTTGGCATTCATTCTGTTTCAATGGATCAGATACTGACCGCAGTATATGGTATGAAATATTACCTCGACGTCTTGCTGCTTCTGTAGCATGTCAGACATGATCTCACCTAGTTCATCGAGGTTATCAAGAGATATAGATTGTGTGGCTAGTCGCTCTTGAGCAGCTGCCTTTACTGTCACTAGCTGTTGGCTAGGCGGAACATAAGAATAAAATGCACATAACAAAATGCCAGCTTACTGAGTATCTTCGATCGAAAGTGATTGTTCTTCTAGTTCAGCCATGATAGAGGGTAGCTCTTCTGTATCACGGTTCATGTCTTCCAAAGCATTAGTCAAAAGCTGAAGACCAGACACTGCGTTGAAAGTTAATTCCAATACCTTGCAAGTCCTCCTCGCCAAATATCTCTCCAGCTTCGCTTTCTTTCAACGCGTCTGCCATTTGCTCATAGTGAGAAGTAAGACTACTGAGGTGGCGTGCCATAAGCTCCGAAGGCTGCTGCTGTGCATTCAATATATCCTCTATCGAAGGAACATTACTAGATGATGGAAGAGACTCGCGAATCGATGATATAGCAGCCGAGAGAGTTTCTGGGTAATCATACGTTGAAGCCATAATATCCTTTCCGCAGATTGAGCCGGGTGTTCTACTGAACAAGCAAACATAACTCACGTCTAGCCTTGTTCTATCACTCTCTAGTGTGTCCAGCACATTTTCAATGGCACTCTCATCCACGAAGTCACGAAGCGTCTTCCACTTGGTCCGGTCTGCGTTCTTGCCGCGACGGTCGAATGGGTTATCCCGCACAGTGGCAGAAGGGCTCTGCTGTGCATTGAAAACATTGCCATTCTTGGAATCAATGGAGTGTTGACTTCCGAACAGAGAAGAACCAGAGGAAGTCTGGTGGAAACCAGGTGGTACTAGCTGTGCCCCTAGGGATTCGAGGATATTGTCAAGGGCTTCAGTACGTTGCGAACGTACAACGTCCCATGCCTATATAGATCACTGTGTAGAAATATCACGAGTTCAATACATGAGGAAGCACTACACACCTTCACTTGCTTATCCAGCTGAGCACGCTTATGCTCAATACTCTTCGCAACATTCGCAGCAAGCTAGAATCGCAAGATTTCTAGTGTAAATTGATATTGGCGGCAACAATAACGCACCTTGAGCTGCTCAAGGACGGCCTCTGTGATCCACTTAACTTTCGCGTCCAGTGTAAGCACGTCTACCGAACATTGCGCAGACGCGTTTGAAAGACTATTAGCCTTGGAACAAAGTTGTTGACCGTGTTGAAGCGCTTTCTTTGATTGCAGAACTAGAGAGACGAGATGAGGCTGCTCCGTTTGCTGTGCCGGTGGTGGGGAGGCCATGTCAGCACGTCACGGTCGTTGACACTAGCTGAATAGCGGGGTGGCTGTGCTAGTATTATGTATTATGATGCTCATCACAGGATCACTCTTGACCACCACCTATAGCTACTAGAAGCTCGATCTCGCTCTGATATCTTTATTCTTAGACTTAATCATGCATTCAACCGCGCTCTGCTTGACTTGTTCATCATGTCTTCCACCCAAAGCCGACGCAGACTTATTTATGACCGAATGCTGCGCTCGTCCCATCTGTCCAACCTGTATCAGCTCAAACCCTCGCCTGAGGAGCTATAACCCATGCTTGTCCTGTTTGGGCGGCGTAGGCGTGGTTAGCTCGGCTTTCCCGCGGAACACCCTCACCGCGAATAATAACACAGTGCGGGATGAAGATATATTCATCCTGGGGGATGATGAAGACGATGAAGACGAAGCTCACGGGCTTGCTTCAGCGCCCCTGATCTCCGAACCCGCTCCTTCTGCGTATCCATTAGCATCATCTTCATCGTCCAGCCTGACCAGTGAATCAATACTCACTGCGCAGATTAGCGATGCATCCGCAGGACATGCGGAGGTTATCGTCACTGGCGAACAATATATCCCCTCTAGATATTACATTAATTCTAGGGACACACTACAGGGGATTGCTCTCCGCTATGGAGCTAATGTAAGATATCATGTGCGCATTGATGGCTATCACTAACCTATAACATGCCATCGTAAAGGGTCGGGAATTATGCCGTTTGAACAACCTACCCCCAAGCACCCTTTCTACCACCCCTCATTTACTCCATACTCGTACTTTTATCGTCCTGCCACCCTCCGCCAAGTCGCTCTCCGTTACGCGGGAGGCGAATCCGGACGCAGGAGCAAGGCGCGTCCGCGAGAAAGCCGAGAAACGTTTACAAATGCTGACGAAAGAGGTAGACTGGCGCGTGGCGAAGGCATACGTGGCTCTGGCTGATGATCCTGACGAAGAAGCGGTGTATGGCTTCAAGTACAAAGAAACTGGCGCTATCGGTGCTAGCACCTTGGAAGCACGTGCGGCTGATCAGTACCTTGAAGATCAGGAATGGGAAGAGGAACAGAGAAGAGCCGGCAAACGTATCTCGTTGAAATCGCTACCACTGCTCCGAGGCAAATTTATCGCATAGAGCGCCACTGTCGTTCATAGCGATTTGCACACGTTGTCAGTAATATCATTCTTACAGATTTGTCCACTCATTACGCGCAAAGTCACATCTAACCCCTTGTCGACCACTCAAGGCGCACTAGTAAATTTTCGTAGGCAAGGTGATTTATTCAAATTATACTTCTTCCATGTCGTATATATTGACTGCAGGTTTCCAACCGCCCTTAAATAAGAAGGCAGAACGCAAGCGGAACAAGCTCATCACACCAATGAACGCGCAACTGGACTCGTCAAAGAAACACGAACCTCCTGTTCCAAGGCGCTTCGTTGAATGAATTGGACCAGAAGTCATCAAGTTTGCATTGCGAAGGTACTCGGCATTCAGAAAAATCCTCTGAGAACGTGCTCATGCCAATTCCAATGGAGTTACTGACAGCGCCAAGAAGACCGGGATGATAATAATGCCGTCCAATCGTCTATATAGGGGCTACTTATCAGCTTCATTCTATTCCAAGTTAGATGATTCTAATCGTGGCTAATACGCGGAACTAATAACAACTTCAGATTAAAGTGTGACGTGAAACGTTGAGATTGTAACGGACTCAAGATTAGTGGTCACTTCCAAATTTCGATTCTGTTGTATGCAACTTCAGAATTCGCAGATGTTGGCGGCCCTATTAGGAGCTGTCAAATTTTGGGACAGAGGGCACAGTTCTAGGAAGCCCGTGTAGAGAAATTCTAAATGGCGCAAAATGACCAGATGGTAAAGAGCAAAATAGGAAAAAGCAATTTGACTCCTGATCAGATCGATCAGCCTGCGAGCACCGGAGCAGAGTACTTAGAATTCTCGGTGAGTCTTTAAACAAGGCTGGCATATGTCAGTGGTCACGTTGACAAGACAGATCACGCTTTTCATCCGGTGTTAGGCCAAATGTGTTAGTAAAGAAATTCATCGTAATCATGATTAGGCTACAGCCTAGTTTAGTATATCTCGCAAAGACTCCTTCACAGACCTCGTTCCAAAGCCTTCGACTCCCTCCTCACCGACTCTACTTCCATAAATGACATTGTGGTCGCGGTCAACCTCAGAACGCAAGTCTTCCACTGACAGTTGTCTATGTTGACAGCACATTCAATTTCGTGCCGCGGACACGAATAGTTGTGGCTTTTAAAGCTCGTTTCCTCTTCAAATCCTTGCGAGGCATGTGGGCACCGTGTTCGGCAACAATTTAATCAATCTTACTAAGTTACTAAGTGTGCATATGCACCCACCAATTGTACGTACTTATTGACCAGTCCTCTCTTGTTGAATACACGCAGGTTTCACAGAGACCAACACAAAGCTTGTTAGGGCAGTCACTTTTCACGCCTGAAACAATGATATAACTCAATTTCAACGGCATGCTTGGCAGGTCTTAGCATCCACAAATGGTCAGTATGGATCCCACTAATAGTAAATTCTAGGATACCCTGAGCTTGTTTCACCCAGATAAGTATCGTTATCAGCTTGCTCCGCCTGTCCTTGTTAAAACTTATGTGGTCATATGATTGTTCCCCCCAGAAATGTGCTTGAAATGCCCTGAAGAAAGTAACGGAATCGGGTCCAGTCCAGCGCTTCGAGACGAAATAGCGAGATAAAAAGAAGGCCGGCAGGTAAGCGCATTGCATCTTTTACTTTCACTCCCTCTATCTCGTGCTCATGTATCGCGACATCGAACCTCTCGTGAAACCAGTAGTTCCGACGTTCCCCTTGGACGATTCGTTATATTGTCTAGATCCTGAGGAGACTGCCTTCTTCAAGAGACAGACTGGCATTCAAGATGAAGCGGCGCTGAAGACACATATAATTGATGTGCAAAAGGAGGCATACAAGGTCTGGGGGTTATCCAAAGACTGGTTGAATATACTTAGCGCGATTTGTAGGTCGCTCCCTATGCTTGTATCCGAGGATTTCATTTCTTGCAGTGAGTGGCGACCTAGACTTACGAAGAAGATAGTTACTCACAAATGTTCGTGACGTCGTAGCCCAAATATGTCTAAACTACATATTTACAACCAAATCTTGAAGCGTGGTTCTGAAGGTGCAATATTACTCGACGTCGGTTCTTGTCGTGAGTAGACAACACCATAGATCTTGTATGTCCCTCCTAATTATTTTCGCAGTTGGTGCCGATGTCAGAAAGGCAGCTGAAGATGGATTTCCGGTCCACAATATCATCGCTTCTGACATTTCAGAAGGTTGGTTCTTTCAAAATTTCTTCTCCCTGTCACTAACAAATCACTTTGAATGATAGCATTTTCTGAGTTAGGACGCAACCTTTTTAAATCGAACTCGGAGCCAATTTTGTTTATACCTGGCGACTTATTTGACCCCTCATTTCTATCGATTTCGCAGCCAGCCAGCTCTGTCCCAGAGGGTACGATGCCGGACATTCAAACGCTGCGGTCATTAAACGACCTTCATGGTCGCGTCGGTGTCATCCACGCTTCCAAGCTATTCCATCTATTCGATGAGAATAAGCAACTTGAACTTGCTCGCGCCTTGGGTGGCTTGCTATCTTGTGAAACTGGCTCCATAATCTGCGGCACTCACACGATTGCATCGGAGAAAGGCATCATTCGTCACACAGTGCTAGGTGTTGATATCTCCTACTTTTGCCACTCCCAAGAAACTTGGGCTAGTTTGTGGGATGGCGTCGTGTTTGAGAAGGGTCAGGTAAATGTTGAGATGACGACATCAACCGTTGATGTAGGCGACATTCCTTTCTGCCTTTTACATTGGTCGGTTACGAGACTGTGAGGACGGATTTTGTCCATTCACAGAAGACCATTTACATAAGTGCCGACTCGGATAGTTCAGGTTACCCTTCTTTTTTACGACGTTACCCACTCCAGTTGCTAGAAACAACACACTCGCACTTGCAGCAATGACACGCAGTACTATGCATAGCCGACTCATGCCAGTGAGCGTTCGCACGTTCTGAATCATGGTTGATGTATCTCGGAGGAAATCGCCACTAACACCAGTAATGAATGACTTTCTTCCCATAACTTCAATCCGCAGGAGCCCTCAGACCAATTTTCTGGCCGACATCACCGGCGACTTCAAGTTCGGTAGGCGTCCCTGCGAGTAATGGTTGTTGCTTTTCTCTCTCTGTAGTCTAATGAGGTTGATCAAGCGACACGAAACCATGCCTATCTCACGAGGTGGCCATGAGGATTAGGCTTGTGCTTCTCATCAACTTACGACTCAGCTGGATGCTTTTGGGGCAGGGGAACACTGATAGAGCGATATTGGGGGAAGTCTGAACGATCACCAATTCGCTAAAGACGACAATTCCGAGTCCTTTTCATGCCCATGTTTCTTGATGGCCGACCTCACTGAACCCTTACTATCTCAGGGTGATAACTTGCAAGTTTCGAAGTGGCAGCCAACGTCAAGGTGAAAGGTCGAAATGGACGCGGAGATGAAACAAAACGGAGATTAAGTAGAACCATTAGGCCTTTGAACACGGATAGACGGGTAGACAAGTCTATTGCCAAGCCGAAGAGGAACGACGATGCAAGATGGTCGAGCGTCAATGTAATAAAAATATAATCGAGAAGGTCGATGACCTCCGAGGCACAACTAAACTGCGCACATGGATCACGAAGTCACGATTACAACCGAGCATTCTTGGGCATCTGTCGAATTGCCTGTCTCACTCCGAGGTCGCCGAGTACATCTTCCGCTATGATTCTTCAGTTCAAATACCACCTTCGGGCATGACAATACTGTGACACTAACCTCCGCCGAGGACCGCATCGAAGGGAATCGTGCGATGATACTATCATGGGCATCGAAATCAGTTGATCTCCTTACACGATAAGACGAAGTGAAATTCTCACATGCTCGATGTACTGCCCCATTCCGGTCTTCGTGATACCGCGTCCGCCGAATATCTGAACGGCATCGGTGGCCGTTTCTTGGGCACACCTCGTTGCATACATCTTCAACAGACCGATTGGTCTACGGAAAGTAACGTGTGAGCGAAACGCCACCATGGCACATAGCTAAGATCATACCCCGCAAGCTTCTGTGCCTGTTCCTTGTAGGTCTGCGACATATGTTGAGCCCCTAACACTTCAAGAGGATGGAATGAAACCACCATGTTGCACATTTGCATAGTTAAATTTTCAAGCCAATTCTGTACACTTTCCGTACGTGATATCATGGCCGCAATCTTCGATCTGATTACTGCCAGTGAAGACAAGGGTTTGCCAAACGCCTTGCGCTGATTGATCCACCTTGCAGGTGACGCAGTTAGCTGATGTTTAAAAGGGAATCGACAAACACACTTTAGGCATTCCTCAACGATCAACCGCTGACCTCTAGCGGAAGAAGCGCACATCACCCACCGTTCGTGATTAAAATTGCTGTATAGCTATATAAGTCTCTCAGTTCATATCATTGAAGATGATACACACGAGAGAATGACGAAGATTCCTCCACCCTCGGGTCCGAGGGTATTTTCTACAGGGACCTTGACGTTATCAAATGTGACATAGGCGGTACCAGCTGATGATGAATAGCTCGTTTTGATGGGTTTTGTCTCAACACCTTCCGAGCGTTCTACCAAGATGACAGTAAATCCCGTCTGCAAAGATGGTTACTCGATCATTGCATTTCGGCAGCGCTAACTATGGCTTACATCCGTTTTACACCCCACAGTAAAGCTAATTGCAAAGGTAAGTTGAGGTAGCACGGGTTCAACCTTATGCACTTACTAGTCAGCAAAACTGCGATCCAAGGCATCAGTAATATGAACATGAACATTCTCAGGCTACAACTAGGTCACTCACGTCCCGTTGGTTATCCACTTCTTCGTGCCATTGATGGTCCAGTACTTCCCGTCTGAACTCTTCGTTGCACGAGTCTGCAGGCCGGCAACATCGCTTCCCGAAAACGCCTCAGATATCGCTAGGCAAATAAACTTTTTGCCAGAAAGCACTTCAGGAATGATCTTCAATTTGAGTTCCGGCGATCCAAAGTTCATGATGGGGGGTAACCCTATGACAGCTCCGCTTTGTAGACCTGTGCCAATCTCCTAATCAGCATCGAATGATCGGAATCTAAGATTGAAGATATGTCACCATCGCCATATCCACGCTGGCCGCAGCGAGATATCTCCTGTATGCAGACAAGCTGAACTGAAAGTTGAAATCTTGCCAAGAAAGTCGACTGCACTCTCACCTCATGAAAGTAATCAAACTAAGAGTATTGTGGGTGTCAAAAATTGGATACAGGTTCTGCTGAAGCACCTCACCTCCTCAGGAGACACGACACCACCCATAAGGGTGAGGCCTTTCAAGTGTTTCCCCGGGCCAATGCGCATGGCATGTATGTTTAATTCTCTATGAACATCCACGTAAGAAGAAACTTATGCATCAGCTGAATGAACAAACGCCATAGCTTTGATTACGTGGGCACTTGGCCGTTTTCCGTCTTCCTCATGGAGCTGGGGAATGTACATGAGAATATACCATGACAGCAAGTGGTAGAACTTACCAGTGCATCTGGAGTGATAACCTCATCCACAAACACTCGCATCGCTGCTTGTAGGCGTCGATGACTCTGTTTTGATGATCATGAACATCAAGATCCAGATAGATTTGGCGTGAAATTCACCTCCTTATAGTAAGGGCTATAGTATCCAGCACTGAGCCAGGTAGGCTCTGCATATGGCACATCACTGAGCTTCCCAAGCTCTCGAGAATACATAACGCTCCTCGCTCCTTCTATGCAACCTATTTGTAAACGAGCATATTGTGGTCGCAAAAGAATTTCATGACGGTGGAGGCCGTAGAACGCCTCAGTAGCATCCTGACCAGCTGAGGGACTTATTCAGTGTTTTGGACACCGAACCACGAAAACAAAATGTACCTATATCTTCTTCTGCGAATACTGCAGCACCCCCTGGATGCAAATCCTTAAAACGAGTAATATTGTATACCTTGCTATCAACAATAATCCACTTGGCAGGTATCAGACTCAGCCAGAAGGATTGAGCAGAGTGAAACTCTCACCAAGTCATCAGGCTTATTGTGCTGTGTGGTAATATCTATGTTAGATGAGGGTCCACGCACATAGCATGTTCTATGACGCACCTTTGCCACCTCTTCACAAGTGAACAACTTCAAGTCCTTTGATGCCATGTTATGCTTTGAGCTTCAAGGTCAAGGTCAAGGTCCTACGGCCGTCTGGGTGCAGGTGCTTGCACAGTTCGTGAATGAAATCACATGATTGTAGCATCTGAGTCCAAACTCCGGATCTATTTGCAAACTTCACCAGCTGGTGTCTAGAACCGTGACCACCGGCATTGTGAGTGAGCAAGCAAACGTTGTTAAAGGTTGGTGAATATCGGCCATTCGATGGTTTTCATTAATGTGTTGTCAGTTAGAGAAGCGAACCTCAAATTTCCATCATTTGAAATTAATACCCTGGTTATTACAGGGTTCGCACACTGCCAATACCCAGACCCACTAGTTTCGCTCCTGTTCCCTGACATTCGCTGGCATTTTCTCGCTTGATCATGCTGCGCCATGATAACGTTGATTCCAGAAGACTTTCATTAGCACTTAGGTCGCCTCCGATGATTGTGTCGATGCAGATGATCATAACTAACCATATTCAGACTCTAGACGATATGCCACTTGAAGGTGCTACGCTCGTGATGGATAGAAATTCTGGTCAGCATTGGCTGTCGAAACATTCACTAGCAGGTGTCTCAGAAACAGCTGTCTTCTTGTACGCCTTCACCGGTACGGCGTAGTGATCACTGCAGTCATGCCAGCCTCGATCCAAAGCGAAGGACCGACTGAAAAGTAGCAGGGATTGTATTTGTCGACCGTGCCGCCTGTTATATTGCAAACCAGTATGTAAACACATTTGCCAGAGCACGAGTATCAGCATCTTAATCAAACTTGCAGGGCCAATCATTCTTGCATCAATTCAATGAGGGGAGTCTTTGCTCCTGCCCAATGATCGACAGTATCCTTCATACCGGCTGGAGACATGTTCTACATGCAGTGGCCTTCAGTTTCGAGCTTCGAGCGGCTTGCCGGTGACCGACCTAGACTATCATGTAACGGTAATTTTGCTGCATGCGTGATATCACGGTAGCGCTTGACCTAATACTTAAGTATATGGCTAGTCATGCATTAGTCAGTTTGGCACACAGTCGAAGTCAACTAGTGTGACGGCGGCCGCTCATCGCCGCGTCTTCCGATTTCGACCCATGGAGTATCCATGCTTCCTGATAATCCATTCGCCGTCGGCGTCACCAGAAGTCAGGACTATCTGTCAACTGCCCTTCTCTTCCGATGATCAGGTGCAATTCGAATTTCGCGACAGGCGTCAGTACTCCGGATCGAAGGTATGAAAGGCTACTGCCAAGCATTGAAATTTTCGTTCATAATAGTGCGTGAGTTCTATTCTCCTCCAGGATGTAATAAGACTGAAAGGGTAGCGGGGATTCCCCTCGTATTTGTGAATCCGTTAGTTGGTTTATTACGACCAGCACTGTGACATCCGTCTAGAGCTAGTCTAGAGCTGTCTGAAAACGGATCCGGGAGTCTGGCAGCGCTTGCATACATGACTAAGGCATAGTTTGGTGTCATGAACCTCATCTTCCTTGCGTCCTCAATGAATCTCGAACCTCGGGCACTGGCTGCCCGGTAGCCGAAGCATTGCAAAATTTGCTTATCACGGGTGGAAGCTTTGCTGCTCGACAACGTTTGTATGAGGTTTTCAATTATGTTCATGACCATCACTTCTTAATTCATTCACCTCAGTAGTGGCCCTACATTCTCGGGTTCTGTTGTGTATGCTTTCAGCCTACCTGGATTGTGCAGATGACCATTGTCGTGTGGCAATCGCTTGTCGGTACCCCGCTGAAATCGGCAAGACACTCGTTACGGTCGCCATCTTCAGATTCATTTTCGGCGTTGAGGTGTCAGATGCACCGACACGTGTGCTATACCGTTTTGCAGATGCGTAGCACCCACTTTTCATGGCAATAGTAAGCAAACGGATTCTCAGTATCTAGAGTCTGTTTCACCTGCTTCAATAGAGATGACGAATACCTGGTTTATTCAAGTCCGCGAGGTAGCTCTTGCCCCAGACGTCAGATCTAGCATTCATTTATTCTATTACATGACGCCACTTTGGCAGTCACGTCTAATAGATGATGACGCTCCACAATCACGACGCTCTTCCTGTGCCCTTTTTCCAAAATGATGCAGGCATCCTTGTATCATATTACGAGAATATGAGTTCCCGCGAAAGGTTTGCCTTTCTCTCTTCAGCGAAGAGAAGTTGCCGATACCTCATCCACACCCTCGGCCATCTTCTCTCACCTCATGGTGAGTTTGTGTGTGGGTCATGATTACGCTCGTTCCTACGCGACTGGGCTTCTCCAATATGTATCGAGAACTTCTTTTCATATGATGACCAGCGTATCGCACCATTACGCTCTCGTAATTTTACGATATCCGAAGTAATATTCTGGCTCGCCTATTACATAGGAGCTTTTAGATCTTGTGCGCCCGCCCATTATGCCTCTGAAGCGGAATCTCACCTGCAGGATTTGTTGCGGGGTCAGAAGCTTCTTCGAAGATTCACTGTTCTCGAAGCACTTGATATTTTGGGGTGTTTATGACAGTTTGAGTCTGTCCAAAGTTCTGACAATGGCACGAGACTGCAATTTGTCCGATCACACAGGCAAGTGAGCATCACCCTCTGATGTGCAGAACACCCCGGTGTCCTTTGATATCCGTGAGAAGGTGTAATGTATATATGGACGCATTCGTCGCGCTGATCGTTTATCACCCCAGCTTCGCCTTTTAGAGTGGGATTATCCCCGCCTCGCCTCGCGGCTCCCCGTACGCTCCAAGGACACTGTTTGGAGCCTAATACTGCCCCCGTGCGTGACATATCCTATTCGTTTTCTGTAGTGTACAACTAGAGCAGGTCTTTAGTCCGAGGACAATTGTATATTTCCATCTGGCATCGGAATTAGCTGTTTAGTAGAAACTGAATTCATTATATCTGACTTTGTTCCTGCCCCTCTTGACAATCTACATGTTTCTTATTGGCCACGTTTTGACAATACGTGTCGGGTTAGAGGCTTCTCGACGATGTCCTCGATGATCTAGTCCCTGGACCTGACTGTCTGAGTGTGAATCGCTAGCGCTCGCAAGGCACTTGAAGAAAGTCTCCGCCACCTGATGCGACCTGATGACACTTTGCTAAAAGGTCGACCGTTATCAGCGCGCGCCTTAACCTTGTGTAGTGGAAACGACGCTCGAGCATGTTGCACAGATTCGATCGATCATGGGTATTGTTTTCTTCTCTGGATCTGCGGTCTTACGGCAGGGACCAGTCATGATGTGGTATCAGAGTGGAATAGAGCCGGCCAAGAAGGAGCGCTTTCCGAAGTGCGGAAGCGGTGAAACGGCTGGATGGTGGCTGCGTCGTGTTCTGAGGACCCTTGGCAACTTGTAAGTAAAACGCTGACCACGAGGGTTGTGCCAAATTTGCGATCAGTTTGGCCTCATGCTGGCCGGTCCTTCATGACCATTTCCGTACTACCCTTATCAAGGACTGCGAGTCTAAACGGTAGTGACATCCCATGGATACTAGATGAGATCACGCAGTTACTCTCAATGCAGGCGCGCCCGTCACAAAGCTCCGGCTGCTCTCTTGCATTACACCATGGTTCGATATCCTCTCCCACGATTACTTCGTAAATGGGTTTCCGCTACACCGAAGATGCCTTACCATATGTATCCAATCATATTGGTCAATCGGTGTGCGTATAAAAGCATACCACGTCAATCCGAGTCAAACCCATTCCTCACTACCAATTCGCGTTCGTCTTCTATCCATAAGGATCCACACCACATACTTCAAAATGTGCAGCATGGAATGGTGCGTTCCAGTCCCACCGAATGCCATGCTTGTCAATGACCAACCTCCCTTCCTTGCAGTTTCGGTGATCAGTACAGAGGATGTGGGGTGCGTTACTCCGAGCTTTCTGCGAGCCATGGTCTCTTAACAACCACGATGGCACCATTTAGCATTACGTCCGGATCTATCAGACTGGAATTACATACGATTGTGCCCGGCCGAATTGCAGACTAAGTGCAGCACATATGCACAGAACCGCCAGGAACTGCGGGTGTAACATGGTGCGAAAACACGCGCATCCTGATTTTGGCCAGTCTTCTTATGGTTATTACTCGCTTCCAGGAATTTTCTGATCACCGCAGAGTCCGCAACCTGTTCCAAACAAAATGCGACGCCTGCCTAGAGTACGAGGGTGGAGGTTCGGATGGATACGGCCATCGAACGGGACGCCATGGGTGATTCATCAGCATGCAATTACCATACTCTTGGAGTCGTTGTCATCGCCTCTACTTATCTCGCTACCCGCCATCGTACTGCTTTCGCCACTAATTATGATATCCCCCCACTCGGACACTTAACTGCTAGTTGCTGTGCTATTAGCTGTGTTCACTGCATCTGTCAAAAGATACTACTCACTTACAGTATCCGTTGTATTCTTACGGCACAGTTAACATCTTTGGGAGCGCTTTCATTTGTAGAGATAGCTCCACATCTTTTGTACAGAAAAGGGGTTAATGATGTCGATCCATCAAAGGGAAGTCATGGTATTGAATATACCCCAAGAAAGTGGCACGCCATAGGGGCGTGGCCCTGGGGGGCCTGGAGAAACCTATTAGGAATTTGTCATTAGAATCGTACTCACTACAGACTAAGAACAGGGTGGCGATGACATGTCCAGGGTATCCCAAATACCAATAATCAGTCCTACGGTCAGTCCGCCACCGATGAGAGAAACTATCTACCCATTGGCGTGTCCGGCATCTCGGCGAACCGGAATAAAACGAGGACAGGGACTAGAAACGCTTGCCTCCTCGCTTCAGCGGCTGCCTCGTCCCTCGCTTAGCGGCAGCTCCGCTCTTGATTGCTGCTGCGCGTCGTTTGCGCTCTTCCTCGCTATCGTCGTCATCTGAACCCTCAGGATGCTTGAGCTTCTTATTTGGACGCACGAGCGAGGAGTCGGACTCTGATGCAGGGGCTTCTGTCCAGCTGCGGCTGCGGCCGGGCAGGGCCGGGGAGGCGTCTTTAGACAGGCTAGTCGAAGGAGGCTGCCCTGAGAAGCGGAGCTGATGGTTGGGAGCGAGTAGGATCCGCTGCTTTGGCGCAGCCCCTTCAGTCTCAGACTCTGTGGAAGAATCTTCCTGTTGTGGCATTTTAGGCGGCGTGGACTCTTGCAGAGGCTCCATATCGTGATCCTGGATCAGGCTTTGCTTAGCCAGGGTGAGTAGATCTTCGATCCAAGAAACCTACATGTGGTTTGGGCTCTGGATCTCGGGCTTTTGGTTCGGGCAACGAAATTCTATCTGCCGTGGGCACGCGAAGGTCCGGATTGCCCGCGTCAATGATTATCGCAGCTTTCGAGAAAAAGTCCGTGTCATGCCAGGGTAGCGTTGAGCATCTATTAGCACTTACGAAGCTCAGGTAAGAAGTTGAACATGGCCGTCATACGCCGAAGGGTCGTCGCCACACGCGGCTTCGATAGCGCGTTCCTAATATGTGTGTCGACCGTCCTCCTCGCAGTCCGTCCAACTTTATCTGTTGCCTAGGTACAACGTAAACTGCTGCAAATGGTAAGGTGAGTGACAAAAGTATAGACAGACCTTCTCGAGGTCTCCTGGCGCAAGATCACCCAAAACATCGGAGGACGAGAACGCGAGGTGATTGACACTTATCAGAGGCATGATAAGGTGTTTTGATATGATTTCGGCGGATGATCTGGGCCCGAGAACAGCGGGCTCCCACCGCCACTTCCAGTTATTGCATTCCAGCTCGAGCGCTAAATCCTATAGAAACGTGTCAGCGTATCACATCTCGATAACCAGCTGATAAAGTTACCCCCAATGTAGGTTTTTCCAGCTCCAACGTGAGCCCCAGAAAACCACCGAGTGAGTGCGCGCGGCCTAGGAGCGTTAGGTGACGTTCTCGCCAAGAATCTTCATCATCCGTATTCGGGAGAGGAGAAATGGAGAGCCTGTTACACATGCGCCACCGCCGAGCAAATTGGTTGCTCGTCAGGACTATCGATATTCAGAATGATGAGAGGCATAAATCGACTCGATCAGTATCATGGGTATATTCCAGGAATGATCGGGGTAATGGTGGATTTGGTGGACGTAGTTTGTGAGTTATTCATTAATCTCGGTGACTAGAAAGTGACTCACCCTCGGCCCACACGGTCTTGGTGTCAGTGACGAGTATGCAAGCCGTTAGCTCGACTGAAGAGCAGGAAAATTTCTGTAAGACCACCGTACACGTTGGAGCAGTTATTTCGTGTAGAAATCAAAAATTCTGAGCAGGCACACACAAAAAGATAAGGCGTAGAAGTCTGTGAGTCAACTTTGACCAACCATTCTTTGGCGAGGAGCGCCTTGGAGTGGTCCTACATGCGAATGAGAAATGAAGTTTTTAACTGCGGAAAGCAATCACACGTACCTCTGTAAATGATTCCATGCTTTCGCAATGCTACAAGAAATAAGCGAGGTAGGCTAATGCACAATGCCGGTCCAGGACAACGCACAAGATGTGGTGCACTAAGGTGGAGGTCTCCTAAAGATCACAAGCGTAATGACCCCAGAACATGGCAGTAAGTGAACGTTGAGCATCGGAGTTTGAATTCATTATTTCTCGCATATCACTTCCAACTCCCAAGCACCAAAATTTACGTTCACGAATGCCAACCAACTGACCGAAGATAGTGATAGTTAGAGGACTACACTACTAGACGCCAAGGACCCGTGGAGATGGAGGATGGAGAGGTGAGCGGCACAAATCACACTCATGCAGAAACAGGCTACGATCCTGCATACGAATGGCCTGGCGATACAGAAGTCCCACAGCATACTACGGTCCTGAATGAATCTCTTTCATCAACTTTCAAGTCATGGTCCCTGCTTCGCTTGCTTGTGCAAACCAGCTCCGTCCTTCCAAGGGTCCAACGTCTCGCAGTGCTAGATGAGCACAAAGAAGTGCAGTTTGGGAGGGATGTTGCTCCAGCTGGAAGCGGAACTCCGCGTGTGAGGTTGAAGGAAATGGCAGTTTCCAAACTACACGCGACGATGTTTTGGGACGCCGGAAGGCGAGAGTGGGCAGTTGTGGACATGGGTTCCAAGCATGGGTCGTTCTTGCGCCCTGGTGGATATTCTGGTCCGTCCGTGAACGTGGGTGAAGATTTGGGGGTCAGGCTTTCTCCCCCACGAGTGGCCAGCTTTCCACGCGCACTAAAACACAAAGACGCGTTGACAATTGGAAGTACCACGTTTGTGGTGCATATACATTCTGACCGCATGTCATGTGAAGGATGTGCGTCAAACGGGAGCGGAGATAATACCATTCCGCTTTTCCCTGCTTCAAAAGGCGTTAAACGAGCAAGAGAGGAACTCGGTCCAATACCTTCGGAGGGCAGGGATGCCAAGAAAGCGCTGACCATGCTGAAACGGACGTTATTATCTCGTCATGATACAGCGAGGTCATCGGCATCCAGCCAGCCCTCCAGCTATGTGGACCGCTCCGCAAAGAGACGAGCACTATTCCCCAGTTCGCCACTCGACACTCCAGGCACACTCAGCCCTAGAAGTGATTCGCCATCTGTTGCTTCTGGTTCTGCCCCCATACCCGAAGCCCCTGCACCGCCCCAGCCACTGCCAGAATCAAACATTGGCCGTCAGCTGCTAATGAAGCAGGGTTGGCAGCCAGGAACGGCTTTAGGCTCAGGGGAAAATGGATCAGGGTTGGTCGAACCATTAGAAGTCAGCGCAACCTCAGGCAGGTCGGGCCTAGGCATGCCAGAGAAGGCGCTTACTCCTTCCAGCGGTGACTGGAGGGAGAGCGGGAAGCAAAAGCGGTGGGCGGACATGATAGATAAGAAGTGAACAGGTGAATTCGAAGTACAATACAGTTCGGTAAGTGTTTGCTTCCATTGCAGAGCTCACGCTAACGTAAGAGTTATGTTGTAGGTTTAGCCCGACTTATTTTTTGATCTCACATGCCAAGCACGCGTTTGGAAGGCTGCCAATATCAGACGCTCGTAAGTACGGCGTGTCTCCCCACATGATAACAGCCACCAACGCTCACATTGACATATCACGGAAGTCGTGTAATGGACTAGATCGAACTTGTGCCTTCTTTGTCTGATGGAAAGGCGTCATAAGATTGATGCGTATGTACGTTTGTATTATTATTGTTGTGTAGTATTAGTACGTACAAAGGTGTGAAATCACGCGTCGCGACACGAGCGCGACGCGACTGTTTTGAATTGTTTTTGAAGTCACGTGTGTGGTTCGCGTCCTACGCGATGGACTGAATTTGAACTTGAACAATTCGAAGGTTGTTTTGAACACGACCAAGTCGCTTCGCTGGTGGCTGACTTGTCCTTTCAATTTGCATTCAATCCACTTCTTTCTTTTTCAACCACAACGACGACACAATTAAAACCTAGGTTAAGTTTGCAGTAGGGCAACTCTCTCTCTTCTCTTCACAATCTCTTCTGTATCTTTCCACCGTCCGCTGCTCTAGCCGCTCACAACAAAGTCGCCTTGTATTTCAATTCACATCATGGCCAACAACACTCGCGTACGTAGCCTATTCTCTCGGTTTTTTCCCTTGGCTGATGACGGCGGTCCATCGCGTAGCTCCAGAGTCGTCGCATTGGTGTCACACGCAAGAATGCAGATGAAAATGCCACCAGCAAGCACTCTCGTCAAACCTCTGCCCAGGGAGTCGCAACTCGTGCCTCTGTGGTCCTAAATGGCATAAAGAATGGCTCACAACGCCCAGCGCTTGGTGAGGTCACCACCACCGCGGTCAACCGCAAGGTTTGTCGTGTCCTTCAATTTTCACCTTTCCCAACGTTCTGAAGGTTACATGACTTCAGGACGTTGCCGGTAAAGGCAAGGATGCCTTGAAAGATGACGCGGGGCTCAAGCGTACACGGTCGTCGTCGCTAGCAGCCGCCACCGGACCACAACGCGTCCCTCTCGGGCCAGGTCGCTCGGAGAGCGTCGCACAACGTCCTACATCACGTACATCACGGCCATCCGTCTTCAAACGCGCATCGCGGCAGGAGCCCGCTGTACCAGTAGTCATTCCAGCTGAAGAAGAGAAGGAGAACGATATGGACGTGGAAGACATCGAAGAGAACCCAGAGCTCAGCATCATAAACGAGAAGGAAGTCGATGAGATGGTGGGTGTTCAAGAACAAGTTACTCCAGAACAAGAGGAGAAGTCTGCCATTGCGGTTGCGAAGTCGCCCCGTGTATGGCCCGACGTGGATACCGAGCGTGCTATGAAACATTATCGAGAGATCGCAGACATTCAGGAAACATTTGAAGATGAGATTGACTATCTCGACACGACGATGGTCTCGGAGTACTCGGAGGAAATTTTTAAATACATGAACGACCTCGAAGTGCGTCTTGTCCGTCTGCCTTGTGTTTCGGATGTGCTGACCATGGCTTCCAGGATGATGTGATGCCAAATCCTGATTATATGGATGGTCAGAACGAAATCACCTGGGCAATGCGCCAAACATTGGTCGACTGGCTCCTCCAAGTGCACCTGCGTTGGCACATGCTACCGGAGACGCTTTGGATCGCGATAAACATCGTCGACCGTTTCCTCACGAGACGCGTTGTATCCCTAGTCAAACTTCAGCTTGTCGGTGTTACTGCCATGTTCATCGCCGCCAAGTACGAAGAAATCCTCGCTCCCAGCGTCGACGAGTTCGTCTTCATTACTGAGAATGGCTATACGAAGGAGGAGATCCTTAAGGGCGAGCGCATCGTACTGCAGACGCTTGACTTCAAGGTCTCGCAATACTGCTCACCTTATAGCTGGATGCGCCGTATCAGCAAGGCCGATAATTACGACATCCAAACGAGGACGCTCGGCAAATTCTTGACGGAGGTGACACTCCTAGATCACAGATTCTTGCGGTGTAAGCCGAGTCTCATTGCTGCGGTGGGGATGTACAGTGCTAGGAGGATGCTGGGGGGTGATTGGGTGAGTACCGCCTCCTGTGTTGGTTTTTGTGTCATGGGCACGATGCAAACGCGTGTCTATGATGGCTGTGAATCATGTGACTGACTTTTTGTTTGTGATTTCCTTTTTTAGAATGAGTCATTTGTGTTCCACTCGGGCTTCGTCGCGGAGCACCTCGAGCCTGGACACCAATGGATATGCGAGAAGCTCCTTGAGGACAACTTCGCGAGCCAGTATGTCTGCCAGAAGTACGCCAACAAGAAGTTCTTGAAGGCGTCATTGTTTGCAATCGAGTGGGCGAAGTCGAACGTGGACGAAGCCTAGGACTGGGGTAGTTAATGCCCTGCGGCTAGAGATAACTCCCAGGTCACGGTTGAATATCCCTCTCGTCCAAAAGTCCATGAGTTCCCGATTTGCATTCATCTCATCTCATTCTGTGCTTGACATACTGTTTTACTCTGGCATCATTGCAATCTCAACTGTCTGATTACGCATTCCACCCAGCCATATCTCTTATGTCTTTCTCGCTCTGCTCTGCTCTCCCATGCATCCCATTCTTGCAGCATCTCCATCTCGTTTTATTATTTTTCATCTCATATTTTTCTATCACTTTCGCACTCCATTACCGTGCCCATCGCCGAAACGCATCGTATTCATAATTAGGTCTACATGTCCGTTCTGCCTATGAATCATCCCGCACACTCTAGCAGCCATCATTCATCTCATGCCGCTGCATACTATCCTCTCTGTCCTCTCTCTTGCTTTGCACTTCATCTGCCATTGTTCTTATTTTTCAATTCACTTCACACCAGTTATTTGCACAGTTGCATTCTATATCTTCAAAATTATCCCCGCTGGCGTTTGTCGGCATTTATTCCACGCCTCTTTTCTGCAGGCATTGTTCATCTATCGATTTATATATTCCCTGCAGCGATCTCGATTTGTCAACAGGCTTCTTAATTTTTTAGTTGGTTAGCCGATGTGGACAGTATATACTTGCTCGTGTATGCTGCGCAGGGCGCGTCTCATCAATCTCATTCCTCAATATACATCAATATTTATACATCTCTCTCATTCATTGCACATGAGCTTGCCACGTCGCCGTTGAGCATGAGCGTACCGGTCCGAGGACTGTTTCAGATTTCACGTGATTATACGCCGGCTCCTACTAGGTTCATGCACATGTGCGAAGTTTGGCCATTTGGAACCTTGTCAGTAATGTGACAAGGAACACTAGACAGTTCGAACGAATATAACAGGACAGAACTGTGGATTGTTTGAGCGATGTATGTATGACTATGTGATGGTAAGTCGGAGACCCGAGTCTAACGTATGCGATACGAAAAGCGAAGGAATATAAGGGGAAAGGTCATGTGATATACGATAAGGTAAGCGTCTTGTGAGCGTCAGCTTACACCATTGTATCCTTTCTGTTACGCTCCACACTTTCTTCTTGGCTCACACTTCAATCATGTCTCTATCATTCAAAGGCCAAACAGTCGTTGTCACTGGTGCAGGTGGTGGACTCGGGAAAGTGTAAATAATCTGTTCGTCTCCTGTTCGGGTTGTGACTAAAATGAGTGGGGTAGGTACTCGTTGCTATTTGCATCGCGTGGTGCAAACGTTGTTGTAAATGACTTCAATTCAGAGGCTGCACAAAAGGTCGTGGATGAAATAAAGAAAGGTGCGCTCGTACATTCGCTTGTTCCGGCCCGGAGATGTGACATCGTGTTGGACTTAGCTGGCGGTAGCGCCATTGCAAACACCTCTTCTGTGACTGATGGGGCTGCAGTGATCCAGAGCGCTATAAGTGCTTTTGGGGGTGTATCAATCCTCATTAACAATGCGGGTATTCTGAGGGATAGAGGGTTAGTTATGTTTTGGAAGGTGGTTTGGAAGTGCTGATGGAATTGACAGGTTTAAGAATATGACGGATGCTGAGTTTGACCAGGTCATCGCAGTGCATGTTAAGGGTGCATTCTCGTGTACGAAAGCTGCTTGGCCACACTTCAGGAACCAGAAGTTTGGGCGCATTATCAATACCGCTAGTGCAGCTGGTATTTATGGTGAGTTTCTTGGTGAATGTATACGCGTCATCTTAGAATTGTACAGGGAACTTCGGCCAGGCGAACTACAGCGCTGCTAAAATGAGTCTAATTGGATTCACGAAGTCATTGGCAAGAGAAGGTGCAAAATACAATATCAGTGCCGTCGCTATTGCGCCTGTCGCTGCATCGGCCATGACTGCGACAATCATGTCCCCGGAGATGCTTGCGAATCTGAAGGTTTGTGATGTTGAGGATGCCATTCCTCCATGCATTAATATCATTTGGCAGCCGGAATTCGTAGCACCCTTCGTCGCTGCTGTGTGCCATCCTGATGGACCGAACCCCTCTGGCAGAGTGTTTGAGATTGGCGCTGGATTTATCACAGAGATTCGATGGGAACGCAGCAAAGGCACTGTCTGGAAGACGGATGATACGTTTACTCCTTCAGCTGTCAGTCAGCTGGATACATGCCCCCCCGCAGTAGCTGACTTCAGTTGCAGGTCAAGCTCAAGTGGTCAGAAGTGAACGATTTTTCGGACCCGAGCCAGTGAGGACATTTCGTTATGGTAGGAAACCTTGGTTCAATTGATCTTCTTTCTCACAGCCCAGAGTCTGTGTCTGATGTCGATAGCACTGTACGCGACAAACAATTTGTCTTGTGTCTTCTGATTGCATTGTCCTCTAGCTCGAACTTGCTTCTACGATGCCTCCAAACCCCCAGTCAGTACCACCAGTTCGCTTTGACGGCAAGACTGTCATTATCACGGGCGCGGGCGCTGGTCTCGGACGCGCATATGCGCTCATGTATGCGCGCCTTGGCGCAAATGTGGTCGTCAACGATGTCAGTGAGAAGGGAGCTCACGCCGTGTGCTCCGAAATCAAGTCGGGTAGGATATCATAATCATTCGATGTCCCCGATTTGATGCAAGCTTTCATAGCTGGGGGCAAAGCAGTTCCTGCAGTTTGCTCGGCAGAAGATGGCGAGGCTATTGTCAAGACAGCACTGGATGCATTTGGAGGCGTACATGTCCTTGTAGCGAATGCTGGTGTCCTGAGAGACCGCTCATTTACCGCCATGTCCGAGCAGGAGTGGGATCTTGTCGTGGCGGTGCATTTGCGTGGTACATACAAGGTATCGCTTACGCCTTCAAGTTACTAATTGATAGTGTCTAATGTCGTTCAAGTGCGCAAAAGCTGTTTGGCCTATTTTCCAGAAGCAGAAATACGGTCGTATTGTTACGACCTGCTCGCAAGTCGGCATCTGTACGTTTCATTAGTTTTTGGTACACCTACGTCTCTCATGAGTCTTTTGTTCTTAGATGGTAACTTTGGCCAGACGAATGCAAGTCATTTTTTCTAATTTCTTAATGCGAGTGCTGATGGCCATCAATACAGTATTCAACAGCCAAGGCTGGTATCATGGGTTTCACCAAGACGCTTGGCTTTGAAGGCCGTAAATACAACATCTTGAGCAATGTCATCGCTCCCTCCGCTGGCACTGCCATGACGATGACCATTTGGCCACAAGAAATGGTCGATGCATACAAGGTCCGACATTTTTTACTTGTTAAATATTACATTCATCCTGCCTTTCCCGCAGCCCGATTACATTGCTCCAATCGTCGGCTACCTCACAAGCGAAGCAAACACCGAGACAACAGGACAATTATTTGAGATTTCTGGCGGATGGGCAGCACAGACTCGATGGCAGCGTGCTGGCGGCTACGGGTTCCCTACTAACAGAGTGCTCACACCGGAAGATGTCATTTCCAAATGGGACGTTTTTACCAACTTTGGTACGTCACGCGAAATTGAAATTTACCCTGGAACAGGAGGTTGATGTACGCCTTGTAGATGATGGTCGTGCTATACACCCCAATACTTCAGCTGAAGGTATGCAACAAATAATGGCCAACTTTGAGAACAAAGCGTCGGTTGTGGAAACTGTGAAAGATGCTGTGAGGGATGCTGGAAAGGCATTGAAAGCTAAGTTGTAGGAGTATCATCTTGGTGTCATACATTTTCGGAACTGCATCTACCTATCCCCTTGTGATATTTGTGCGGAAGAAAGACGGACGTCGTGTTTGTGTACTCACTCACAAGTCACTATTGCCGGACAGTTTGGCAACGATCATCACTAGTTGATTACCTGCTCTTCCTACTTGGAGGTTAGTAGTACTTGAGAACCTGAGCTTACATGATGGAGCATAGTTGGCCACGGTTCAATTGCTGGATCTTGTAGAGTGTTAACTTGTATGCCGAATTGCAGACCCAGATGCTGAGCGTTGAAACAACCCATCAAACCTTGCATCGCATTGTGAGATTCTTCAATATCTCGTGTCATGACAATGCGACGACTCAAGTACTCACCAGCCGCAGCAATGCCCTTTTCGATATCAAACGATATCAAGCCCGGTAAGCGCTGGAAGCCGGTGAGGTTCCTGAACTTCCTTGTAACCATGTGCGATTGATGTTCTCCAGACGGGTTCGGAAAGCCGAGGACCACGGACCACGTATCTCGAATGAAGGTGGCATATCTGCAACAGCGCACGCGTGTGACGAAGAAGACAAGACAAGACCAGACTAGACCAGACCGGAAACGATCTCACTCTCTTCATACAGTTCGAATCAAATAGGTTCTGCCCGGACTTATTTCCGCATGAATGCCTGACTGTTATTCTTGAAGACGCCCCTAAGCTTGTATTCCGTCGAGTTAGTTAAAGGCTTCTTACCAAGGGGGAAATGATAACAGTTGGAGGCCAATAATGGGTATTGAATTCATGCGTGGCGCTTTGCTTTGCTGTCCCCTTCGACGTCAAAACGGTGGACCAGTAGGTGTATCACCGGGGTTGCGGTAAATAGAGAACCCGCAAAGCCGGAAAAGGTGTAATAACGTGGTCACCGGTCATCACTAGTCATAGCACTGGTGGCCAACGTTAAAGCAACAGCAACATATCAGAGGATCGAACGATTTAGGAATGAATCACTTAATGAAGCCCCTGTCGCCGTTTGATGCCCGTTGATGTGGAATGAAAACCCATCGCGGAGTGAATGCGCCCGATGTGATAGGGATGTGATACAGAATGATACCTGATGCATGATGAGTTGATCAACCTATAATCCTGTAGAGTTTGATCCCGATGCTTCACAGTTTTGCATCGTCCGGCGTGTATGTTCATCATTGATCAGGTGATAGTCTATATACGAACTTCAATATGGACTAGTGATTGATAGTCACCTTGAAAACACGAACGCCACATGCATGTTATCTGGTACCTGTTTCTCAGGATCATGTCGGTCACTGTAGATAGTGAGATTAGTGAGATCAGGGACTATGAGTTAAACGCACCTCGCGGCTCTCTAGATAACTAGTACTTTAGTATCAAGGTAGCTGTAGTTGAGACATACCAAGACTCGTTGATTGTAAGTTATAGGTTCTGCTTCGCTTTCTATGATTTGCCAGTGCAAGGTAGAGACTGGCCAGCTCAGGCTGAAAAAAAAACCTGATGCCGTGATGGTCCGTCAGGCTGAAGCGGTTCGGAACACCTGACACGACGTGACGTACTATGATTATCGGCGCCGCCCATGTGACAATGGCGCGAAACTTGACGAACACTTGTAATTATAAGAAACTCACCGACTGCTGAAGTAGTGAGCTCGAAAGATGGCACAGATGATGATCGATGATCCACTGTGGTCCATGATGCGCTCCAATTTGCAATCACTCCAGGCTTCGAGTTGACTATCATGCATGGCGTTTTTGCTGACTGCGGCCGCAGGATCTCGTAATGACAATCTAAACTGTCTGCAGTCGTTATACTTGGTGCGCTTCTGGACGACCAAGGCTTCAAGCTTCAAGTCCAAGCGCAGTCGTGAGTACGGTTAAGATTAGACTCGGTTAGACATGCGCAGCGTATATACAGCGTCGTATAAAAACACGAACCGTGCATATTGTACAGATCTAGTAGTAAGAGTCAGTCCGATTCAAGATAACTCAGAATTCTCCTCTGTTGTCCATTACATAATAGGTTTGTCTCACCATTAATATTGATAATAGCAGCCTCTGACTCAAAACCAATATGTGCCATCATGATATAGGTCATGTCGACCGAACCCAAATCCCACCCCCATGTCGTGCTCTGGGGTGTTGCCAAACCACCCAATGCACCTAGCTCGTCTGGCTTCTGCCAGAAGCTGGAAGTATTCCTCAGGTTTAGTGGCATATCATACGAAGTGGGCGAGACAGTCCCAATGAAAGCTCCCAAGGGCAAAGTTCCCTTCGCCGACATCAAGCATGACGGGAGAACTGTCGCTGTCGCAGATTCTCATTTTATCATCCTCTATCTCATCGAGAGCGGGCTCATCAAAGATCCGGACACCGTCGCTGGCTTGACTCCCGCTCAGAAAGGCGAGTCGAGAGCATGGCAGGCTTATATTGAAGAAGTGCTATACTCTGCAATCGTTCGAGATCGGTGGTACATAGACGAAAACTATGCAGTGACTTCCGAAGAGATATTTGGGAGTATGGCCTGGCCCATCCGGCCGATGATATCTTGGTTTTTTAGGAGGAGGGTGATGCAGTCGATTTGGAACAGCGGGGTGGGGCGCCACTCCCAGGAAGAAGCTCAGACTTTGCAAAAAGAGGCTTTTGATGCTCTCGAAGCAAGGATGTCGAGCCGCTTGTATTTCCACGACAGCGAACAACCAACGCGCATTGACCTTATCGTCTATGGTTTCCTGGCCAATACACTCGCAACGAGTGGGAACCCGTACTGGGCGAATATGGTGTTCAGGAGTCCCACCCTCCTAGCATTCACCAAAAGGATGACGACCTTGCTCTTCCCCGAATACGTGTCTCTTTTACGTCGCATTGAAGAAGCCGAGGTTCTGAATTAGCAGCAGGTTGATGGGACAACAGGAAGAATTTTTCTATTTATTGTTGGTCCACCTGGGTGTTTCATGTGGTCCGTCGCTATGCTGGAGTAGACCATCCTTTCTTCCCGTCTGTAAATGATTATTGCCATGACATTAATGTACACTTCAAGTCTTAGACCTGAGCATACATAAAAGAGCCGACTGCCGCGGGTCGGCTGATGGGTGCACATTATTACGTTCCGTAGTACACAACAATTATCAATTTTGCCACATCTCAAACGCTTAGCCGCAAGTTCTTCAACACTGCCAGCGATAGCGACCAAGGCGGCGCCTCAACGTCAACGAGCAGCGACGTGCAAACTATTTGCTCGCTCGACTGGCTGTAAGTTCTATCGTTCGATTGAGTGCTACGTGTTGTTAACCTAATATTCGGTAGCAAGCTTATCGTTTGCAACATTATTTAGTAGTACTTTCCAGCCACTCCCTTCAGCTATTCCGACCAACCTTTTCTTGATTTCAGTCGTTCCACTCATTTCTGTTGTAATCAACATCGTACCATTCAACCATGTCCCAGCATCGCCCCAATATCCTGCGAAAACGACAGACGCTGGGTGGTCTCTCAGGATCCGTGATAGTCACTGACACTTCACCAACCGCAACCGCTCTCGTCCAAAACACCACACCAATATACAATTCAGGCTCTGCGACAGGAATTCAACTCGCCTCCTCGACACCGTCCGCATCACCGACTTCATCATCAGCTGCATCTACTGTGGCTGCCTCCCCCAGTTCCTCTTCTGACATATCATTAGGCACCGTCATCGGCGCATGCGTTGGTGCATTCATCCTACTCATACTGGTAATCTCTTTAGCGATCCATTGTTCAAGACGACAAAAGCCGCAGCGTCGTGGTAGCCCTTCGCAGTCACGCAATGCTGCGAACAACTTGTCCCGCCAGCGCTCTCATTTACAGCCTTGGGATCGCCTAAACGACGACAAGGAGGGCCAACAGGATGGGTCGCCAAGGCCTCCATCCGGGCCGATGGAGAAGTTGGGCGCAATGTTCCATCGTACACCCAGCACAACCTCTGCAGAAAAGTCCTCTGATAGCCATGGAAACCGCGAGTCCATAGGCACGATGCAGCACTTTGCCAAGTATCATCCTGGCTTGGCTGAGGAAATGGCTTCAAAATCTGCAGATTTAGGTTGCGCGGTTGTTACCAAACCTCTACCTGTACAGCGGTTTGTGAGCCGTACCACAGCTGATGGTGTGCCAACCATTTCGTGGGATAGCGATACTGTCGGCGGCGGGGATTCGTTCCTCTCCGTGCACTCGCGTCTATCTGGCACTATGTCACCTACAATGACTGTGGCCAAGTCCACGCCCCCCGCAACCGCATCAGGGTCACATCGCTGGGAGAGTGCAGAGGTTGGCCATATTGATGTATATGGTTCAGAGATGTCAGATGCGGGCGATTCGCGCAATCCTTTCGCGGATGCGGCTTCCGTCAAGAGCGGCGTTAGCCGACGCGTCACTAACCCGTTCTTCAACGCGCAGGAGAAACCCCAAAGGCGCACACTTCTTGCTAACAACACACCCGAATCCAATCCCTTTGCTGACTCAAACGCTCCCACCCCGAAACTTCCCCTTGACGTTGATGCTCACTCAAATAGCGATACCAGCGTCAACAATTCCCGCGCTATGCAATGTCTCATTGCTGCACTAGAAATGCCAGCTGACATAGGTCTACGCGTGTCCTCTATGCGATCATCGAATTACTCTCACAACTCAACAATCATGTCTTGTGATGAAATTGACGCCGTGAGCGTGACGGCCTTCCCTTACCCCCCGACGCAGGTTCCACTCAGATAACCCACTTTCAAAACAACACGCTTGCTTCGCTTTCCATTAATATGTGCAAATTTCATTTCGCACCCATACAACCCGCCATCTTGAGTACGTATACATTATTTCATATTTGTTCCTCGCGCGTCCCACCTTCATCCTTATTTATGGGGCGCTTTACGGTCCGGTATCGACTTTCGTATCTCCCACTTTGTCACTCCTTTACCTTTCGCATTGGAGCAGCTTGTTGTTTTGCACTTAGTTTGATCTCACTGTTGTGTCATAACTACTCGCTACCCATCTTGCGCTTGTCCTAAGATGTTCTGAGGTAGAATTGTTATATTATTGTTGCTAGTTTCACCATCGCGGGAACCTTGAATCAAGAAGTCGCGAATGAGGTAGACCTGGTACTGTTACTTCTGCGAGGCCGTGACTGGTGCAGCGAGTCGACAGTCGTCTGTAAAGCACATGGTTTGTGTAATGCCGGTAAGTATATCGTCGACTTGCGGTAATTGGGGCTGTTTGGATGATCAAGCTTCAGCGTTGCATATAATGAATAGTAGTAAAAAGGAAGAAAAGATAGGATCGGCGCGCCGATCGTCTATGATAATCTTCGTAGGAGTTCATATCATAAACTTTCTGCGAGCGAATCGCGAAACTAAATATCTAGTGATGACATCCTGCGGGCGGATGCCAGGTGGACCGCGATTGACGACCTAGGACGTACCGTGGCTAACGATAATTGAACACCAGGACTCCCCTACTGTCGGTTCTCGTTTTCACACAAACATCGCCGTATGGTTATTGGGCACATGTTGGTAGCCCGTGTGATGGTTGGTTGATGATAGATATACTCTGACCAACTTCAACTCGAACAACTGCATTGGAAACCTAGAAGTCTCGTGTCTCCTAGCCCACACAGACGCCTCTCTTCTTTGATCTCAACTGGGAGATCATCGATTGGTGTATCTTCACCTTCTGCTCCCCACGGTTCGAAAGGTTTGCACGCCATCTACAGGGTCTCAGTGAGCTGGTGTCAGCTGCACATACAAGGTACATGTCTCACCTGCATCACTTTAGCCATGATACGCTTCCCAGTGTCATGGTCCCCCTCGACTTTCTTGATGAGCTCCTCAAGCACCCACTGTCTAAGTACAAAACGCGGATTCGCACTTTTGGCGGCATCTTGTCTGGCGCTGTCAAAGTCAGCCTCGCCAGCCCACTCTCCACTGTGGCGCTCGCTTTCAATGCGCGCATTGTACTTGTCCAACCAAGTCATCCATTCTTCAGTGGCCTTCCCATGATCCATGCTGTCTGGATCAGGCGTCCCGCTCAAGATCCTCTTGATGAATGTCTCCATTCTCTCGCTATTGCCTTCCTTCATCATCCCAGTGTGGAAAAACGCAAGCTGTCTAAAAGTGCCATGGAAGTCTAACTTCTGCGCCTCCATCATGTCCATAAGTGGCTGCACAATCTCTCGCTGATCCGTTTGCTCCTGACGACGAAGCCCAAGGCGTTTGCGCATCAAGTTTCCGTATTCTATGGCACAAGTTTCTTCGAGGATGTGTTCCATTTCTACTTTAGGAAGTTGTTTGCCTACTGTGCGCCATGAGACGAGTGTCTCGGGCGTGGCTGAAGATGCCCAGCCGGGTTGGACTGCTTTGTTGCCTTGCGCGGCTTCTGCGCCGATGAGTGGGGAGAGTGCGTCGAGGAGAGCACGACAGGCATATTTGCTGCAAGTGTGCTGTTAGAATGCCGGAAGACATTTGTAACTTGAAAGACCAACATCGTGTTTGGTTGATACTGAGTTGTGCGTCAGCTTACAAACAGGCATGAATAGCGCCTGACCCACCTTGTATGCATAGCGACCTTCTCCATCACTATGATTGCAGATATGATAAGAGTCAAAGACATCCATGAATGCATATGGGCCGTAATCTATCGTCAGCCCAAGGATTGATATACTAGAACCGAATAGTTAGTCGCCTAAAAATGAAAATGGGAGAAGTTCACTTGTCTGTGTTCATGACACCATGCATAAACCCATAGGCCTGCCAAGCAGCCACCATTCGTGCATTTCGTCTTGCAACATCAAATAGGAGCTCTTTGCCCCAAGCATCACCAGCCTCCCAGTCGATGCCTTCCAGCTTGAGCACTCTCCTTGCGGTCCACTCACCCAACTGTCGCAAAGCCTCGTAGTCTGCATCTTGCTGACCGCCGCCGAGGAAAAAAGTGTTAGATGGAGGGCTGAGGGCTTCGAAGTTTCCGATACGTATGAACGTTTCTGCAACGCGCGTGAAGATACAGGCAGTTTCTCTGCGCTCTCGTATGACAGGTAAGTCAGGAAGGGAGATTAGACTCAATGACCTAGTAGTCGGAATCGAGAGTGCATGCATGGCTATAATTTCGTTAGTGCAAGCCCGGTACTACAAGCAAGATCCGCACCTTCTGAGCAAAGGTATTCTCGGATGGATGAGCGAAGCACAGCTAAACCATCCGCAGTGCGGGAGAAGGGGGTCCGTCCGGCACCCTTCAGCTGTAGTTCGTATGTGGTTTCAGCGTCTTCGGGGTGCGGCGTTACATCTGGCAACCTGTTAAGACGCCCTAGAGCAGACGTGGGATAGTTGACTGACGAATTGAAATGGCACGACCGTCACCAAGTTGACCAGCCCATACGCCAAACTGGTGGCCGCTGTACCTGGCAGACCAGGGTGCAAAGCTAGGACCCGAGCTGGACTCGGGTGCCATCAGAACGGCATGACCGCTCAAAACATCCACCAATTCCTGCCGGATAGCCTCAGCCTCCGGCGAAGAGGTCAAAACAACCTCTTCTTCTATCAGAGGGGCCAAGGCTGGCTTCCCTAGCACTCCAAAAGCGTCGCCGACGTCTAGATGCGGCAGGCAGTCTCTGAGGCACGTCTCGGACAACCCGATAAGCTCCCTCTTCCTATCTCTGAGCTTGGAGGTATACTTGTTTAATGAAGGCTGAATTTGGCTGCTAACTGGAGATATATGACGAGCTTCACGCTCACTGAGCCATTGCTCGATGTAACCAGCCTTGTCCTCGATGACGGCAGGTGGATCGGGGGGTGTGATTTCATAGGGAAACTCTAGTGGCATTGGATTCACATACGAGAAGTGAGCTTCTTTGGAAAGTAGCCTTGCACGCCTCTGTAGACTTGGTTTGTTAGGCAAGATATCAGAAGAAAACACCGCTGGACTCGGGGTAAGTGGATCTGGGGTAAGGTTATGGGTCACAATGTGACTTGAGGGCGGCAGGGGCAATGAGGAAATGGGCACTTTGCAAAGATTTGCCATTGTGGAACGAGCAGTGCGCACAGCGTTCATGCACAAAAAGAAGAATTATGCACGAGCAGAGGAAGCTGCTGCTGTGACGTCGCGTTGAGATCTGAGAATTCAATATTCAGGCAGGGTCGTGTGTTGTCAAGCTGATCGGAGCTCGTAATTCTCGGATGTATAATAATCGCTCTGTGTTGGCGGGGCCCGTGATCACTGATAAGTGCAACGCCTCCTTCAGGCGTGTCCGAGTCGTTTCTTCGTTAGATCCATCAATTACTGGCAGGAGCACTGTATCTGGTCAGCATGCGACATCGATCGACGAGATTCAGTGGACTATAAACAAGATCTAGTGGAGTGAGTGCATCGTCTTTGCATCACTATGATCATGTAGCCCGATATCCGAGAGCGCTTGGGGGCGTATTGGGTTAGTAGGTATTTGAGGCGTGTTTTAGAAGCGTTGCAACAGCGATGGCAGCCTGGATACGGAGAGGTGAGTTATCTGTCTGCCGAGTTCTCGATTGATTCAGCTCTTACTTGTCATTTACGCTCCCCAAACCTGTGTCGGCGAGATGGAGAAGTACGTACTGCAGGTGCTCGTTGAAAAATTGGAACAGCACGCTTTTCGATTGTTGCGTGTCTCCTAGACCTGCGTTTCAAACTGGATGAATTTACTGAAAGAATTGGATACAATGGATAGGAACTATAGGTACATTAGCTAGACAATAAGTACTGAACATTAAATTACTAGAAATTGTGATAAGTCATTTCACCACCAGAGCCAAACTCAAAAAAACCGTGGTCATAATTACAGAGCTGAAAAGTGATAAGAACAACAACGAAAATAGACGTTCGCAATCGCTCACCTGCCGGAAATGAGCACAACGTTTGCACTGTTCAGCCAACACCCTGCATTCAGTATGGACAGTGGGATCAGAAAAAATCACGAACCTCTTCTTCTTCTTTGCAAAGCCTGCAAAGAATTTGACTACATGTACGGCATGATTGCCCACCGTCATCGCATGTGTTGCATAAATGACTTTGGCAATTCTGGCACTTTCCGCCCAGTGCGTGCTCAACTTCTTCGCTCGCTTCTTCCATGCAGTCGTTACAGAGCCCCACACCTCGGCATAGTTTGCAAGCCTCAATGTATGAGCAAGACTTGCAGAAACACCGAAGGCACCGAGGGCATGTAAGAAGCCTACGAACGGTCGAGGACTGCGACTCGCAACTACCGCAAGTCCGGTACCGACCACATGGGCAAGAAAAATTATCTTGCGTGATGCACTCAGGGCACACTTTGGTGGTGCAGAACCGAATGGACCAGCAACCAGGGTTGGAGCACTTACGGCTATCTTCACTGTTTAACATGCAGGTTGGGGCGCCGCAGGTCAGGGGCCGTGCTGGGTGTACTGGTGTTATTCCTGAAACATCGAGATTTGAAGGAGGAGTTGCGATGTCGCCGTTGCTAGAAATTGGGCGTCCAACGCACCACGTGAGCTCCCCTGAGCAGAACAAGCGTGAACATGTGGGACATTTGCCCAGTTGAGGCAGAGAGCCTGGAGGCTCCAAACATGAAGTACAAAATCGCCTTGCTTGATGAATGGCCAGGGAACACCGTACAATGGGGACAGCAGAGGAGGCTGCACAGTCACTGTTGGAGCACGAGATAATTTTGCACTTGCTGCACGATGTCTGCTGCGATGAACAGATAGGGCAACGCAGACTGTCGGTGGAGAACGACCTCCTGTGATCTTCATCGATAAGACCTTTGTCTAGAAGACAGAGATAAAAGGCCTGTACGAGTCAAGCAGAAAGTTAAGAAAGCCCTTGCAGCCACGTCGCTTGCTTGCCTGTACTCTAGTCCTGTGTTCTTCTCGCTCCTTCTCACGGCGACGTGCTTCCTCCACTTCTGCTTCCTTTGTCTCCCGGACAATCTTCCTCACATACTCATCAAGGACCCTAAGGGAAGAGCCGATCTCGTTGGGTACAGGGAAATGCCTGTTATGAGCCCTATCATTAACCGTCATGGTGTTTAGATTGATCGTGAAGAGGGTTTGCATGGTTGAATCTGGCCTGCCCTCTCGGAGATTGAGGATGACAATTGACGGCACATATCCATCCTCGTGTACCTGATAGGAAAGGCTTTGCGAGAACCGCCATTTCATCACTGTGGGTGGCGGTGGGCGTGTGGGATTAACAGTGCGGTAGATGCAATGCATCACTTTGATCACGAGAGGAAGCATAGGGTGCTTAGACCCCGGATCATCAAAAATGATGCTTTGCCACTGATCGTGCATGTTGGCAAAGCCAGTACGCGCGCGAAGGACTTGTTATGAGTCAGGAATTTCAGTTGAGTGAGTCCCCTATATACTTTTCCGGTAAGTTTTCCGGGCGTAGCCAGCTGGCCTTATTGAGGCTTGCACTGGCAGCTGATATTCGCGCTCGCCGTCTTTGTAGGTCTCAAAGGAAACCATTCACGATATCTTGTTTCGACGTCTGACCGCCAAATTCGCCGTATCTCTTGGGAGAACTCGCGCCTTGATCGCCATCCTCAATCGAGTCCAGCATTCGGATTTGCGCTGCACCCAAACGCCGTACATGCAGGCCCTACCCAGGCTTGTAACTCTGGCAAGCTCTATCTGGGTCGGATTAATACCTATGCGCTACGAACAGTGAAGCTTACAGGTCGTCGACCTTTTGCCTCGGAGCGCTATGAAAAAGGCTCTGCAGATCCGAATCCTGCTCAAGAATACCGTCAGTTGTTTCTTCCTTGGCTCCTCCGCTCCTAAGAGCCACGCTGTTTATGCTTGTGACTAGCAGGAGATAACAACACAATAACCGACTCACTTCTATAGCAACATCTACAATGAACACATTTTCATGCTACACTGCGTTTACCAATACACCAAAGCAGCAGAGGAAGCCTCGAGAACCACTTGTCCATTGGTCACTTCTTCCTCCACAATTTCGCCTTCTGCGACACCAGAAGCAAAAGTTTGCCCTGCCCAAGTCGTTAATTCGGCCGACAGTTCATCAGTTCCTGGAGATATCAGCCGCCTGACTGTTACTTCTTGGGTCTTCTTCGGCAAATACGCAGATATGTCGATCGTGATGTCAGGACGAGTGTACGAATCCGTTGTTTTGTATATCTCAAGATTTAGGAGCGCTAGCTTAGTCGGGTAATCGGAGTTTTCGTCCCAGAAACCATATACCGAGATCTGACCATGAGAAGGATCACCACCTGCAACTGACGATCCATCGGCCTCTCGCCCTGGGAATATATTTGAAAGGCGCAGTGACCTCGAGTGACCAATGGCCTCAGCCACGAAGAGGTAAGCTGAATATGACGGGAACACTTTGATAGGACCGCTCTGGCTAGCGACAGGGTACCTGTGGAATCAACAGTCCTAAGGCGTCGTAATGATATTCTGAGAAGGCATACCAGAGGCTGTAGCGTGAAGACGGAGGTGCACCTTGATGCACATACATACTGGAGATGAGATTAAGCTGCAAGTTCATCGAGGCACCTTGATCACGTACCGTGAGACATTGATTGAAGCCGCGTAGAGGGTCGTGTCTAACTATAAAAGATGCTTAGATTTCAAGAAATGCATTCCTTCTATCCACATACCAGCCACAAAGCTTGACCGAATGTGTTACTGACATTGGCCCGTCCACCGCAGGAGACAGAATTGAATTCACCTTCGTTGTGGGTTAACATATATTCAACATTAAATCTTTCTATTTGCCTCACCAATAACAAAGGCATCAGGTCCGAGTTGGGTACGAACGCTGTGGATACGGGGCTGCCAAAGATCAAGAAATCTGCAAGAGATTAACGTGCTGCGACCATAGCAACAGCTATGACTGACTGAGCCAAGCGTGTGTGATTCACCTAAATACTCGTTGCAATTAACAGTTATAATGAATAATAATGAATAATCGACAGCTTACCAGGTCAGTCAACATAGCCGCGGCAGTTGTGGAGGGATTACAATTCTATAAAAGAAAACTATCTTAGGTTGTACGTGGGTCGATTAGAGCTCCCTCACGCTGTACTGGTATGTGTGTTCGCTGCACGTCGCGACAGTGTGTCCATCGTTGGCCCCGGCTGCCAGAGCACTAACACAATCAAACTGAGCTTTTGCTTGCGGGGAGTTAGGCGGCGACAAAGGGGTTTTAAGAGTCGCTCCAACTTGGAACTCGGGGTAATTGATGCCCAATGCCTTCGAGATATTGACACTCCACGGCTAGATACAGAAAGGGTAAGACCTCACCATCAAGGAGACAGAAAGAGAAAGAGAAATACCTCCCATATAGCGGTATATTTTTGAGCGTTGAGGTTGAGTGAATACTGATCTGGCTCGTTTCCTACTGAAGACGGGGAAAGGTCGGACCGGGGGGAGTGTCAGAAGGAAAATTGAATAACTCACTTTCAAAGCGAGAAATTCGGCTTGAACCAAGACCCGTCCATGCTGCCTTAGCCATATCAAGAGCTCCGGTATAATTCAAACTCCTTAGATCCTACACGAATCAATTAGACGCCGACATCCAAAGATCTGATAAGTAATTGACCCACGAGCGTCATGACGATCTTCGTCCCTTCAGGCAAAAGCTTTACAGAGTTCCAAAACTGGGGTCCAAGCTTAGTGCTTCTCAGTGCACCCGTGTTGTCGGTAAAGCTGTTCAGCGCAACCTCTTGATTCGGATCCCAGACTGTCGAGTCGGCGGTGATGCCACCAATGCGCACTTCGGCTGGAACTCCGGTCCTCTCTTTTAGGTGCTCAAAGAGATTCAGAGAAAATGTGTTCGGATTGGTTTGGCTTCCCGTAAATTCCTCGAAGGCGATAGTTTCAATGCTGAAGCTTGCGAGGGCGGGGTTTAAGGGTGGTGTTGCATCCATTGGGAGTGAAGCTGGGCCGGATAGCGTCAATTGAGACAGACTGGTTTCATCGCGGGACACACTAAGGACATGTCCCGCAGATACCAGCGTAATACAAGGCAGAACTTTAGACAAGAACCACATCCCGCAGAAAGAAACAGGTGAGGTCAAATTTACAACATTATGCGGCACTTTATACGGACGGGAAGAGAGCATGAGTACCGGTCCTCGATGAATTAAAATTTCAGGACTATGTGGCATCGTTTTGTCCGGAGAAATGACAGGTCACAGACCGAGAAAAATTGGTCATGGGTGTCCGCCGAGTCGCAGGCTCGACTAAGCTTTCGGTCAATTCCAGGACCCTGTAAAGAATACTGGTTTTGGTAGAAGCAATGCAACACACCGAGGACATATCGATCATAGAATATCCGCCCCTCAGATCTCAGACCCCTTCCGAACGTCTGAACCACCTCCGTGCCAGCATAGTCATCGTTCCTACGTAGCTTCGTAGTAGATGTCGCGTTCGTTGGGAGAAAGTTGAGATATGAGCGTCAGTGAAATACCACGAGAAGCGGACTGATGAGAGTGAGTAGATTTCGCGTGCGCGATGCCAAGGGTAGTGAAAGTTGCGATGTCATGCTGTCACTGTTGCCATGTGTTCATCGTCATCCACAGTCGACCTCTCATGGCGACTTCTGCTTCATTTCACGGCGTTGTTGGTATTCAAGATGGAAGCAGATATCAGATTGACAGAAAAAATTACTAGTGATACATTGCAAATACATTGCCACACCAGAAATGGGCGAAATGCGTGTCAATGTTTGGTGCAGACACAGCTTCTGCTGTGAGATAGTGATTTACCTACATAGCTATTGGTCCTATCATTGATGTGACGAGGGAAAATCTGCATAGCTTTCAATTTTGATGACTGTTCTTGCGAAAGTACTGGTTTCCGGCCTGCAGGCCTGAAGAACTACCAACTCCTTGAATTCACTTTCACTTGTTTCTGAGGAGCAATCGATCACTTGCACCTATTGTACAATTGTGACCCCTAGCAGTCCGTCTTCAACCTCGAGTCAGCAGCGGTGGGTAGGAGCCTGCTGTCTAACAAACAGAGCGCGGTGGTCCTGTTTTCAATAGTGACTGGCAGGAGATAACAATACAATAATCCACTGACTTCTACAACAACGCCTAAAATCGACACATTTTCAAACTGCACCGCGACTACCAATATACCAAAGCAGCAGAGGAAGCCTCGAGGATCACTTGTCCATTGTACACTTTTTCCTCCACAATGTGGCCTTCTGCGACACCAGAGGCAAAAGTTTGCCCTGCCCAAGTCGTTACATTGGCCGACAAAACATCAGCTCCTGGGGATGTCAGCCGCTTGACCATTATTTTTTGAGTCTTCTTCGGCAAATACGCAGATATGTCGATCGTGATATTAGGACGAGGGTACGAATCTGTGTGGTTGTATATCTCGAGATTTAAGAGCGCTAGCTTAGTCGGGTAATCAAGGATACTAGCGGAGTTTTCGTCCCAGAAACCGTATACCGAGATCTGACCAGCAGAAGGATCACCACCAGCTGTTGTAACTGACGATCCATTGGCTTGTCGCCCTGGAAATATATTTGAAAGGCGCAGTGACCTTGAGTGACCGATGGCCTCAGTCACGAACAGGTAAGCCGAATATGACGGGAATACTTGGATAGGACCGTTCTGGTTATCGACAGGGTACCTATGGAGTCAATGCCAGTCACAAGTCGTCGTAAACCCACATGTTTGATGACATACCAGAGGTTGTAGAGCGAGAGGCCGCCGTGATTGAGCTGTGTAGAGCTCTGCAGTGCAAGAGGGCCACCTTGATGTACATACATTCTGGAGATGAGATTAAGCTGAAAGTTCATCAAGGCACCCTGATCACATACCGTGATACGTTGATTGAAGCCGCGTAGAGGGTTGTGTCTAACTGCAAATCGCTCGAATGTCAAGAAATGCACTCTTTTTTATGAACGTACCAGCCACATGGCTTGACCGAATGTGTTGCTGACATTGGCCCGTCCAGAACAAGAGACAGAATTAAATTCACCTTCATCATGGGTCAGCATATATTCAACATTTAATCTTACAATTTGCCTCACCAATAACAAAAGCATCAGGTCCGAGTTGAGCGCGAACGCTGTGGATACGGGGCTGCCAAAGATCCAAATATCTGCTAGGGATCAGCGTGCCGTGATCACAGCAACAGCTATGACTTACTGAGCCAAGCGTGTGTGATTCACCTAAATTCTTATTGTAATGAACAGTTGCAATGAATAACCGATAGCTTACGAGGTTGGTCAACGTAGCCACGGCAGCCCTAGTGGGATCACAAACCTATGAATGATGGCTATTTCAGGTTGGGTGTGAGTCAATCGGGAGCTCCCTCACGCTGTACTGGTATGTGTGTTCGCTGCACGTCGTGACGGTGTGTCCATCGTTGGCCCCGGCTGCCAGAGCACTAACACAGTCAAACTGAGCATCTGCTTGCGGGGTGTTATAAGGCCACAAAGGGTCTATGGCAGTCGCCCCAACTTGAAATTCGGGGTAATTAATGCCCAACGCCTTCGAGATATTGACAGTCCACGGCTAAATACGGGACATGTAGTAAGATCTCACCATCAAGGAGATAAAAATAGAAAAGACAAACCTCCCATGCAGCGGTATATTTCTGAGCGTTGAGGTTGAGGGAATACTGATCTGGCTCGTTTCCTACTGAAGACGGGGAAAGGTCGGACCGAGGGGAGTGTCAGAAAGAGAATTGAATAACTCACTTTCGAAGCGAGAAATTTGGCTTGAACCAAGACCCATCCATGCTGCCTCAGCCATATCAAGAGCTCCGGTATAATTCAAGCTCTCTAGATCCTACACGGACCAATTAGATGCTGACAACCAATGATCTGACAAATGAATGACACACCAGCGTCATGACGATCTTCGTCCCTTCAGGCAAAAGCTTTACAGAGTTCCAAAACTGGGGTCCAAGTGTAGTGTTTCTCAGAGCACCCGTGCTGTCGATGAAATTGTACAGCGCAGCCTCCTGATTTGGATCCCAGAATGTAGAGTCAGCGGTGATGCCCCCAATGCGCACTTCAGCTGGAACACCAGTCCTCTCTTTCAGATTCTCAAACAGACTCCGAGAGAGATTATTGGGAATGGTTTGGTTTCCTATATATTCTTCAAAGAAGGCTGTTTCAATACTGAAACTTGCGAGAGCGGGGTTTAAGGGTAGTGTTGCGTCCATTGGGAGCGAAGCTGGGCCGGACAGCGTCAATTTAGACAGACCGGTTTCATTGCGGGGTGAAAGAACATGTCTCGCAGATACCAACGCAACACAAGGCAGAACTTTGGACAAGAACCACATCCCGCAGAAAGAAGCAGTGGGATCAAAGATGTCATTTTTACCACGTCTTGTGGTATTTTATATGGACAGCAAGAGAGCATGAGCACCGGTCCGCGATGAATTCAGGAATGTCCACATGTTCAAAGAAGTTATGTAAATTGACAGGTCATTGAACGTTTGGTGTGAAGTGCTGTTGATCAAGATATTTGGTCTTGTTTGGCTATACCCTCTATTGCTATCACCAACAAACAATCGCCGAAGGAAGGAAGCGGCGGCTAACTGGAGAAGTCCTCGACTAATAGTAACCGACTTAGTACCCAACGAAGCGTACAGTGTTCACCTATTGAAAGGAACGACTATCTTCGCCTATAAAGGCCTGTCTAGGCGAGGCTAGTGTTTTCATACCCACCGACTACATACAACGTCGAGGCTGCAACCAATGTCGCTCAATGGCGTCAAAGTAATAGAAGTACGTCATAGTTGGGCTTGAAGTGAAACAAGCAAATGACGAACGTCCACAGTTCGCAGGCCTGGCACCGGGTCCATTTGCGGGTTTGGTACTCGCTCACAATGGGGCATCCGTCATCCGCATTGATCGCCCTTCCTCAGCTACCAGGGATCTGCTTTGCGCGGGAAAGCGGTCAATTGCGTTAGACATGAAGACTGCGAGCGGACTACAAGTCGCGAAGGACCTAATCGCTGAAGCAGACGTCCTCATTGATCCATTCAGACCTGGAGTGCTTGAGAAGCTTGGGCTCGGTCCTGAGGTGTTCCATACAAGTGACGAGCGGGAAGGTCTGAATGACAAACTTATATATGCGAGGCTGGCAGGGTGAGGGTATGCATGAGCTTCTGAAATCCCGTCCGGCTGATGCTCCCTCAAGGTTCCCAAGAAATGGTACGTATGCCAAGTTTCTTTCCTCGCATTTTCTCAATGATATAAGGCACGCACTCTACCATGGCCGGTAAATATCATCATATACGCGTGACTTAGTTTAAGATTCCCGCAATAGGTCATGATATTAATTATATCGCCCTTAGCGGCATTCTCTCTGTGCGGCTCACTTGTACTGTGACGAAGCATGTCTAAACTCCTGTTGCAGATGCTTCCGGGGACCATGGACAAGCCCACCTTTCCTTTGAATTTAATTGCTGATTTTGCTGGAGGCGGTCTACTTTGTGCGAATGGTATATTGCTGGCTATGATCGAGCGAGGTAGGAGTGGCCGCGGACAAGTCGTGAATGTGGACATGGTACGTGCCGGGGCATTTTGTCTCAATGATTTATGACCACAGGTGGCAGGTTTCTGGTTCACGTTATATATCGTCTTTTCCACTTCTCAGTGCTGGGAGTGGTGTCTGGGGAGGACCGCGAGGCACAAATTTACTTGATGGTGGCGCGCCGTTCTATGATGTTTACACCTGCTCAGACGGAAAGTGGATGAGCGTAGGGTGTCTAGAGCCTCAGTTCTTTGCGCAATTTATCAGTAAATTCAACGAGGTCATGAGATCCAGTGGAAAGCAGGGGAGTTGGTCCCCATCGCAGTCGACACAATCTACGAAGGAAGATTGGCCCAAACTTCGCAAGTATCTTGATGACGGATTCAGAACACAACCAAGAGACTTTTGGACGGAGGTTTTTCACGGCAAGTATTGCATCACAGAAGGGTATCATACTGATTGATTTTCCATCAATAGGCACTGACGCTTGTGCAGTTCCAGTCCTGTCTCCCACAGAAGCAGCTCAGCTCCATGGATCTCTCCACCCTATGCCTCATCCGGAGCTTAGCAGAATATCACCACCACCTCTACAAGACGAAATCAAAACACTGAATCCAGGAAAACACACTGTAGACATTCTCAGAGAGCTCGGATTGTCTGAAGTGGACATAAGGCGACTTGTCGCTGAGGGAGCATTGGGTAAAGAAGCACGAGAACTAGAGCGTCCCAAATTGAAATTATGAAGAACGAGATATATGTAACGTCTTAGAGACCATGACTAAGTGTTAAATAGTAATACGAAACTGATGGGCGACATGTATGTGCCGGAATATCTATCACACTTGTACGTCTATTCGTCTCCGTGGTTGCTGGTACGAAAAGTTGGGTGGAAGAATAGTAGCTAACTGTTGTCTTATGCCTTGAGACTGCTGAAAGAAATGCCGCAGTTGCATACCATATGCCTCAGCGACGCCAGCCCAGTCGCTGTCCAGCCCTCCATCCTCTAGCAGAGCAGGCATTTGACAGATGACAACTTCGGTAGGTACAGACTGTTTCGCCCGATTGAGCCCCCAGTGGAACTCGTTCGCAAAAGCTCCTGCATTTGGTCCTTTAAAGCAGAGCTTGCTCAGTGGTCTGCCTAATATCTTTCGCCCTGTAACCAGCTCCTGAAGGAGGATCATCGTAGTCGAAGGCTCATTGCCAGGGACACCACCGGCGCCAACCACCGGCGCGCAGTATCCAGGTGTGTGCAGGGTAACAGTGCGTAGCTCTGGCCACAGTGGCGCGCAACCGTGAATGGCCGCCTGTTTGTCACTATTCACGAGCATGCGGATCAGGAAGTTTGTTTTGTCGACGGGTATGAGCAGTTGGGAGATACCAGGGGTTGCGTGAAGGAAATGGATATCCATGTCCTCGCTGAACTCGCACCTGATATACCGTAGCACCCGCAAGGATTGGAATGCATTCGGATAAGACTGTATCATGAATCGGTGAATTGCAGATATTGCGGAGCAATTCATATCCACGAGGTAGAGGTTCTCGATATTTGGCGCAGATATCACGTCAAATATACGTATGCCTGTCGACATGGCGAGGCCATGCACTACTAATTCCCCCAACGAGGGCAAGAAGATAAGCGGAACAGGGGCTGCACTTTTCAGCTCTATAGCCGATTTCACATGGAGCCTGCGGAGGGACGGGAATGCTGACGCTGCTTTGAAGAAATTTTCGCGTGTAAGCGGGAAGGGTGGCCCTGGTTGTGGGCAAAAATGGAGTGTCTTTGCTTTTGTTTTGGGCAGGATAACTGCAACGCTGTCGAGCCTGACATCGGATAACAAAGGGGCCCCCCCAGTGAAGAGTTCTGCAGAAGCAATGGGCCCTGCAGTCGACATTGGTCTTCTGCACATCACTCGCAGCCTTGTTAAAGCAGGAGCGGACACGTCACGAAACGTTGCAAGGAGCGATGCCAAAGTCTCTCGTGAACCTGCGTCAAGAACCAATTGTCTGAAACGGGGAAGGTGTGGTAAAATGATATTGGTCAACACGCGCTCAGTCTGAGGGTGCTGTCTCCATGGCCCAATGTATACGTCGAGAAGTGACCCATCTGACCTCTTCAAATATTCCATGAGCGAACCCTCTTTATGCGCGAACGGGTAGCGAATAGTAGACCAAAGGGAAGGTGAAGTGAGGGCTACCTCACGCCAACGACTCGATACATGCGACAGTCGTACCTCAACGGGTGACTGGTGGAGAAGGAAGAGAACGCCAGACCATTGTGGATTGAGCTGACGGCACTCCTCGAATATCATCGAGAGGACATCAGAGGGGATAAGTGACACCGCTGCTTTCTGATTCTGTATGCGAGCTGCACGGACCTGTAGATTGCGGATCGAGCGGGACAGGTCGTTTTGCGAAGACTGGAGTGCCCGAATTTGTTGTGTTATCTCATCAACATCTTCCTGAGTATTGCTGCTGACGCTAGCCTGGTTGTGGTTCATCGACGGCACGTCTATGAAGTAATAAGTCAGTTGCTGCACAAGATACCATGTTGTCTGATGAGGCTCACATCGAAGAACAAAGAAGTTCAGTGATATTTTCCCGTGAACCTCCCAGAGTTACTACAGGGCAGCAGTTAAAACACGTTGAAAACACGTTTTTGAGTAGGCCTATGTCGGAGGAAAGTACTACTTCGGACAAGCTGCGGGCGTGAGCCAGCACTGGGTCAGAGATGAAAACAAGACTCTGGCCAAGCGAATTCTCGCAATTTATCGGTGCTGGTGCGGATCCGAAATCTTGTCATGATGCTCAGTGCGGCCTGGCACCATCATAGTGATGCATATGATTTAACGGAAGCAGTGGGCGCATCGTTTCATCCACTGTTCCGGTGGCTGTGCATCTCTGTGACCGGCATTGCCCTAGGTATGATGTGAAACCATGTCGAAGTACAGTAAATTACAGATAGCGAGCAACAAAGCTGAGGATCAAGCCCTGTTAAGATTGAGAGAAACAGATATCTCTATGGAACTTGTGTATGTGTTGAAGGGTATATCACGACTGGAAGCTGGCAGTGGGGGACAAATTGTTGATGCTTCTTGAATATGAAAAGACGATATTGTTTTGCAATGTAGTAAGCAGCAAACGCCCAATCCACTTCTGATTCCTGAGCGTCCACTGAGGAAGGCAAAGATGCTGAAAAGAGTTCGGTGTAAAGATCTTCGTGCGTTTTCATGAGAAGAGTCGTGAACTCCTCATAGAATGAACGAGCATGCGGGCCCTCGATCCGAAGAAGGTCAAGGGGCTTGCCCGCCGCTTTCCTCTCCTGCACGACCTCCAATAGTAGTCCCATCGTTGGGGGCGGATCATCTTCTTCGTCGGAGTCTACATCCTCTCTTTCTCGATCCAATGGCTCAGAAACGCGGAGAGTCAATGTGTGGAGATTGCGCCACAATGGAGGCACCCCATGAAGGGCAGCTTGTCTATCGCTGTTCAGCAGAAGTCGCAGGAGATGAGTGTAATTCTTGACAGACACGACAAGTTCAGTGAGAGCAGATGTTGCATGAGGGAGATAAACGTCGAGATCATCATCAATTTCGCAGTTTATGTACCGCAATGTCTGGAGATGTTGAAAGTGCTCTGGAGATGTCCTGGCAATAAATTTGTGGATTGAAGATAAGCCCTGCCGTTTGACGTTGACTAGGGACAAAGTTCTAATGGCAGGAGTGGAGATGTTGCGGAAAACGTTGAATCCGTGGTTCAGGGTATTACCGCACACCAATAACTCCTTCAGAGCAGGAAGTTCGACGGGTGCGCTACCAGGTTCCTGGTGAAAGCCGCTAATGTACCCTCTCAGATGCAGGGTAGTAAGGGTAGCTGATAGTGGAACAAGGATATCGAGGAAAGTAAGTCTGGATAAAGGATTCCCAGGTCCAGGTTGCTGTTCAAGATGCAGAGTGGTTGCAGAACACTGGGGCAGTCCGACTGCAAGGGCGCTAAGGCGTACATCAGACAAGAGCGGTGCTCCTGCTTTGAAAATATCGAGGCGAGAGTCAACACCAGAAGCGCTGCGGGTGTCATCACAACAAATCCTCAATCTTCTTAGGATCGAGGCGGGTTCTTCCGCGAACAAGGGAAGCAATGCGCAGAGTTCCTGGTGCTCGTTGGTGTCGAAAGTGAGCTCGCAAATCTGATTCAGTCGGGGTATAAATTGCGCGGCAATAAAGCGCAGCGAGTCTGGGTCAGAAACTCTTGGGCCTAGGTGAATATTGAGGGGCGCTTGATTGCACCGCTGGAGATATGCCATAGCAGCAGTCTCTTTGTGCAAAATCGGGAACCTGATAGTTGTCCACAAGGCAGGTGTTGAAAGTGCCACTTCCCGCCATCTAGATGAAACGTGGGATAGCTGCACCTCGGGAGAAAGTGGGCGCTTTACTACATTGCTCCAAGGTATAAGTAGCCGTCGGCTCTCCTCGAAGATGATAGCAAGCACGTCTGATGGAAGACGAGATACAGGAGCAGTTTTGTTTGTAATATGAGCGGCACGACTTTGAAGAGTGCGTAGGGCGGTGTGGACTTGAAAGGCTTCAAGTGTTAGGGCGTGCTTCCTCTCCTGCAGGGCGTTAATTCGTTTATTGAGGTCGTCCAGCTCTCTCTGGGAATCATCATCAAGACAAGAGACTGTGGTCGTTGATTTCATCATTTCTGAGAAGCCCCATCATCGATTAGTTGCTTTACGGACACCAGCAGGCGAAGGCTACTTACGGATGTTTTACGCAAAGACAATAAACAACTTGCTGCTGACTTTGCAGTGATTGCTGCAGTCAACTTTGTGTCGTGTGATTGTTGTCAGACAGATCAGAAGATAACAGACAGTAGAATATACAGTACCTTGGCCGTTATCGCAACGTCGCGAGTGGCGATGTCCACGATGGCAGCTGATGTCGCTGGTAGGGATGAGAAGTACCGGAAGCAAAAGAGTGGGTAATCGGTTTGGTTCATGACATGTGCTTCGAGCCGGCTCGCTCTGCCGAGCTAGAACAAACACGTGAAACTGAATATGAGTCTGGGCCGTATAAGATGGTGACAGCTCAGACAGCTCAGTAAAGGGTCTTCCGAAAATCTACTAAGACATCCTGCTCCCATGGCCGCGAAAGAACTGAAACAATTTACTTTGGAGGAGGTTGCTGAGGTGCGTCGAAAAGTGCAAGGTCTTGAGATCATTTGCTGAGACCGTTGCGGAAATTCTAGCACAACAAGCCAGATGACTTGGTAAGTGTTAACTCGGAGCATCTTCAATTGTTACAGAGGCGAACAATCATCTATCTTAGTGGGTAGTCATCGACGCAAAGGTATATAACCTGTCCCGGTTTAAAGACTTGCATCCTGGAGGGATCTCTGTCTTGACCGATGGGGAAATTGGTATGATGCCTTTCGTGACAGCTATGCATGACAGTTTCAAACGGAGTTTGTTCCTCAGCTGGCCAGGATGCTACGGAGGCATTTTACGGATTGCATCGTCATGAAGTTTTGGAGCGACCTCAATACCAGCGCCTTCAGATTGGTACTATTCAAGGCGAACAACCTGTCATATACAGCCGAATTGTCGGCGAAATCAGTGATGTCCCGTACGCAGAGCCTACCTGGTTGTCACAAGGGTACCACAGCCCTTACTACACCGAGGTGAGCCGTCAAAATCGTTTTTCAGAGTTCTTCCCTGAACTCTTGTACAGAACCATAGGAAATTCCAACAATCTATGCGTCGCTTTGCTGACGAGTTTATTTACGAGGATGCACAGGTGAGGCATCCAGGAGTTCTTTCGTCAATTATGTCTTATTTAATTTTCGTGATAGGCCCGCGAGGAGGATGGCAAGCGACCCAGTCAAAGTGTAATTGACAAGATGGCGTACGTTAATCTACTTCCTGGCGTTCAGGCTCTTATTCTGTATAGTGCGGTGAACTTGCACGCAATGCGTATGGGTCCAGGAAAGCATCTTCAAGGGTTATCCTTGATGGATGGTCTCGTGAAGCCTGAGGAGGTAAGTGCAACTACAGCCCTTTGTCTCGCCCTAACTTGGGTGCCTTCGTAGTTTAACTATTTCCACGAGCTCATCATTACTCAAGAGATTGCACGATGCGGTGCACGAGGATACGGTGATGGTATGTGTTACTCACGTAGTCGCCGCGCCTACTCATTATGCACTCATGCACAGGTTTAATGGGAGGGAAGGTCATTGGACTGCCACCGGTCCTCAATTTTGGCTCGGAAGCATTGAAGGCTCGCGTTGTGCCTGAAGTCTTCGCCGGCAAGAAGTTCATTTGCCTTGCCATTTCGGAGGCCCAGGCTGGGAGTGACGTTATGGGTTTACAAACAACTGCTGTCAAGAGTGAGGATGGCAAGGAATGGATTGTAAATGGAACCAAGAAATGGATCACTAATGCTACGTGAGTGAGCAAGGGTCATTCTGAATTATTGATGAACGCGATTTGCATAGTTTCGCAGACTAGTGGGTATGATCAGCAGTTCTCAACAGCAAATTCTAAACATCCTTTGCAGCTTCACTGTGGGCTGTAAGACCGAGGATGGTCTCACTGTCATTCTTGTCGAACGCGGACCTGGCGTGGAGACGCGGCAAATTAAAACAAGCTACTCAACAACGGCAGGCACAGCCTACATCACCTTCGACAATGTTCGTGTCCCCGTTGAGAACACCCTTGGTGAGGAAGGTAAAGGAATTTTTGTCATTTTAAGGTGTGTAACAATGGTGTATGATGTGAGACTTGAACATTCATTTATGTCATAGTAACTTCAACCACGAGCGGTGGGTCATGTGTTGTAGTTCCGCTCGCAGCCAGCGTAGCATTGTTGAGGAGTGTATGAAGTATGTTGAATCCATCATCTCGTATTTTCCTTTCTTACAGCGAACCCAGATGGGCGACTCAACGGATGGCTTTTGGGAAGCCCTTGACATCACAAGCCGTAATTCGCTCCAAGCTTGCCGCAATGATAGCACGGACGGAGAGTGTACAGAGTTGGCTGGAAAACATCACGTACCAGATGTGTCATATGGTAAGCGCAGTTCGTCACTCTCATTGTCCTGCCGCATACTTACGAATGGTCTAGACTTACAAACAACAATCTCAGAAGCTCGCTGGGTAGGAGGTCTCGTTATCATTCCCTGTGTAACCGCCACTGATAATCAATTGTCTTTCCTCAGTCAAATCGCCTTCTTGAAGAGCTATAGCACGCGGTGCGCACAGGAGACCGCAAAAGATGCTGTTCAGATATTCGGTGGCCGTGGTATCACACGGACAGGTATGGGGAGGTTCATCGAACATGTAAGTCGAACTTTCCAGCGACTATCATTATCTTACTGGTGGCTTTTCAGTACCATCGAACTGTGACTTTCGATGCATTGTTGGGAGGTGGTAAGTTCCTCATTTCATGGATTTATTCACTTGTTTATGTTCTGCAGCGGAGGATGTCCTTTCTGATCTTGGTGTTCGACAAGCGATGAGGGCCATGCCAAAGAATGCCCGGCTTTGATAATCAGAGAGTCCCGTTGTTTGCATTTTACTATGATAGAGGCGTGGATACTATATTTTTGCTATATTTTGCATAACTCGTTGAAGAAATGCCGATCTGCTGTCTGAGGGTATGACTAGGACTTGCATACACATCAGTCTTAGAAGGGACCATCAGATTTGAAATTTGAGCATTCGATGTTTGGTACGATGAACGTATATTGCATAGGCTGCCAGCTGCAGCCATGGGATACCATGGCTCCAGTGGTTACGAAAGATTCCAAGAATACAATTTTAGTTCTAATATAAAACCGCATGCGTCGCGCCTCGAAGCCTACAGCATAATACACGAGAGCAAAACGCAAGAACAAACAACAGTACCACATATTACAACAACATAGCACTGAAACCATACAGCAAGTATAGCGAGAACATTCATGACATCGATCCAAAGTGTGGCTCGTACATCGAATAGTCTTGGGTTACAGAAGTATTGTATGACATTTGATTCATCCACTGGAAACCTGCAGTGAGAGCAGTCAGCAAAAAGGACTTCGATACTGATAGTGTCAGGCGTACCAGGGACAAGGGTATCATGCCACAACGGATCAGCCATGATCTGTGCCGACTCTAAGAGATCGGCGTCCAAAATCGTTGGTAATGGGCCATTGAACAATTCAGATGATGTCGGGTTGTCTTGCAGCTGGGCTCCAGAAAAGCCTTCCGCACCTGGGTACATGTATGAAGGAGAAGGAGAACCGGAGTTGGCAGAGGATGGAGATGGATAATCAGCAGATGTAGAGATATCTGCGACTACACCGCCACGGGTCTTGGCAGGCGCGATCTTCGGTTTACGCGCTCGTTTCTGGACACCGGGGCTAGTCAAGGGTGACTTCCCCGAGGTTGGTGTCAGGTCGACCCTGACTGCGGGACTAGCCAGTAGGCCGGCCAGGAAACGAGAGTATAGAGAAGGTCCGTGCTTTTCGTCAAGAGCTACGTCCGCCGCCCCGAGGAGATCGATTGTTTTTTGCACGAGGTCCCGAATTTCGACCCGTTGGTCATACGTAAAGTACTGCGCGTACTTGAGTTGCAAAAGCTGTGCGGAAAATATTACGTACTGAGAAGTGAGCATAGCAAAGAACGTACTTTGACAAGGAAGGCGCCAGCAAAACTTATAAATACATATTGCGCATCAGGTGCATGGCGTAGAAGAACTCCTGTCAGACGGTGAGATGAGATGATGGGCTCCTGAAATACACGACTTACTCTCTTCTTCGGTAGTGTACAATCGGTGAACAAAAGCATTGATGACGTCAGACGCCCTCGTGAAACACTAGAGGAAATGAGACTACGAAAATGTCATAGAAGTGATCACGAGTAAATACTGACCCTCATTAAAAATGAATTTTCATCCAAATGATCCTCTTTGGCATGCTGCAAGCCGGAAGAAAGGGCGACCAAACGGGCATAGCTGAAGGCCATTTTCAGAAGACCAGTGCGGAAGATAAACATAGCACTCTTTGGTTCGATCCCATCTAGCTGATGGAACCAATGTGCGCCGACGCGAGCCAGCTCGTCGTCAGTATCACTAGCAATCTGAGTGAAATTGGCAGACTTTGGACCTGTCAGTTTCGGCACAAAGGATTGTGGAAACAAATGAACACGGACCTTGTTGAGTCCGGTAGGGTGGTTTGGGTCACTGCGAATCTTCTCCATGAATTTTGCGCCGATGTTGAGCTCCATGGAGTAAATACAGAGGTGAATATCGAAGTCCTCGACATTATACTTGGAGGAGCACCACCAATCATGCAAATGGTTTGCAATATAGTCAGAATTAGGAATAATGGGCGGTTTGCCGTACTGAGACCCTGTCGACCGGTCCAAGTTGAAGCAGTTGATCCAGACACGCGTGCGATTGAGAAGCACACGAGCGTGGTGCTCATTCAGGGGCGTTGTGGTTGTAGGCCTATTTAGGTTGAGATCCTGGGCCAGTCTAGAACAACGTAAGGAGATGCCGTGGGATATAGCGGAAAGAGGCCCTACCGAATTGCGACACCAAGGTACACCCAACTGCGATCCTCTTCCCAGCGTCGTGAGGGAACAGGGTAAAGCTGTAGTAGGAGATAAGCAAGACACATCTCCTCATTCTTGGGACCGGTTATAAGCGCAGTGCCCGCCGCGAGCTGTGCATAACGCATCACTTCCGCGTAGAGGCCTGGACGTTGAGTGTAGAACCGAGAAGCGACAGCACACACTGAACACAAAAGTCAACTCGAGAAGAAGAGAATAAAAGTCACATCGGCTCACCGACTGTGAAGAGGAAAGGGCTTCTCATCACCACGTACTGCGGAGTATGAAGAACGGGGTCCATCAATGATGTTGACAGGTTCATTTTATCAAAGTATCTGAGCATTTTTTAATAACGCATCGTACATATGAAAAATCGAAGCTCACAGTTTGAAAAGATTCTCAACGTCTTCAAGAGTGACAATCTCGCGAGTGAGGATGTGAGGAAGATGCTGGCTAATAATTGAAGGGTTCGAGCGGACAGGATCGGGAGTAGGAGCTAGACGGGATAAGAACTCGGGACATGTGCTGAAGGAAAGCATGTACTTACATGGTTTGAAAAAGTCAGCATTTGCTACGCCAACAGCGTCCTGAGGTTCTGGTTCCGCACTCTTGCCTCTAGCACGGTTGGCCATGTGAGCCATCAAACCAAATGGACTATCTGCGTGGGGGAGCATGCCCAACTTTTTGTCAGCAAGCTCCTTCTTTTTAGCTAGCGCATTCGGCGAGTGCCTCTCCCTTGACTGTGAGCGACGGCTACGTCCGCCTTCCTCTGCGGTGGCATATCCATCGCCTTCGTCATCAGTGTCGTCATCTTCGAAATCAAAGCCGTACACTTCCTCATCACTATCATACTTCTCAGGGTCCTCATCAACGAGCATGGAATGCGTTGAACCGCCAAGGCCAATCAAGCCACCAAAGGTGTCGATTGATGCACGGGCTTTTGCAAGCCAATCCTGCACTTCCGGTTTGGGTGGAGCAGAATCTGCTGGGGTATTAGGATCGAGGGTAGGAGAATGAAGATCGATGGAGGACGATGGGGACATTGGTATGTTAGTGGTCGAAGGACTGCTGACTGAGGCTGGTGCAACTTGTCGGTTGGTAATATCGAGCTGAGCCATAAGCTCTTGAATTTGAGCAGCTTGTTCACGAATCTGGTTCAAAAGGTGCTCTCGTTTCCTAATGTAATGTCTTGACTTGCTCAGCAGAAAACAAAATGAGCACGTACGGTGGGGTACGGCGTGGTTTACGTCCCGGAATCACACATTCCTGACCGGCGCCTGTGCACCTTTTGCAGGTGTCATTGTCGCCCCTGAATTCACATCGGACCTAGCGTGGTGGAGGTGTCTTAATATTTGAAATAATATCAAAATGTACCCACGTACCTTTAGGCTTTTGCATCGAGCACAAGCACCCGTTCTGTGTGATTTGTTAGTTTGGATATGGTAGAATTCACCGGGGAGCGCACGGTTTTGGTTTGTTCGCAGACTCTGGGAAATCTTGTAGGTCGGGGATCGCAGTTCGAAGGTGATGGCTATCGTCGTTGCCTCTATGGCGTTTTGATTGCTGGGTCATAGTAGCGTGCATACTGTCTATGATCTGCGACTGTATCTCAGATTGGCGAATAGGTAGTTGATGAGGGTAAGGGAACTGCATAGGAAACCCGGGACCAGAAGGGGTGACGGAAGTCGCGGAGAGTTGGTTGTGTGTGCCCGGAGCGCTTGACGCGCTCATTCCAGATTGGAATGCGGTCTGATATCCAGCACGAGTAGAATTAGCATTATAATCTGGTGGAGTGAATGTAAATGTGGTCGAAACGGGATTCAATGATTGATTTGGGTTTGAAGTCGTATTAGGCGGTGTTGCAAAGGAAGGAGAGCGCTGTTGGTAGGCCGAAGCTGAATCGTATTGATTTGACGCATGTGAGTTATATTGCGACAAAGAACTGTTGAGAAGGTGCTGGGCACCAGAATGCCTCTGCTGTAAATATGCTTGGGAGGTATCTTGGGCTGCGAGGAGATATGGGACCTCATCTTCAAGCAACAGCTGCTGCTGGGTAGCGAATCGGTGGTGAGGATCCCAAGAAGAGCCGTTAGGGCTCATATCGTGAACAGAACTAGACATCGTAGACGATGATGGAGTGTCAGAGAGACACGGAATGACTGGTCAGGCCGATGAGCTCGGCCGGACGTAATAAACGGATAGAAGAGAAGATCCAAACCCTGTAAAGGACACGAGTGTACTACTGATAAGTAGAATTCAGGGAGCACATGAGAACTGAAGGCACCGTTATGGGAGAGCCGGCAGTAAGCGGACCGTTGTAGGTCGTGCTGGTTTGCAAACCAGTTAATGAGTTAGCCTCGAATCAGTGTCAGGGAAAGACAAGTGGCCGTCGACGTCGGTAGCAGCCTTAAAGTTGTTGTTTATATTCAAGATCTTCGAGCCCGACATCGACCCTTGGAAAGCAGTGCTCGTGGCTGTGGGTTACTTTGCTTCCTCAATTAAATCGATTCACTGCTTTTCGGTTGCTTTCGCAACCTCATGTTCGCAAAAAAGGCGCTGCCACGGATAGTCCAGGGGGCGATCGAAGTCGTATAGCTTGCTTGTCAAGTAATACTCATTCCCGATCAGCCTCCGCTTTGAGTTTCCGGGGCAGCGTTCTCCGCACCCGCCGACTCCTTCAACCCGTCCACTGTCAAATTTTGGTTCAAGATTCTGAAACACGTTCTCTTGAAGCCTATCCAAGATTTCAGGTGTCTAGCACTGGCACCATGCCATCGAGGGGCTTGCGCCTTACACATGATGCGGTTTTTTCGCAAAACAAACTCTTCTTCACAGCAAGTTGCTTTGGCGTGGCGACAAGAGCCCAAGCACCACGACCACTTCCACAAATCCAAGTCAAAGCATCAACACGCTTGCGCGCATGGCCTGTCACAATTTGATTTCCTTCCACAATAGTCCATCAAGGATGGTCAGCTTGGTCGAAATGTACGCTTGTGGACTGCTACCGTCCATTGTCGATTCTTGTTCCCCACGATGCCACTGTCCACACCGGTCAGTTATAAGATGGCTCGTTAACGCAGGCACGATTCCTCACACTCAATGATGAAACTTTCACTCTCCAAAAATAACACTGGCGGCAGTGTTGAAGCTGCTCCATCAACTTTCGTACGTCTAACCTTCCTGAATTCTTGTACCATTCCGACTGATCGTCCCGAACAGAAAACACCGCGACTTCTCTCCGGCCGTTATCTCTCCGTACTTTTGTCAGGCTCTGCTGCTACGCATGAGGATCAAACGAATGAGGACAAGACCACTGCAAGTAACGAAAGGCACGGCGTTTTCGTCACATGCAGTGTCTTTTTACGTGACTGACGATTGTCCCATAAACAGAAAATACAATGATGCATATGACGATCGTTCCGTCGGAGGAGAAACGTTGCAAATTATTCCAGTCACTCAAGGCCTAGGTGAGAATGCTGCGTAGATCTAAATTTGAACACCTTCGCTGATCAGGCCTTTGGATCGGCGCCTCACGGTAGAAGAAACTCCGTCCGACATCCGTTTCAAGCACGATCCTGATATCAATGCTGAAGCAGCGTTCCAGCGCTCGCGATCACCCGTGTCTGTAGCCCTCGCAACGCTGGCCAAGCATTGTCCACCGCAGCTTGGACGAAAAGCAAAGACAAAGCGACAGTTCAGCTCCCTGGAACAGGAAAGTCCTCCGAAGAAAGCCAGGAAACGACCTCGGTTTACTGGTTGGGGCCGTCCGCGACAAGAAGAAGTCCTGCTCTCTTGGCTCACTCACGCTTTGGTCCCTGCTGATGTGCAGTCCTCCGATATGCCTTCCGATATACACGCCCAAGACAAAATAATCACTGAAGGTCCATGTGGCTCGGAAGTAAGAGACGCCTTTCCGCCGTCCGTCTCTCATGTGTCAGTCAAACGACCAAAAACTGCATGTAGAGTCTCTATTGCATCCATACCAGAGGAACGATGGTCTTTCTGGCTTACTCGCCCTTTGCGCACGACTCGGACATCTGACATCTTAGCTCAGGGGGATCTGCAACCTGCAACCTCCCCACCCAGCCAAACACCGCCAATCACTGCAGTACAATTTTCCAGTGTGTACGCATCGTGTTTTGCGAGGCCACAACGTCAACCCAGCGTTATCCATTGGAAGCTGCCTTGAGTGCCTACTGCCCAGCGAGCGTCGGCAAGATAAAATCGTAGATATCATCCTTCATGTCTAGTGTATGAATAAAACAATAAAATGCGCCGACCAATTTTCGTTTGGCACATTCTGTTAGCGGCAACTTGCTATCAATAGAGAATATCAGCCATGCGGATGCCCTCATCCGGCATTCATCACAGAGCGCAGCCGTTGTGCGGCATTTTTTGGTAACCGACCTACCTTGAGGACCTAGGGCTGTACATGTTACCTTCTTCCATACGAAACGAACTTCTAGTGCTCTATTCCAGTGTGTTTGGTGAAGAACACCACAGTGCATCGTTCAGCATTCAATACAATTGTTAATTTTCAACTCGGACCGGTATACGTCTGGACTCAACAATCCGCAAGCCTCCGCGACCTACGTAGCGCTACCGAATATTTGGTACCGTCTACAAATGCTCGGGCCGATTTCGTCGTACTGTGCTTTTGTGTGGCAAGACGTATAGAACTCGGGCTGAAATGACGGTTAATTCGCAATGAAACTTGGCCCGACAAATTCTTACCAATGATGCAAGCAAGGAGCCACCAAACCATACGGCATATCTTGAAACAAAATCAGTTATGGTACGGAGCATATGGGGAACCTGGATCTCACCGCTGGCGCTTGTGCGAAATTACATCCACATCCACACCAGATGACTATCGTTTCGTTAGGAAACGGAGAAAACAGATATGCAGAACGCCGACCTTGGTAGTGCTGCCACTTGAAATGACGCTAGCCTCGAGTCGGCGATCAACCAGCTGCTTTAGGTCTCTCTTGAGACGCTGACCAAAGTGCTGGAACATGGTGGAACCTCCAGAGAGAACTATGTTCTGCATAACCATAATTAAATTGCAGGGGCAAAGCCAAGAAGATTGGTCACCTTGTACAAGCCGCGACGAACATCGATCGGAGAGGCTTGGATCACATCATCAACAATTTGCGGCAGAGGTGTCAGGAAGTCAGAAGAGTAAATCTCCGGGTTGAAGAACATCTCCGGAGCCAAGAAGCGTTCATAGCCCACATCGATAGAATATTTCTAGTGAAAATGACGTGAATTTAATAACTGGTGAAACAAGTTCGAAAATGGGCACTAACTCTGCCGGTGACGCTATGCTCACCCTCATATCTCTCAAAGTATTTGTAGGGTTCTGCGTCGTATTTCCGAAACTCTTTGACGATGTCCTGGCACGTGTAACTGTAGTTTTCCTTCACTCTGCTGGCTACCCGCAGCTGATCTTCCGGTGGAACGGCAGCCATTTCACCACGCTCACGCAATAAGTTGAGCACGAATTGTGATATGTCACGACCAGCGATGGGGATGTGTTTAATGGCGCTTCCGATGACGTACCCTTCCGCGCAAGGGATGACGTGCGTGACACCGTCTCCCGAGTCGATGACGGTGCCGGTGAGCGTCCTGTCTGTGGCACGATTGGATGTCCAGGATGCGGCAAGGGCGAGCACAGCTTGTACTGCGATGTAGAGACCCTTGATATTGAAGGACTCAAAGAAGATTTCGGCAGTCTGCTCTCTGTTTTCTGGAGGGTTAAGCGGAGGCTCAGTCTATGAGACAAACAATAATCAGAATTTTTGGAAGCGTGCGATGTGAAATGATGTCATACCAAAAGGAAGTAATGATCTTCTGGTTCAGCCCGTAGATACTTGAATATCGTTTGCTCCCAGTAGCGTTCCATGTGATCCCAGTTATCGATCATGCCATGGCGAATTGGATAGTGAACACCATAACCAGGGGTCTTCGCATTTGCAAGGGCTTCGTCTCCAATGAAGAAGTCAAGGTCTTCTATCCCGCGTTTCGATGCGACATTCCCAGGTTTCGAAGGAACTGGAGGACCGCCACGAGTCGGTTGAGAAGCAGGCCCGCGTGTAGCAATTGCGGTCGGGAAAACGCTGGAGTCACACAAAGCGCGTCTAACAAATGCGATCTTGTATGAAACGGTGAAACTCACTATGATGGATCAGAATTGCCTGCAAAGCTGCGATTGACCTTGAGTGAGTGCATCAGGGTTGATCGTTTTGTGCTTACCCTATCTTCGAGTATCCGGTTCCATTGTCGCAGATGATAGGCGCAAGGACTGACATCCTTAGAAATTGGTCTCTATCGCACGTCCCTGTTAAGACTGAAGTTGCTGCGATTCCTATTGGTATTTGTCTTTGTGTGGCAAAGCCTTTCGTTCCTAACTTGTCCAAACAACCCACTGGAGCTGTAAACTTCTTGGATTGTGACTCACATCAAAATAGTTTAGCCACTAGGGTATTTTTTTCTGAGGGGGAACGCATGCAGGGTCCGACCTTGTGCACCAATTTTTTACAAACCTTGAGAAGTGATGATGCCAAATAGCATGCTGAAGTCTGAAAAGCGCTGTGCAGCACAGCTCCGGGCCAAAAATAACTGTAAAGTGAGTGCGTAGCCCTACCGTCCGTGCACAGGCCAGGACCATTGTACAATATAGACTAACAAAATGCGGACAAAAGCACATACGGACGGAGTAGAGCAGGTAGTGTCCAACATAGTAGGGCGTAGCCCCGACGGACAATAATCAAGCATATAAAAAATGAGTGCGCACTGCGTTTCGCCAGAAGCCTAATTTTTGATCAGCAAGCTTTCATTGGTTCAGTTCGTATATACATATGTACAAAGAATAAGTGTGGAATTATCTCTTGAACGGTTTATTTCTGACAACCTATCGGTAACCTGCCGATCTCGTATGCAGTGTTCATATAATATCCCATTCCTGGACCCGAACTTGCAAAGGCCGTCATATTGACATCCGCGCCCTTATCATTCTCAGCTGACCTTGAGTAAAAGATTGTTAGGGACACTCTGGGCCCGCCTATGAAAATTCCTGCGCTGATGGACAACTGATGGAGGCACAATTGGACCTTCAGAAGTCTACCTTCGACGCGCTGCACAGTCTAAGCAACCTCTTTTTTATTGCTCGTGTCTACGAACGATCCTTTGAATCCGAGTCACGGAGGTGCCAGAATGATTTTTCGGAATGAGCTCTACAAGTTCGCATGACGAAGGCAAACAAACAAGATACCTGCTGGCGCTGGCGCTGAGCGCTGATCGATCGCATCGATCATTCGATGACATATGATAAGCGCCAGTGCAGATATGATGTCACCGACAGGCCTAGGGAATTCGAGCCGCCAAAGTTTGAGAGTAATCGGCATATGCATATAGTGCAATCCTGAAGTGACAAGTGGCAATAACGCGTGATTCCTGGCACAAGGAACTGATGCCGGTAGTCTTCATCCGCAGAAGCAGAAGCCCAAGGTTCCTCATTGCGGGGAGAATGCGCATGCCAATTGTTCAGCATTCATTTCACAGACGGAGATTATTTTATGAATGAGTTGTACGGGCTTGTTGGATCTGACAAGGCGCGGCCGAAACTGGCAGATAAGTGACCTGGGAGTACAAAGTAGAGAGGCTCGTCATCGGAGTCCAAACAATGAAACACATTTCATTATTTATTTACATAATATGTAGACACGTACTTAGATCGAGGATCTCGGGGAACTTGACTCTCCTGACCAGGTGCACCAAGTTCTCAATTCCCCTGGAGCTTGCAGGACCATCAAGAAAAATGAGTAGCTCTCCGCCGCCAGTCTCTGAGAGAATTAATTTTAGAAAGATATCTTATTATTTCACTCACCTTGGAAACGAACTTTACTTATTGGTATGGCAGCCTCATCAGATCATTTCCAGGGAACAAGATCACAGACGCATATATGAGCGTTCTTAAACATCTCAGGTGATTTTATTTCTACTCTTGCGGTATCCGGGTACTTCTGTCTGCGATTTTTATAGCTTGCGCTGGCTCGGTACGTTTTCTCTCTCTGATTCAGGTCTCGTTCGAGTCGGAGTCATCCACTCACGCCTCAATTTCACAGTTGGGCAGGGAGAGCATCAACGTCGAACGATATTCGTTCAAATTGAGCTCGACCGTATCTTGTAGCTGTAGTCTGCTCACATTCCTTGATTATCACGATCCTTCTTCAAGCACTCGTCGTCGGCACCCTCTCAATCCACCGTGACGCTATTGTGGTCGACGAGTCTCCGGAATCTGCTTCAGTTCAATTGCTTTTTGGTATAGCTTGCAATGGCTCCACATCTCCTTTCCAGATCCGACTCCACCGATCCTTCAGGTGACCTTCCTATCAGCAGAACCGTTTATATAGTCGGATTCACTCTCGCTGGATTACTTGTTGTTACTTCAATGATTTGGCTTGCACTGAGGTTCTTCCGCCGCAAATTGCAGGCAAAACGTGGGGAAGAACGGGGTGCAGCTTTCCTTAATGTACGAGGTGTTGTTCGAGAAATGGACGAGCCCTTCAGCCAGTTCCCGTAAGAATAAATATTTTCCCCAAAAAATATAGGCCTACTCACTCCACCAGCAGTAGTCAGTCGACAACAGTCGTCTTCCCACAAAAAGTCGTTGTCCCTCGTCCTGCTCAAACAGCAAGACCTTCAAGACACGATCATGTTCCTTCCTCTGAAGTTCCTGCAGCATGCGCTACTCCTTTGCCACGTCCCCGTGCACTTTCTAATCTCAATCCCTCGCATCCGCGCCACAGTCGCGGTTCATCAGTTTCTTCGGGTCATTCCCGCTCATCTCCCCGACTTCCTCCTGGCTTGCGTTCCTTGCATTCACGAGAGTCTTCGCGGTCTTCGGCTATCCCCCAAGCCCGACCAGTTCGCCAATTTTTTCAACCGGTGCTTCCTGATGAACTCCCTCTTTCCCGTTTAGGAGAGCAACTCCAAGTTCTGCAGTCGTTTGATGACGGCTGGTGCCTCGTTGCGCAAAACAACTCTCCTCCCTCTCGTTCTTCATTATCCATATTCAATCCCTCACGACTCTCTGCCAGGGTGGAGAGTAGCGGAGACAATGTACAGATTGGTTTTGTCCCAGCATGGGTCTTCATCAAGCCCATGAAGGGACTGCGCGTAGAAAGACCGATTCGCAGCTTCAGTGCAGGGGGACTCCAGGCTGGTATGGATACTGCCGAATCGAGAGACTCTGTGATTTCTTGGTCCAACTTTGGTTGAATGGAAGTTATCAACCCCGATGGGGCATGCTTCGAAGTTTGTTCTTTTCCTTGTTCCACCATATTCGACAGCTGCGCAGGCCGTTTGAAACCATGTCACAGGAAACCTGCGGCGCAGGCATTCTTCACTTACAGTCTATTCCTCACGATACAGCTGCATTGTATACCTCATTAGGTGTTGTATCACATACATATACCTACCTTTGCACTCCAGCAGAAAAATACGTCCGCTTGGGACTATTATGGAAAAAGTACGAACGATGTGACTCGTGCGCATGAGAAGGAACATCATGATTCAAAATTCGTATGGCGCAATGCGCCTGATGCACTTCGGATGAGGCTTCCTCCATTCCTCCGTCGGCGTCCCAATGAAGAAAAACGCATCTGCGACTGCTGGATCTTCGGGTGGATGCCCAGCTCGATCAGCAAGATAATCCATTTCTGCTGGTCCATCCGTGGTGTTCCGCGGGTCCCGCGGAGGTGGACGTGGATGCTGTGGCTTGGGGGCATTGACGGGCCAAGTAGGAAGATAACACATTTCCTGAAAGTAGAAGATGCTTAGTCCGGTGGGCTAGGAAAAAGGTACTTTAGAACCCACCTCTGGACCGCAGGCAGGTCGGCATTTAATCCATATACTCCAGTCTAACCAAGACATCAACTGCTGGATGTCTCGTCTCCAGTCATTCATCGTTTGCGCGATATCAGGCTCCCCATTAAGTTTTATAGGGAAAAGGTCGTCGAGCCCGCTCATGACACCAACAGCCCACATATTCGTAGTGACACGACAGATTTCTCTCGTTGTGTCCTCGATTGCTTTGAGTAACAGGCGCTCTGAAGGCGTCATTAAGGGCATTTGATTTTTCATCACAGCAGTGTGTGCTGTGGCACAAAGCCTGAAAAGAGGGGACGCCCACTGCAAATCATCTACGCCTGAAGCGCCTGCGCTAGGGACGACGATGGCATCTAATAGATATGGTGTAAACATAATGCGGAGCTGGATCTGCACGAGCTTCGCTCGCTGAAGGAGTTCTTGGGAGTCTGAAGAGGTGAAATTGAGGAGATGTTGCATCAACTCGAAACGATTCGCATATCGATCAACGATGACGTGGGTGAGCGTCTTCCAGACGATGCCGCTGCCAGGGTCTGGTCGACTGATGACTTCGATGAGCCTTCTCTTCACGCGTGATATGTCCTCTGATGATATTCCGAGCACCCGGTGGTCACACCGTTCAAGACCCGAGCGAACTGGGACGAGGGAAGGCGCCAGTGCGATATCATATAATGAGACAAGACCAGTCAGGTCGAGCACAATGCGAGAATCCCCCGGGTAGCGATTGTGCCATGAGCCAGAGTGCATGGCTTCAAATGTGCGAATAACTGCGCTCGGGAATAAATGGCGTCAGCCGTTTTGGAACACGAGACAAAATACTGACAGGCATCAGGGTCGGGTGGGGGAGGCGTAGGATCGCGGTATGGGTTCGGGTTTTTGTCCTTCGCCAAGACTCGGACATGTAGGAAAGATACTACTTCGACGCCGGCCGTAAAATCACACAGCATAACTTCACTAGAAGGTCGTCAGTCGGAAGTGCGACACACGATAGGAGCATGCGCACAAGTCCATTTCCATCCTAGAAATATGAGAATCAGTTTTATACCATAGCGAAATGAGTGGCTGACCTCGCGAAACCATCGATTCCAAACTCCTTGCCCCAGCTACAGAGATCATTGATCCGTGATTGTTCATCGAAGACGCGCTCAGGTTGCACTTCTCCCCAAGCGATTATATCCTGCGTATCCATTGTACCCTCGAATACCTTAGCAGCACTACTTCCATCAAAGTACAAGACTTTGAGAGGTCGCGTCGCTGCCAGCGTGAGGTGCCAGCCACTCCCATCTCCACGAGCGAAAACCAGAGAATGCTCTGGGTCTGTAGCGATCCAATCGGGTCCACTGGGTATCGTATTGCGGCTGGTGCCGTGATACAGCAAAGTGCCGGTTGGAATCACTCCTGGTACTATGTTATGTCCTATGAAAGATGGAACATCCAAGTTTGTCCAGAATCAGCAACGCAGCGGAAAGTGATACGTACCATTACGATATCGAGTATTTGACCAGTGTTGCAAGAGTGAATGGACAGTGTCAAAGATCAAGTTCCCTGTTGCGTTTTCGGCAGGACCTTCATCAAACCTCCATTCCTCGATCTTGGAACCGACACTATATGAATGAGGTTTGCCACTGTCCAAGTTGGTGATATCCAAGGGTCGAACGCAAGGTTCTCCAGCAGTGCTGACGGGAAATTGTTGGTCATGGAGAGCTAGAGCTGCTGACCCTAGTAGGCTCAGAGCGGCCACAAGGGACTGATAGAGCATTGCAAGAGCTGTCGAAGCGATATTGATGTTTCACATCTTTATCAGGATCAAGGTAATGCGTGGTAACACGAATTCCAAAATCAAGTAGTACTAGTACCGGAATGAATTGACTGCATGCCAGGATCAGGTGCTGATCCGGGCAAGCCCCGATGCTAGCACCAGTGAACCCATGCAAAAGGAGGGTAGCAGAACCTGGCAGAACCCGAGGGTATCCAAGACTCGCCAAGCTGTAAAATTTAATGGAACATGTGAAAACCGACGTCCCTCAGGTAGTAAGACGGTGCATGCTGGAGGACGCCCCCTCGCGTCACTGATCAACGACAATTTCGGGCACCTGGAACGAGTTGAGAACAGCTTTAACGAGTCTCTACTACTGGAAAATTGAAATGCGAGTGACCTCGCAGTTGACACGTTTGAGGCGCTCGGCAGGATTCGCGCAAACCTTCGTAGAAAGCCGCGGAGGCTGAAGCGCTGAAGTCCACCTGCTATCGACATACCAAACATGGACGTCGACACCTGTCAAGAGGTTGACAGTGCAGTCGAGAATGCACAGAATCTTGAAGCATCCTTCATGTGGAGGCCGCCGACATTCCCAAGTCTTGATGCAGATAACCTTCTTGCTGATACGAAGAGTATCTCGCCTGACGACGTTATTATTGGATTTGCGGCTCTCGAAGAGTTGAAGAGGACTGAAGAAAATTGTCAGACCATTGACAAAGTTCAAGTTGAAGTGTTCGAGGGAAATGCTTCTGATTTAATTTTTGGATGTTATATTTACCACCCTGAGGCTATTTTAGCAGGATGACATTATTTCATTAATAATATTAGGAACACGGTTGCACACAACTTGAAGCTTGAAGCTAGGGTTGACATGAAGTCTACATGCATATGGCCTTGTTTGCCGGTTCCGCTGGTTACAAATTAACCAACAGAAAGTACTGACCCGTCGATGCCTGCCAGCAGAAAATGTAACCTATCTATTTATATCTCAAAATATATCAAATAAAACTGTCACGCTTGCTCTCTTGCGTGAAGGAAATACGATATTCATCCAACACCAGTGATTTCTTAATCAATCATGATTTTAATCGAGCTGAAAACCCCAGATGGCCTGTTTTTCCCTTGTTACGCCCGCTAGATCGAGCAGGCTGACTCAAAATCATGGAACGAAATCAACGAACCTGCGGTGCAAGCATGCTTCACCTACGCTTTATTCCCCACAAGGCTGATGAAAAATACGTCTAGGCTCTAGATGGCTTACGACTGCAAGAACGACCCGAAGGCCCATGAATCAAAATCCGTATGGCGCAAGGCGCCTGATACACTTCGGTTGAGGCCTCTTCCATCCCTCCGTCGGCGCCCCGATGAAGAAAAGCGCATCTGCGGCTGCTGAATCTTCGGGTGGATGCCCAACTCGATCAGCAAGATGATCCGTTTCTGCTGGTGCATCCGTGGTGTTCCGCAGGTCTTGCGGAAGTGGAAATGGACGCTTTGGCCTGGGGTAATTGACGGGCCATGTAGGAAGATAACACATTTCCTGGAAGTAGAAGATGCTTAGTCTAGTGGGCTAGGAAAAAAGGTTCTTTATATCCCACCTCTGGACCGCAGGCAGGTCGGCATTTGATCCATATACTCCAGTCTAACCAAGACATCAACTTCTGGATGTCTCGTCTCCAGTCATTCATCATTTGCGCGACATTAGACTCTCCATCCAGTTCAATGGGGAAAAGAGTGTCGAGCCCGCTCATGACACCTACAGCCCACAATTTTGTAGTGACACGGCAGACTTCTCTCGTTGTCTCCTCAACGGCTTTCAGCAGCAAGTGTTCGGAAGGCGCCATGAAGGGTATTTGTTTTATAATAACGGCAGTGTGTGTTGTGGCGCATAGCCTGAACATTGGGGACGCCCACTGCAAATCATCCACGCCTAAATTCCCTGCGTTAGGGACGACAATAGCATCTAATAGATATGGTGTAAGCATAACACGGAGCTGGGTCTGCGTGAGCTTCGCTCGCTGAAGGAGTTCTTGCGAGTCTGAAGAGGTGAAATTGAGGAGATGTTGCATCAACTCGAGCCGATCCGCATATCGATCAACGATGACGTGGGTGAGCGTCTTCCAGTCGATACCGCTGCCTGGGTCTGGTCGACTGATGACTTCGGTGAGCTTTCTCTTCACGTGCGATATGTCCTCTGATGATATTCCGAGCACCCGGTGGTCCCATCGTTCAAGACCCGCGCGAACTGGGACGAGGGAAGGCGCCAGTGCGATATCATACAACGAAACAAGACCAGTCAGGTCGAGCACAACGCGAGAATCCCCTGGGTAGCGATTGTGCCATGAGCCAGAGTGCATGACTTCAAATGTGCGAATCACTGCGCTCAGGAGTAAATGGCGTCAGTCTATTGGAAGACGAGAACAAAATACTGACAGGCATCAGAGACGGGTGGGTGAGGCGAAGGAAGGAGAGGAGGTGAGGGAAGGGAAGGAGGGAAGGGAATGGAAGGAGGTGAGGGAAGGGAAGGAGGCGAAGGAAGGGAAGGAGGCGAAGGAAGGGAAGGAGGCGAAGGAAGGGAAGGAGGCGAAGGAAGGGAAGGAGGCGAAGGAAAGCGAGGAAGGTAAGGGTTTTTGTCCTTTGGTAAAAGTCGGACTTGCACGAAAGATACTACCTCAACACCAGCCGTAAAATCGCACAACATAACTTCACTAGAAGATCATTAGCCAGAAGTGTGAAACACAATCGAAAGTATGCGCACAAGTCCATTTCCATTCTAAGAAATCTGAGAATCAGTTATGGTCTACAGTAAAAGCCTAATGGCGAACCTCGCGAAACCGTCGATTCCAAACTCCTTGCCCCACCCGCAGAGATCTTTAATTCGGGATCTCTCATCGAAGCATCGCTCAGGTTGCACTTCTCCCCAGGCGATTATATCCTGTGTATCCATTGTACCCTCGGATACCTTAGCAGCACTACTTCCATCGAAGTACAAGACTTTGAGAGGTCGCGTCGCTGCCAGCGTGAGGTGCCAGCCACTCCCGTCCCTTCCACGAGCGAAAAGAATGGAATGGTCTGGGTCTGTAGCGGTCCAGTCGGGCTCACTAGGTATTGTATGGCGGTCGGTGCCGTGATAAAGCAAAGTACCAGTCGGAATCACTCCTGGTACTATGTTATGTCCTAAGAAAAAGGTTATCATTTTTCCAGTGTCAGCAAGAGGCGGAGACGTACCATTACGATACCTAGTGTTTGGCCAGTGTTGCAAGAGTGAATGGACAGTGTCGAATATCAGATTCCCTGTCGCGTTCTCGGAAGGACCTTCAGCAAACCTCCATTGCTCGGTCTTTGAACCAAACCTGTCTGAATTTAGTTTGCAGTTGCTCAAGTTGGCGATATCCAATGGTCGAACGGAAATTTCATCAGCAGTGTTGATAGGGAATTGGTCACGTAGTGTTAGAGCTGTTGACCCTAGACTCAGAGCTGCCACGAGGAAATGAGAGCGCATTGTTACAACCACTGAAGAGAAATGGACGTTATCGCATCGTTATCAAGGCAATGCGTGGCAATGCGGCTTGCTGCGGCGGCACTACTAGTATCACAGTATGTAGGGCGTCTATGAATGAGCTAAGGCCAAAACTCACTTACAGAATTCTTCCCTGGTATTCATCGAGCTGGAGGTGAGGCGGCCATGATCAATTTCTAAACGGGCTCGGATTGCTTCTTGACGCCATTAACAAAGACAAGGCAGGAGAATGCAAGAGGCCTGGCACTTGTGTTCAAGTGTTAGCACGGCAACCTCCGTGCCGTGCCCATGGCTCTGCCAGCACCTTCACCTATTCATCTGCTACGCTCACATTCAAGCGCAGTGAGCACTCTGTTCATTTCGACGGACAACGAGAGAATCTACTCCGGTGATAGCACAGGACAAGCCGTCGTCACTTCCACGCGCTCATTGCGACCACTCACATCATGGAAAGCTCACACTGACTCCCTGCTGGGCATCGAAGAATGGGGTTCTCAAATCATAACGTGAGTAGCTGTCTTTTTACCCTGGCATTTTCTTCTAAAGCTGTGACTAGACATGGGAGGGATAATAAACTCCACGTCTGGGCACGACACGAGGAGTCCGCTTCCATCAAGCCAAGGACATGCGACTTTGTCAGACCTAGTATCAACACCGACGAAATGTTACTCCATGGATGTCAACGCCCTTAACTACTGCAGGTTCTCTCTCCTCGTCATAGCAGGAGCGAGCACGCAGGAAGGGCTACTCGCCGTTCCGAACCTCGTGGAATCAGCTCTTGTGGGTGACCAATTTGATGTGCGATACGGCGTGATCTCAGCATGAACTGATCAGGCAGATATCTGGTCACTTCCATCTCGTCAAAGGCTCCACGCTGCCATAGGTGATCCACTAGACACTTCTGCAACAGCCTTCTCGGATGGCAGATCTGGCAGTAAATCAGGGATCATTATGTCGATACATCTTTTTTACTCTGCGTCGTCTGCACCTTCGTCCTCTACGTCAGCAAGAGAGCTGAGCCTTTTATGCGCATATGAAGATGGAAGCGTTGTCCTGCGACAGCGGAATGCACCCGAGAATAAACAGACTGTCGAGGGCCGTGGATGGGAAGTCGTGTGGAAATCCAAACTTCACGTAGAATCAGGTTCGTTGAAATATGCAATCATAAGGATTCTGATGGAAGTTATCGTCAAGTGATGGCTATGGCAGTTTCTTCAAGCTGCGCTTTTGCTCTGACAGTGTCGGCGGACCATTTGGTGGGACGGTATGACCTTTCGGTTGGTGTTCGGGTAGCTCTGCATGAGTTTGCTTGCTGAGATTCTGAACAGAAGACCCAGGAAGAGGCCTCAGAGTCTACTCCCGCAGGAACTGTATTCAAGACCAAACATTCAGGAAATGGCGCTGTTGCCATACGTAGCGACGGGAGAGTATGTGCGATTGGGGGATGGGACGGCAAGTCAGTCGATCGAATGATCATGTCACCATTGAATCGAGCTAATTTATAATGTAGAGTGCGGCTATACTCGACGAAGACATTGAAGTTACTGGGAACTCTTGTGCATCACAAGCAAGGATGTCAGGCGGTTACATTCGCCTCTCATATTTTACCTCTTGGTGGAGATTTGAAGGGGGATGACTCATCTGGCGACGAGGATGACATTACGATGGAGGAAAAGTATGCTGTTGGTCGGTGGATGATTGCTGGTAGTACAGACGCGAAGGTGTCGATTTGGGCGTTGATGAACTTCGAGAAGACAAGCACATAAGTTGAACCGATGCCCATGGTAAAACGAGGCCGTGGTGTTGATTGTACATCTTATACGATGCAATCAGACATCAGAAATATAAGGCCAGCCTGAACAGTTCAAATTGCTCACGGGAATGAAACTTGTTACCTGAGCTGTAACATCGAACCTTCCACATCCAACAAAAACAAAACCTTATCAGTAACCCAGCACACGCGACGTTCAAATATTAATCATGTGGTCCAGATTCATTAGCTATGAAGTTGGTGGTGGAACTTTGGTGGATTGAACTTGAGCTTGAAGGTTGATGACAAATACGATTTGCGTGTGCACTGCCGCAATGTGCGGAGCATGCCGAGTTCAACTTGGTTGCAACCTCTCTACCTGACACATGCACAATCTCATTTAGTCTCTCATCATGGTCAGACTATGAAAACAGTCGTTTCTTTGTGCTCGCTAGGTAAGCTGTTAGGTGTGGACTATGCATCCAGGTGCAGGTGCGGATGTCTCAGGTGAGTGATCATCGACGTCATGATTAGAATTATATGGACTGAAAGTGTAAGCCGCCCCCTAGTCAGAATCATAATGATTATGATTCTGACTAGGGGGCGGCTTATTGGGTCATAGTCAATACAATTCTAATCGTGACGTCGCTCGTATGTCTCACTTTAATGCTTTGCATATTGGTCGCAGCATATAATCTTGCATTCTGATTTTTGCATCGTTCTATAACTCAACTCACAACTCCATCTTGCAAATACACTCAACTTCTCTTCATCCATGGCTTTTGAAATGCAGCAACCCCTTACTTCTGGCAGGCTCCAGAATTCTGACTCCATTACTTTACATTCTGCCTACGGGTCCAGCTTCTCCGGCGCTGAAGTCATGTCTTCCTTCTCCATCGTCACTCAGGACATTTCACCCAACACTTCCCGCTTTTCTGCATACTCCAGCGATTCCTCTACCCAGAAACTTAAGCGCAGGCATGCCAGGCGCGGGCGCTTACCCAAAGGGCAGTCGGCTATGAATCTGCTTGAAGATGCATGTGACCCCTTGGCTTCGAACGCTCTTCCTAGCCTTTCCTCGAACTGGCTCAACTTGTCCTTCCCGGACCGCACGCCTACCTACACGGATTACTTCGTGAATTACTGGCGGCACGCACTAGCAAATGAGCAGGACGTCTTGGTAGATCATTTTACTGCTGTCATGGAAGCTGTCCATGAAGATTTGCCGGCTTCCTCTACCATTCGCTCGACTCAGCCTACGCCCGTGCAATGCAATGACGAGCACTCCGAATGCATTCGATGCGAAGATGATCTATTTGCAGTCACTCGTCTCCGAGACGGTGATGGTCAATCTCACCTAGACGACTGGATTGAATGGGGCGAATGGCGTCGGGAAGATGACGAAGTCCATATTCCAACAGGCGATCGTCACAACTTTGGAGCTATTGGCCAGCCACCGATTTATCCGCTGCGCAATATGGGCACCCATTTTCAGATCGTAGCACCAAAGCCGGTTCGCGCATGGAACAACATAACCTGGCTGGGTCATCCACCCGTCGCCCCTGAACCAGTATCCCACCACTGCATGGAGATGATTGCCGACGCTGCAGCCATCTATGCGACTTCTCAAGTTTCTCACATCGAGAGCACCACTATCCATCCCTCTACCTCCACGACTTACCACGCACATGCGGAGTCGACCGTCATTTATGACTCTGCCTGCGCATCTCCCTCATCATACCTATCCGTTCTTGCTGCAACCATTCCACCTGCTGACGGGCGTATTTCTCCTGTGCGTGTCAATGACCCCCATCTTACCATTCGTGGGGCCCAGGCGATTCGCTTGGATAGACAACATTCGAGAGATCATAAGTTGTTCCGGTTTTTACGTGTACGTCCCTCCTCTTATCTTGCGTCAGTGATCGAGGTACTGAGTGTTGTGCAGATGTCTTACGATCAAAAAGTTGCTGAGCTTGAAAGATTGGTTGGATGGATGAGATCTCATTCGCGACGAGTATGACACGAATTTATATGCATAATAATGTTTGTTTGTATATCAAGTATGGATTGTATTAATCAAGGACATTCATTTTCAATTTACTTTTCATTGTGGTGTTATTTTCCTTTCCCAATACGCAACGTTGCTGAGTAGATCGACAGGGTTTGCTCTTGAGTGATATCAGCGCTATTTTAACACATCGGTCCTCAGCTGCATGGCCCTCGACTACCTTCCGATCCCAAGTTCTTCTGTACTGCGAGCGCACATTTCTGGACGTCAGGCTCACGGATACCAAAATGCTGCGGACGCTTACTTCCAGCGAGCTTCGTTGACATTCAATTGTTAAAATAGACACAAGGATTATTAGAGAAGGCATTTCACAGCTGTTATATAGCCTAGGCTATGTCCAACATGGGGTCTTCCACCCCAAAAGACGATGAAATTGATATTTTTAAAAAACAACAACACGGGGACAGGCCCACTCCCTGAGTTCAGGCGTACCCTTGCACAAAGACCGCGGTCAGGTGAAAATGAATCGCCAGTGATCAAGAACGCCATACCTGTATAATTATATGATCAACCCGGTGCAAAATATGACCGGGACTCGAATAAATTGTGGATGCAAGTGAAACGACACAGACCAGTGAATCCACTGTAATATATCGCTGGCACTGAGTACTGTACTGAGGCCTGAGGGCCTTAAGCATCTTCATGATATCACATTCCGGAAATGGCACTCACCGTGACAGGTGATAGCAAAGCCAGCTTGCTCGTCACGAGATTCAGGTCTTTGCAAGCAGAGCACAACCTAGGCTGGCCCTCTGATATCGATCAACCTTCATAGGAAAATGCAGTTTGCACAAAGTACTGCCTAAGCGCCTCTTAGTAGAATGAACCCCTATGGCCTATGTCAAACAACGGGATTTAATTAAATATAATGGTCACGGGCTCGGTTTTTGTGAAAAGAATGAAAACCAAACCCATTTACGGTCACTGTGAGTTAGTCTAGTTTATGTACAATATACTGCGCAGTACGGCTCGGTTTGACCGTGTTCTGGTGGGTTGAGCAAGTATCATCGATGCTTAAGCAGCGGGTAAACGAAATTTGAATTAAGGTAAAAATTTCAGCCTATAAACGAATAAATACACCGAGCTTATATTGTCTGTGTCCTTCCTGGGGCGGCGATTGTGCGCGTTAAAAAACATTTCAGCCACTGATTTTTGCGGCGCAAGGTTATCTCGATTCCACCATTTCCGACCACATCAATGGTCATCAGCGCCCGGCCATCCCCATTGGACGACCCGAGTTGGTCCATTATGCCACGACTGCACTCTGCGGAGAGCTAGATTGGACATCGTGGAGCCACGAGTGCCAACGAAGCCTGCTCCATTCGACTGAATGATAGCATCGATGAACACTGGATGCCTGGCAACAGTTTCTAGCATTAGAATGAAAGGATGGCATTTAATCGGCTCACCACTTTCCATAGATCTCCTCCGTCCGCTCTGTCGCATAGTCTACCCACGTCCAGCCCAACGCCCTGACCCTCGACCACCATTCCGGATCAAGTTCATCGCTTGTCATGATAACCTGTGTGACCTCAAGCCCTTTTTGTGTACGAAGTTCCTCTTGCACCTCAGATACCCTGCGCGCAATGACAGACAACGGGGCAAAGCACTGATCCAAAGGGATACCACGACATTGATCGCGGAAGTCACCGTGTCGTATGTGAATGGATATATACTGTGGAAAGTTACTTAGATCAATGGATCAACCAATACCCGAAAATTTCACTCACGGGAGGTGTTGGTTTGTCAACTGGCACATTCATAGCGCGCCGAGCATGCGCATCAGCAAGTCTTTCTATGCTTACATTCCATCTCATGTGTTGGCCAACAAATCTCCATGCAGGGGAATAATCCCATTCCCATTCCCATGTACGTTGGGCACCTACGAAGTAAAGGAAATCGAAGCATAGTAACTGGTCGTCTGGGGGAAGAGAAACCTGATGCTGAGGAGAAGGATGATTCGGTAATCCCAGGTTCTCCGAGCGCGCCTGTGGAAAGCCAAGTGTTGCGAGGGACCAAAAGGATGCGTGATCGTCTTCTATACCAGGTGATGTTAGCTTGACCCAGTCAGGGGTTCGCGTCCACGAGATATCTGTGGTGGATATGCAGTTAATCGCTGGTTAGGAGCATCTGAAATTGTCTCACCGAGCTTGAGCCGATCTATAGTGGGACTTCCCCGTGGACGGGGATCCTGCTTGTACTTTTCAACGCTTTCCCAAACACTCCAACAACCAAGATCATCGAGAACCTGACTTTCTGAGTGCTTTACTTCGTGCCATTCAAGTAAGGGAATCCCTATTGCTTGGCTAAGCCGGGGGACGTCAATTATTTCCCCAAAAGCAAATGGAGGTGCACTTGAGTCGATATGAGAAGAGAGAAATTTCGCAATTATGGGTATGCGCTCTGTTATGAGTGCCAGGTAAATTAAATTGCCCTAATACTTGTAAGGAACCAGGACAACGTTGGAAGTGGATCATCGACTTACATAGGTCATAACGTCATTCGCTAACAAGAAACGGCAATCAGTTGTGCAAGTGGTAATTGGCTGAAGTTGACGTACTCCATCCCGCTGAAGTCCATGATGTAATGTATTTCGTGTCGTTACGAAGATTGTCTTGAAACCATTATTGTGAGCATTATTGTGAAATACGAGAGACAATTTTACTGACTAACTGACCTCGAAAGCGTTGGGTGGGTGGACCTTGGACATATGACTGCGCATTGAAGGCGGCAGAATATGAAGGCGCGTCTTGTGTGTCCAGAGAGCTTAAGGGCTTGATTAGGACAAAGCTGAGCAAGGAGATGCCTGCCAGAGCAGCGCAGATCGTTCTAGGAGATGGCTTCCTGCCTTTGGTTGCTCGTGGTTTGGAACGCAACGTAGGAATAAATGGAGTCTCTGGGTCATCGTATGCATCCTGTCTGTCCATCATTTCATGACACGTGGGGTGGGAGTCTTGAGGGTGCTCAATCAGCATCTTTGTATACCAATGCATGATGGCATGTGTTTGTCCATCTTGGTAACCTGTGTAAAACTCAGGGAAGGGCCTAGTCAGCCTTCCGCGATATATCCGGTTGTCGTCCACGGTGACACTACGCGTCTTGCAGCCCGCCCGAAGGCACCAGAAAATACGTACATCGCGTTAGGTCCCCTCTAGTCTCAAAATCATTTTAGGAAGCCGAAAAAACATCGGCAAAAATACTTCATTTTCAAAGAACAGGAACTGTGCTCGTCCGAATTCTTCCGGTGTTCCTAGAATGTCTGCCATTGGAGACTACTACTGAGTCTCACATACCGTGCGAACGCCTTGAAAGTGCTGCTGGCAAGGATGTATATTCCCAACGGGCACAGAGGGTTTTCAGAGTGTAAAATAAGCACATGCCTTATTATTAAGTAGGCAGGTTCCGAGCCTTGAAATTTCGGAAATAGAGTATGGCTCCATAAAAGTGTACCACTTCGGAAGCGTCGCCATAAATTTTCAGTGCTGTTCATTCACTGGGCTCCACTGAACACTTCGATAAATCCGCCCTCACCATGAGGATGATGGGAATGTAGAGAATCGTCGATTCAAGGCAAAAACGCATGGCCGAACTGATAACGTCTGCATCCGATGTATTTGAATCCACATCGACGGTCTCGAGACAAGGGCAACTCCCTGAAAAAGCGAGCGGCGTGGGAGGAAGCGTTGCTTTCAGCAAGTCTTAAAGCCCAGGTGAGAATTTGAAACTAGCTGTCCATCGCTTGATGAGGTGTAGATGATGGAGATCAAGTGTATAGAATCACTTGACGTCTGACCCATCGTTGCATATTTTCGGCAACGGGTATCTGGTCGCGCATCAGAGTTCTTCTTCCTGAGCGAGGCTTTAACCATTCTGTTCAACCTGTGCTCCAGTTTTGGCCATATCCGACAGTAGGCTTCTCACCCTTCGCATAGAATGCCTTCCTGTCCATCGTAGATGGCCACTGCTTGAGATCGTGGGCACAGGCTATGGGAAAGCTGAAACAAGTTCTTTATAAAAAGACAGAATAGTCTGGCAGGTTGATGATGATGATGAACAAGAATATCCCCTCAGAAGTTCTGGCAATGGCAGTCCATAGCGCTGAGCGCTGATGGACTCAGATAGTGGTCCGAGTGGAATCTGGATTCCGGGGTATGAATTTGTATATTCGATTTTCGAATAGCACGTGACTAGACTACCAAGACCTTGGTTTGTTTGGCAGAACCCTCGGATCTAAACAACACCACTGGCAGTACTGGTGCTTTTTACGCTCTCAGAGTCAAGTGCTGGCGACGACAGGCCTGAGGCTCCATCATCAAATATCATGGCCACCATGTCCCTCTTCAACGGGCATCGCCAAGTGGATTCCTTCGGTCCCGACGAAGAGTACTCATCAGACGACGAAGAATTCTATGTCACGCTTGATCTCGGTACTGTTGAGCCAACCCTACTTCCCAGCAGCTCAACCTATAGGCTTGTAGTAAGCACAAGACCTCATATATTATAGGCATCACTACAAGGCACAAAAGGGCTTGGATACGCCTACGCCATTTCTGCAGCTTTCTGGCTCCTTCTTCAGGGGTCGGCATGACACACTTATTGGTTCGGAGCTCTTGTTCATGGAAGGAAAAAGTATGTAAATATTCTGTCCATTAATGTAAATTGACATCTCTCTCGATCACAGATGATTCCGAAAGAAACACGCGAGCTTTAACGCACGTCGGCGTGACTGAACGACGTATCCGATTCAAGGAGGTGCAGCTACGGCCGAAGGTCCATGAGCATTCGGAAGAAGCTCCTGCTGTTGGTGCGAACTCTTCTCCCAATGAGGCACAAGCGGAAGATGCTGGGCACTCACTTGGACGCATGATTGGGAGTGTCACAGAGCGCCCATCTCGAAAACGCAAGAAACGACGCAACAAGGGGAAGGAGAAGGAGGCGTCCCCTCAAGAGGAGGAGAGAGGCGATGCTATGGATGTCACTTAATTTCGCAGTTAAGGTGATTCGCTCCCACTATCTTATCGTTCTGCCTGTATCGAGTCTGTCAGCCTTCTAGGTATGATTGACAACGCGACTCCTCAGTTGACGAGCCTTATGAGAAGCACCTTCAAAAATTGGTAAAAATATTTCCTTAAATTACAATGTACTTCGGGTAAGTAATTAGGCAAAGCAACTGGTGATGTTATCGCAAGGATAAGGCGAGACATACATATTATTATACTCTGACACTTATATCACCCTCCCACATCCCGAATGGAAATTTATGTCAGATCAAAAAATATACTATACAACACCACGGAGTCATCACAATAGATGTGCAGCCCGCAAATCCGCCTCTGCAAGTTCCTGTTGTGTCTGGACGGTAAAGGGCGAGCCGAGAGATGTGCGCTCGTGTTCTTCAAGCGGTGCGATATTGAATGCCTCCTCAATATGCCTCCTCGCCGCGATGTCGCGAGCGATATCCTCCGGTGATTGAGGTTCATGTACATTTGAAGCGCGGATGGCAGACTCCCAGTTCTTTACACGCCAGAAACCGACCAAAGAAGAAAGGAGCAAAAACCAACCTGCGAGACAAGGTGAGTAAATGGAAAAGTAAAAACAAGTAACGCGTACCGAGAGTCATTAAAAGAAATGACAGCCACTCTCGTGAAGAAATGCTAAGAACAGCGGTATTATCCTGAGGCATGGGAGCCGAAGATGAAGGCGGGGCAGATAGCATGAGGACATCAGGAGCGCCATTGCCATCAGGTGTGGGAAGCATGGTATCCGTTGCAGAACGAGAGTAAAAGCCATATTGGATCAGTGTTAGTCCAAGGCCAGCTCTCGAGCCAAACTTTGCAGCGTGTGTAGTATGGAGGAGGTATGTGAGGAGGAAGCCGATAAACTGGAAGAAAAATGAGACGAAGAGGTTTGAGATGAATGCGAGGATGGTGCCTGAGGGAAGATCGCCAACGATCATCCCAGCGTCGGTATCCATTCCGGAAGGAGCATGCACGATTGTATCCCAATAGGGGGGAACAGCATCTGCTTGGGCTGCCGCATAAGACTTGAAAAGTAATGAGGTGAGGAATATCAGAAATGAGTTTAGGCGTACGGGTGGAGCAGTGCTCTGCGTCTCCTCAGGGACCATGTAGACACTGCCATCCTCAGCTTGTATTGGTACTGAGGAAGCGGGTTTGACGACAACATTTGAGAACACTCCATCATTCTGTATCCCTCCACCCCTCACCCCAGTAGGCGGTTCTTGGGTCGGCACGCGAACATAGTGAGTTGGTAAGATGGCACCAACTGCCCTGCGAAAGAATGATGGTTGAGGTAATGTCGTCCCCAAAGGAGAGGTTGGCAATTCGCCGTTTGAATTGCCTATATCATTGGGTAAAGCAGTTGCTAGAGGCTGCGGGGGAGAACCAGGGGGCGGGCGGTCGTAATCGTAATTCCGCTCAAAGTCATAAGCTACAGGAATTGTTGTACTACCTGCTGTGTTTTTTGGAGGATCTGCGACGTAGGAAAGGGTATCAATACACTGGCGATTACCAGATGGTGGGTGTTCAATGTGATCCTCATCATCGCCGTCGGATTCAAAGGCGTCGTTGAGTTCACGATCAGCATCTCGTGATGACTGCTGGGTTGGCAGCGGTGCGTAATGCGCAGACATGGCACGTCGCATACGAAGGACCTGCAGATGTAAAAGAGCGCTGCAGCGGCTGCGGCGCTGAACTTGTCCACGCCAAGTTCTCACGACACAGTGACCGCGCTTCAAGTTAGAGCACAAAAATTATCTTCAACTGCAACTTTCTGTGGATGATAAATTGCAGTCGTTCAAGTTCCACGGCTATCATGTAAGTACTATCATCTAGTCCACGTCAGTACCGACCAACAAGCCACATTCTGCATGTCTTATAAATAGAGTGCAAAGCTTCCGATGGAGCTCGGGCCTCGCGTAACTGTTCACCCGGTGACTGTCTGCCATTTGGCAGAGATAATAGAGGACTCGGATTTCGATTCGCGATCTGCTATTATTACACCAACTGACCATGTCTTCTTCTTTCACTTATCAGTTCGACACACCGACCTACAAGGGCACTTCAACGGTCCCCACTGGCCTATTTATCAATGGAAAGTTTGTTGAACCCGTACAGAAGGGCACAATCGAGTATGTGCTTGCATTTACTGTATTTAACTTTCACCTGATGAGCCTCATACTTACTAGGGTCCTGAATCCGGGTAGGTCAATCAACTGCTCATTCTTGATCAGCTTTGACAGCGAATGCAGTCAATGGAAAGGTCATAACCTCGGTCGCCGCTGGCACTGCTGCAGATATCGACATCGCTGCTCAGGCTGCAAGGAAGGCTTACAAAGAACGCTGGGGCTTGAAGGTCCCTGGGGCGCAAAGAGGCAGAATGCTCAGCAAACTTGCAGACCTCCTCCAAGCTAACGCTGACGAATTCTCTGCCTTGGAGGCTTTGGACGTAGGTAGGGTGATACTTCAGCTATATATGTTGCTCGTGATGTGAACCTATATGCAGGTAAAACCTTCAACGCGGCTCGGAATTCTGTCTCTTCAACTATCGCTGCCTTGAGGTATTATGCGGGATGGGCAGACAAGATTCAAGGGAAAACCATCGAGGTCAGAATGACCTGACATGTCTCCTTCGGGACAATTCTAATCTACACTCACCTGATAGACGAACGAAAAGAAGCTGGCTTACACGCGTCACGAACCCATTGGAGTTGTGGTTAGTGTTCTCAATTCATCGCGTGATGAAGGTCTGCGAACTCAGCATCTTACAGGGCGCGATCATTCCTTGGAACTTCCCTCGTATGTTCATTCAATCCACGCTCAGTGGGCGAATAACGACGTGAACAGTCGCGATGCTGTCGTGGAAGATCGGCCCAGCTCTAGCAGCGGGCAACGCTGTCATCCTGAAACCCTCTGAACTGACACCATTAACTGCGCTTCGTCTCTGTCCTTTGTTTGTTGAAGCGGGGTTTCCTGATGGGGTCATCAATATTGTCAATGGATACGGTAGTACCGCGGGTCAAGCCCTTAGTGAACACATGGCCGTCGACAAAATAGCCTTCACGGGGAGCACGCTGACTGGGCGCAAGATTATGGAAGCCGCTGCTAAGACCAATTTAAAAAAGGTCACCCTTGAGCTTGGCGGTAAGAGCCCCAGTGTCATATTCGACGATGTAGACCTGGAGCAGACCGTGAAGTGGGTTTCACACGGAATATTGTACGTCGCATGCATTATAACCGAGCCTTGCTCACTCTTCTCACAGTTTGAATCACGGACAAGCGTGCACAGCAAGTTCCCGTATATTCGTCCAAGCAGGGATATACGATAAATTTTTGAAGGCATTCACTGAACATACCTTGTCTTTGAAAGTCGGCGATCCATTTGAGCCAGACACTTACCAAGGTCCACAGGTTTCGCAGACGCAATTTGAGGCGAGCGCCTACTTAATGTACTAGTGGGCGGTTTTGCTTATTTTCTATTAGCGGATCATGGGATACATCAAATCTGGTAAAGAGGACGGCGCAACCGTTCATATCGGTGGAGAACGTCATGGGAACGAAGGCTACTTTATTAAACCGACCATTTTCACGGAGTGCAAGTCGAGTATGAAGATCGTGCAGGAGGAGATATTCGGTCCCGTGGCTGCAGTCATCAAGTTCACCACGGAAGAGGGTAAACACATCCCCCTACGAATATATCCGAGTACTGACAAGTGTTATAGAGGCTGTTGAGGAAGCGAATAATACTCTATACGGCCTTGCGTGCTCTGTCTTTACCAGGGACATAGACAGAGCGATTCGAGTCGCGCATAGTATCGAAGCTGGTACCGCATGGGTGAGCACGAGTACGCCAGTACCAGGATTGCTGATGATTTAATGACCATAGATCAATTGTCACAACTCAACTGAGTTGAGCGTTCCGTTCGGCGGTTTCAAACAGTCAGGCATTGGGCGTGAGCTTGGTGAATATGCCTTGGAACAGTGAGTCAAGACACGGTGGTATGGCGGCTTCCACTGACCTTTTGTTTCAGCTATACAAATGTGAAGGCCGTCCATGTTAACATTGGACACCGTCTTTGAACAGCAGACATATGCCATGCTTTATATCAATAAATGATGTCTGTTGAAAAAATGGAGTACCAGAAAGCGAACTCGATGTATCTATGTTACCATTTCTAATGTAACACCACCATTATCTCTTTAAATTTGTGGAGTACGGTAACATCGAGTTGTTAACCGCAATGCCTTTCCGCCTTCGTGTCTTTTCTTTGCCTTTTAGCTTCTGGCCTCAGGGGCGTTCGTTCCACTTTGGGGAATGTGACGTACTAACGCGGCGTTACAGTCGGGTCGGACCAACCTGAACGAAATTGTGAACTTATATTTTGTCTTCAATTTTCTTGTGCTCTGGTATTCATCATTGCTGGCAATGCTCAGGGTAGGCTTTCCAAAGTTGCACATCCCGCTTCGTAGTTGGCCCAATGGCACTGTGAAACACTTTTCTCGATCCGCACCCGGGAAGCTATCATCTTTGATTGTATGTCGTATCATTTCTAGGTTGTCACACATGGTTCACTCCTTGGTGGTCGTGATGATTAGATATCTAGTGAAATTGGATCGCACCAGTGGACACATGCTTCGCTGACAAGAAGTCGCTTCATCTCCTCCGCGGCGACTAAAGAAGTAGTTTATTCGGAGCAGTTGGGCGTCACAGAGCCTAGAGTTCACAGTGATATCCCTATTGCTAACGCTGATGAGCGCAAAGTATCTATTCTTTGGAGCCCGCAGTGTTGGTCTAGATTGTATGGACCTTCTGCCTCGTAGTAATTTCCGAGATCTGAATGTGCAAACTGTCAGTCACCACATCTGGTTGCGCGACCACTGCAGATGTCCAGACTGTTTCCACCCAATAACAAAGCAGCGACTGCTCAACACATTCGAGGTAGTCCAGCGGCAGGATGGTGAAAGTGTCTTTGCTGAGAAGAGACGTTTCCACAGATTCCAGCTGATATCAAACCTATTCATGTACAAGGCTCTACAGATGGCCTCGAAGTCGTCTGTATGTTGGCTCAACTGATTTCTCAACTCAACTTGATTGGTTAATTAGGGCCCGGAACTAGCACTGAATCACACTCGTCGGTATACCCTTGGACATGGCTACAAGCCAATACATACGATCCAGCTCTTCATACAACGCCAAGCCGGTTTGACATTTCTTTCATAACCCGTGCCTTGCGCTTATAGGACTTTAGGAAAGTTCTTTGGGGATCAAAGATTGAGAAGTCCCCACCCTCTGTGACTTATACCGAAGTCATGGACGATAAGGGACTGTATAAATGGCTGACAAACGTTGTGCGTAAATCGAGAGCTCTAAGTGAAGTGCTTGTCTCATACGCATGCAGGAGACTTTTGGCTTTTGCTCCGTCTCAGGCGTCCCCGCAACCCCTGAGGCCACAGAGGAACTATGCGAACGTATCGGTTTCATCAGAGAAACCCAGTGTACGCCCTCCCTCCTTGTCTCTTCACTCCTGCTCTGAATGCTCTTAGATGGGAAGTTTTGGGAATTTACTGCTGATCTTTCAAAGGGAGACACCGCGTACACCACAATGGCACTAGGAGCACACACTGATAACACCTATTTCGTATGGGATATACCATATTTTTCGTCACGCCACTGATCAGTTGCAAGCACAGACCGACCCTTGCGGTCTTCAACTTTTCCATCTTTTGTCACATACCGAAGGCTCTGGAGGAGCAACGCTTCTCGTAGATGGTTTCTACGTTGCCGCCCTTATGAAAGAGCTACATCCGAAATTCCATGATCTCCTTTCCCGCGTGCCTATTCCAGCCCATGCAGCAGGAGAACCGTCAGCACTGTACACTCCGAGTCCCCCTGCAATGTACCCCCCGTTGCGATATCACCCGAGCAGCAAAGAACTCGTGCAGGTACGGTGGAACAATGATGATAGAAGCGTGATGAGCCACTTACCACCAGATGAAGTGGAGGAATGGTAAGTGAGCTGCATGGGTCTGACAACTTTAATTCACTTCATCTAAACCCCAGGTATCAAGCAATCAAGATTTGGAACGAACTGTTGACAAAACCTGATTCAGAGTATTGGGTCCAACTTAGTCCCGGCACGGTATTAAGTAAATCAGTCTTATGCGCGCCTGTCTGCCATATAGCTTAATCTCGTCTCTAGCGGTCGACAACCATCGCGTGCTTCATGGCCGATCCGCTTTTGACGGCAAGCGCCGCGTGTGTGGTGCCTACATCGGCATAGACGAATACCGTTCGAAGCTCGCTGTCCTCAAGGAGAAATTCGATGGTGCCGATGACAACAGCCAGAACAAGGCAGGGAGGCCTGAGGATAGCAGAAGCATATGGAACTTCAATTTATGATTCGAGGGCCACTTCTTGAGATTCTAGTCCTTCATCAAGGTTCAATATTGATTGCGATTAGCTATGACAGTACGAGTAAGGTATGCAAAACAATTAATTTCAGAACGTGGCATCGGAATAGATTCTGCTCATCTCAGCTCGGAGTCAAAATTCTACTCTTCCTAAGTCTCCCAGGTTCTGCCAAAATCTGTAGGGCTCAACGCGCCGAATCTATCTCGGTTGTGGTAGTTTCTATTTGTCACTTTGGCTGCCCGCAGTGCCCTTGGGGGCAAAAATTCGAGAATGTCCTCTTCACCTGACAAAAGAAAGGCGCACATCTTTGTCGTAACACGACATGTTTCATGTGTAACTTCTTCGAGGGCTTGTAGGAGTAGATGTTCTGAAGGGGTCATTACTTTATGATAGTGTGCCAAGTAGATGGCGGAATAACGAGAACTGGTGTGTATCGAATGGTTCGCAAACGAGGCTCTTTGTGGCTTTACAGGATCAAAGAACATATTCGTTTGCGGTTTTGCCTGAAGAGATTACGGGAAGTCCACCGTCTTCGCCGGGAAGCGGTTTGCAGACTATGCCATCTTTGAGCATGTCTCCGATAGTAAATAAGTACAAGACGTACATACAAGCAGACAACACTTTCACTTAAATACTCCATCACCAATATTTACTGTATGGACTTGAGAATAAACCCCTCGAGGCCACCGCACACCCACAGCTCCTGCACGCTTGCGCCCACAGTGCGTATCTTGTAGGTCTTCTCTCCATCGGAACCACGCAGAGTGACATTCCCATCAGTCATCGAAACACGTATCTCATGCCCTTTATCTACTGTGAGCTCGCCTTCGCGTCCACCTGCACCACGTGTACCGCCTCTGGCATACGCCGCAGTAAGGTCAGCGACGAGCTCGGGGCATTCAAGGCAGACGAGACCGTTATTGATGGCATTACGCTTAAATATGTCGCCGAATGAGCCTGCAATGACGAGTGGCACACCAGCTGCCTTGAGCGCGGTAGCAGCCTGTTCGCGGGAGGACCCAGTACCGAAATTGTACCCAGATACCAAGACCACACCGGACTTGGTATTTTCATCTGATGCGGAGAGCGAAGGGAGAATGGTAGCGACGTTGCCTGCGAAAGACGGGTCGTAGTTCTCCATAACTACTTCGGCTTGGCGTTCGAGGGTGATGTCATCTTGGTAGGTGTATTTCCCGGGGTATAATGCGTCCGTGTTCAAGTTGTCCTGTGGTGCAAAGAGCAGGCGGCCAGAAAAGGCTGCAGGGAAGCCAGGGAAGAGGGGTTCTTCTGTTTTTGGAACCTCTGCCGCGTCTGAAGAGCCAGAAGCGATAGAGAAGGAAGGTGCGCCCGCTGAAGGAAGTGAGGTTGCGTCAAGAGAGTTGGGGGAGCAGATAAATCCTTTGACAGCGCTTGCAGCAACTACTGCAGGACTGGCAAGGTAAGCCTGAGCCTTGGGGTGGCCCATTCGTCCCTTATAGTTCCTGTTCGTGGCGCTAATTCCCGTCTCACCCTCTTCCAACAATCCGGTGCCAAGCCCGATGCAAGGCCCACAGCCTGCTGGGAGCACTTTAGCACCCGCAGCAATCAATTTATTCCAGTGCCCCAACTTCTCCGCCTCAGCCTGCACTACAGAGCTCGCAGCTGCGACATAGAACTCGACGCCCTCTGCAATTTTCTTGCCCTCAACAACAGCCGCAGCTGCAGCGATGTCAGAGACACGGGAATTGGTACATGAAACCAGGTACGCTTTTTGGATTGCAATTTGCTGGGATTCCAGCTTGGGAAGTGGGGTAGAGATCTTGACGCTGTTAGGACCGGAGACGTGTGGGACGAGGGTAGAGAGGTCGAAGATTAGATGCGAGGAGTATTGAGCACCGAGATCGGACGCAAGCTTGGTTGCATGGAGAGCATCAAGACGGCGGCGATTTATACGTGGATGTTCTGGCGGAGGCGGTATTGATTTAGAGGCAAAAGTCCTTCGCTCTAAATTTGCCAATGCACTCTCGTACCAACTCAGGAGCGTGTCGTCGACAGGGAAAACGCCTGCTAGTGCGCCCCATTCCGTTGTCATGTTTGAAATCGTAAGCCTGTCGTCAACCGAAAGCGCAGAGATACCCTCCCCAGTAAACTCGATTGCAGCGTTAAGGACTTCATCGTTGTTGAATGACCCACACAGCGCGACAATGACATCCTTGCCAGTGACGCCTGGTGCGAGTTTTCCCCGCAATTCCACCTTGACCATACGAGGGACTTGCCACCAAGTCTTCCCTGTAGCCCACAAGGCTGCTGCATCTGTGCGCACGATGGGTGTACCCACACAAGCAACGCCTCCATACATATTTGAGTGCGAGTCGGAGGCAACAGTGAGAGTGTGAGGGAATGCGTAGCCTTCTTCTACTAGGACTTGGTGCCCGATGCCGCGGCCAGCAGGATAGAAGTCAATCCCATGTGCGCGTGCAAATGCTTCAATGTTAGCATACTTGGCAAGGTTTTTGTGAGATTTGTTCTGGACGTCGTGATCGAGGGTGAACACCGTCTGCCGAGGATCAACAATTTTCTTTGCACCTATGGATTTGAATCTACATGTGCATTATATGAATGATGATTTGAAAGAGGAGAATAAAACAGCACACTTGGATATAACAGGGCCAGTGTTGTCGTGGGTCATGACATGCTCTGGGCGAATCATGACATAGTCGCCCGCTTTGACAACTTTGCCATCGGGGAGGCCGACTGAGTACTTTTGAACAACTTTTTCAATGATAGTCTGGGGTATTCGGGGAGTGGGTACGCTGGTAGCGAAGAACCGCGCCGTTTGCAGGTACCCCCGACTGGGTATGCGCGGTGGAAGGCGCATCACAAGTAAGTAAGAAACCTGCAAGAATAGTCTTGCGTCGTGACTCAGAGTGTAAAGAGAAATAGACCACTTTCAAGTTCAAATTGATAGGGAACCGAATAATACCGACAAGCTAATGCAAAGCTAATGTGTGATTACATTCACATGATCCCACGAGGATGCATACATTATCCATACACTACGTAATTTACAAGGGATATATCATCAACAGCAAGGACTACGCGCTGGCGACTTCGACAGTGATAGCGGTAGGCACTGCGATAGGTGGGGATTTCAGTAAGTTTTCCGTGACTGTGTCCTTTGGAGGAGTGGATGACTCGGGTGAGCTGGAAATGTGGTTCGTTTTCATCTTTTTCTTTTTCTTCATTAAACCTGCGAATTGAAACGTCAGCGTAAACATTCCTAAGTGGATGCGGTACACTGACCCGCAGACACCGCAGATTTGACATTGTCGACGATCTCCCTACTTTCCTCGAGGTATTCTGTGTCATCGAACCGGTGCTTCTTGCCAGCAGCAGCCTCCGTATCCCCTGATGCAGCTGCAATCTTCTTCTCAAGCGTCACTAGCTTCGCTTTTTTGGCCTCAGCCTGGGCCTTCTTCCGTTCATCTTCATTCCCCATGTAGTCTGCAAGCCTAAAGCAATATGATTACAACATCAAACCCTGCAGTAGTAGGGAGACATACCTTTTCGCGGTTTTGATAGTGCTAAGCCTGCGTCCACTAAGATCTCTGCATGAGTCGTTGTTACTGGTCTTCTGACTACTCATGCGACCGCCGGCGGCACGCAACTGCGAACCAAAACCTCCCTTACCACCTCGGAGTCGGGGAATAAGTTTCAGCGTGATGAGAGTCGCATCTCGTCCATGAATCTCAGAGATGAGGGTGTCCGATGTAGGGACAGATCCAGCATGAGATGAAATTCTCAAGTCCTCTGAAGCAGGAAGATCGGAATAGCGCTCGCACAAGAGAGAATACAAGTCATCGAATCGGGTTTCTGGAGAAACAGAAAGTGAAAGAGTCGGGAATGGAGCAAACGTTGAGAAAAGAACTGTGGTGGTCATGGTAGACAATGAGCAAGAGTCTGATTATGTAACTTTGGGTCAAACTTATCTATATTATGTAACCCTGTGGGGCCAGTCCGAGTCGGCGTCAATCGCCCCTGACAGCAACCATCACCTCTCTTTCGCCAACACCAACATCCACGACAACTTGAATCAATTGCGCAGTCTGATATTCTCTCATCAACATGGACTTCTGGCACGTACTCACACATGATGCGCCTATGTTCGTCTGGCCCGTCAAATTCTGTGTAGCCATGACTGCTGCCACATACGTGCTCTCCATTCTCACCAACAACGTGTCGCAGGTGGACAGAGTCTGGACGTTTCTCCCAGCCATATACACTATATACTATGCTTTGCTGCCGCTTTGGCCATCCGTTCCACCTACCTATCTCTTTCCCTACACCCCCGAAGCAATTCCTGCAACTCTAAGGGAGACTTTCAGTCCACGAACCTTGCTCATGGCAAGTTTGGTGGTGAGTATCTCATCTGCTCAATTGCTTACAGTCAGCTCAACCGCCTTCAGGTGACATGGATGTTCAGGTTGGTAACATGTCTTCGTCATTTTTACTCACGAATCTCATCCTCCACAGGTTAAGTTACAATACTTGGCGACGTGGTCTATTTAACCTGTAAGCTCATTCTTCATTGCTGATATTAATATAAATCAAGACATGTTCACAGCAAGGATGAAGATTATCGCTGGGCAGTTCTGCGACAGAAAATCTCCCCTTTCCTCTTCCAAGTTTTTAACTTCTTTTTTATCGGTACTGCTATCAATTATGATCTGTCCCTATGCATCCACTAATTCTGCATTAGCAATCGCGCAGAACATAATCTTATTCCTCTTGGGCCTTCCAGCCGCCCGTGCAGCAGCTCAACCACACACGCCCCTTTCGACTTCGGATTATATCCTAGGAACGCTAGGTTTTCTCATCATCCTCACCGAGTTTGTCTCGGATAACCAGCAATACTCTTTCCAAACTTTCAAACATTCCGGAAATCTGAACCCCAATGAATGGCCTGGCGCGAAAATTCAATGGACCAAACATGATGCTGAACGCGGATTTGTGACCCGAGGTTTATGGGCTTGGTCTCGGCACCCAAATTTTTTGTGCGAACAGAGTTTTTGGGTATGTGCACCTTCGTTCTGCAGTTCCATTCACAGAAATTTATCTTCGAACGACTCATTCGTACCAGATCATAATCACACTCATCCCTCTCCTCTCGCCTGATTCACCGAAACTCGACTTCCCGCCGACTTCGCTTGCATCACTTACACCCTTGCTTCCATGCTTAGTTCTCTGCAGCTTATTCTTCTCTTCAACGATTTTTACCGAGTCGATATCGAAGGCAAAGTACCCCGTTGCATATTCAGCTTACCAAGAGCGTGTGGCGATGTTTTTGCCTTTGCTCACCCCTGTATGGGGCGCACTTCTGAGCATTCAAGGGAGAAAGGGGAGTGTCGATTCGATGGTGTATGGTGATGGGCCGAACTCCAAGGGCAAGGGGAAGGCTGAATGAGATCTTCGCACGTGTTCAACTCTTCAAAGTTTTTCTCCCTCTCTGTATACTATATTTGTTCCCCTAATGTATGGGGAGCTCAATCGATACTGATCGTATCTCTGAATGCTATCGGACACTATCCACCGCTGCCCATTGTTTTCAGGTAACGCCGGGTCGCGTGACCACATGGGTGACAGGTGCCTCGCATGGGCTGGTATTATTAGCCTGAGCCTGGTTGTGGTTCTCACTGACAGTTATATGCATACATATGGGTTACGGAGATTGGCCAGGACGGAAATCCGCACCCCGCTGCAGACTACGTACAGCTTATTAACCTTTATCCCCAAATTCATACACCATCGTCCCTTCCAAATGGCATCTTTAAAGGTCGCAGTGATTACGGGGGCATCCTCTGGTGCGTATCGACTGCACTTCACACTTATTCGTAAACTCACTTTCGACGCCCGGTTTCAGGTATCGGACGTCATTCAGCTATCAAGCTCTCCTCTGAGGGTTGGAGCTTAGCACTGACTGCTCGAAGACTGACTCAGCTCGAAGAGACAAGATCCCTCTGTGCAAATCCCGATGCGTGTATCCTCGTTGCTGGTGACATCACAGGCGAAGCCTTTGTGAAAAGCCTGTTCGAGGAGACCATGAAGAAATTCGGTAGACTGGACTTGTTGTTCAACGTGAATAGTGCGCCCTTCCTCCGTGTGCTGCAGTTATATTGACGATGTAATAGAATGCGGGCTTGTCTGACAAGGCGAGGCCCATCGAGGAGATGCCGCTTGAAATGTTCACATCAGTCGTCAATGTCAACCTTATTGCCTCGTTCCTATGCACTCGCGAAGCTTTCAAGATTTTCAAGCAACAAGAACCCACTGGAGGTTCGTGAAGCTGGATAATGAGAAAAGCGCAATGTATTGATCTGCGGCGTCCCTATGCAGGGAGGATAATCAACAATGGCTCATTGGCTGCCCATGTGCCAAGGCCTCACTCCGTTGCATACGCAACCTCGAAACATGCCGTGCACGGTTTAACTAAAACCATTGCCATCGAGGGGCGAAAGCATAATATCTCTGTGACGCAGATCGACATCGGTGTGTACCTTGAAAACATCGGAGGAGGTTAATGCAACGGTGGTTTTACCAGGAAATGCGCACACATCGATGGCTGCAGGGCACACTTTAGGAGCGTTGCAGCCTGATGGTCGGAGAGTCGTTGAACCGACTTTCGACCCGGTACACGTTGCGGATGCGGTTGCGCACATTGCGAGTCTCCCTACATCTGTCACGGTACTAGAGATGAATATCATGTAAGTGTGACTGTTTTTTTGGGCTTTGGATACTGACCTGCTACGTAGGGCGACTGGTGCTCCTTATGTCGGAAGAGGATGACCATCGATACTTACAAGTGGGCAAAGACAGTGGGATGCAACAGAATAGTTGTCTGAGCATGGTGACATCGTCGCAGATTTCATGTGTACCACGTCTGGCCACGCCGCATGGCAAAGCATTGATGCATACAAAACCCCTATGCAATTGACATGAATGCCAAGTTGAGACTGCGCGATGGTCAACGTCTTGACCGCAAAATTCCCCAATGTCCATGTGCTAGCACCAAGCTACATATTAATGGTATACTTCATATCGCAAGGAGGCGGAGTCTGGGACACATTTTAAAAGGCTGACATTAACAATATTAACGGAGATCTGGGGTAATTCATCATCGAGGAAAACGCTGAGGCAAGAGGGTGACGGTAAATATACCTTGCAATATGACATCCAACTAGAAATCACGATCCGCTACGCAGCAAGACTGTAAGCTAGAGCCAGTGCTCATGACCTGGTAATAGGTTATGAGCCCTGCATCTTGCCTACGTTCTCGGCAACTGATGGCCAATCGGGAACAACGCCGAAACTGAATCGCCGAGGAGGAAATTGAGGCGGAGCTTTGGTGTACCGTATGTGTACGGCATACAGCAAAACGATGCACTAGAGGGAGTACCCATTACCTATGGGTCAACAGGTTATGAGCCCTACCTCAGCTTGCTTAGAGTTGCTAGTGAATATCGCGTGCGTGAATTGTGGGGGGAACCAACAACAATGAGGATGATCGGGATTCAGCTATTACTTATATACAATTTTTAAGTGACCTGCCCTAAACTAGCTTGGCATGCATGAAGTCAGAAGTCTTGACCAAAGAATGGCTGCGAGAATCCGAGACTCGTCGAAGGACAGGTGGGTCGAGTAGAGAAGCATGATATACTAATAACTGGAGCTCTGGAATAAATGACTCTATGCCATGAGCCATTTCGGCTCCTTATCCCCCCTCAAGCCCAAGTAGGACTCGCCTTGCGTAACCTTGGTTTGATTTGGCCATTGCAGCAAACGTAGCAACACAGCACCTTGATCAAGCAGCGCCAGGATTTCCTTGGCATTTTCCCTCATGCGATCCCAATCTATTGTGGCAGCTCTGAGCCTAGGGTCAGCAACTCTGGCGTCGCACAACCAGTTTCCGATCAACACCGTCGGAGAAAACGGTGTTCGACCCTTGGATATCACCATCTTAAATCCCGGTCACACATACAGTGTTAGCTCTGATAGTGAACAATGGAGGCTCGACGAATATCCTTCCGAGAATGCGACAGGAAACTTGATCTTCGACACTGTTCATTCATTACTGCAGCATTGGCCTAATACACGTTATCGTCAGGGTGCGTTTTGCTGTGTTACTGAGGTTGGCAAATGATTCACCTTTTCGTAGGACACAATATGGTACCAGGAATGATTCCAATCGGTACTTTGCTCTACCACGGTACCAATGGCTCGCACATGATACCCAGCGGGCCCGAGTGGACCGCTGTGGACCCAGAGCATTCTATCTTTTTTGCTCGTGGAAACGGGAGTGGCTGGCACCTCACGCTTGCGGCAACGCGACCTCTGAAAGTGTTGTACTTCGATGGAAGCAGCGCTGTTAAGCTACCCGGAGGTACCATGGACACGCAGGACATAGTTGCCTGGGGAGAACCGCGGCCCGAGCGATTATTTGATGAGAGAGACCGGATTGTTGATCTTTGTACATGGGGAAAGGAGTTCGGAATTGACGGTTTCGCGAGGTGAGATGTTGTTCTACAACCACGTGCTATATCACTCATTCTCAGGTTTCTAGGATGGAAATGGACTTGTGCGTATATTTTTGATTATGTGTTTATGCTTCTGACAGATGGCTATCTAGTGAAGTTATGTTGTGCAATTTTACAGCCGGTGTCGAGGCAGTGTCTTTCCTGCACCTCGCATTACCAAAGGACGAACGGTCATCCCCTCATCCTACTCTACTTGATTCTGACACCGGTCAGTACTGTCCTCTCGTAACCCCAACATGGCTGATGCTGGATATTCCTGGGCTCAGGAGCTCGCATGTTTGAAGTCTTGCACTCCGGCTCATGGCACAATCGCTACCCAGGAGAGTCTCGCATTGTGCTGGACCTGACCGGTCTTGTTTCATTGTATGATACTGCACTGGCACCATCCCTCATTCCGGTTCGCGCGGGTCTCGAACGGTACGACCACCGCGTACTCGGAATATCATCAGATGACACATCACGGGTGATGAGAAAGCTGATCAAAGTTATTACTCGACCACACCCGGTAGGCAGCGGCATTGACTGGAAAACCCTCACCCACGTCATTGTTGATCGATACGCAGATCGACTTGAGTTGATGCAACATCTCTTAAATTTTACATCATCAGATTCGCAACAGCTCCTTCACCAAGCGAAGCTCGCGCAGGCACAGCTCCGTGTCATGTTGATGCCGTATCTGCTGCATTCCACCATTGTCCCTAGCGCAGTCACTTCAGGCGTAGATGCTTTACAGTGGGCACTCCCAATCTTCAGGCAATGCGCCATAACACACACTTCCAAGATCATCAACCAAATACCATTAATGACGTCTTCAGAACGTCTGCTTTTGACAGCTGTCGAGGACACAACAAGAGAAATCTGCCGTGTAACTACGAACATGTGGGCCAATGGTGTCATGAGCGGGCTCGACACCCTCTTTCACGTGGAACGTAATGTGGATCGAAAAATCACTCGTTTGATGAGTGATTGGAAACAAGACGTCAAAAAGTTGATGTCTTGGTTGGACTGGAGTATATGGGTTAAATGCCGACCTGCCTGTGGCACAGAGGTGCGAGTTACATAAGAACATTCGTTGTCAGCCGACTGGACTGAACACTTCCAGGAAATGTGCTATCTTCCTAACCCAATGCCAAGGCACCCACGTCCCAAAAACCTCAATGATGCCCTGGGGGCAAAATCTTCTACTGATCGAGTTGGACCTCTGCCCGAGGGTCTAGCCATCACAGGTTCGCCTTTCGTCCATGCCACGCTGGAGGAGGATCCGAGGAAGCGTCAGCCAAGGTGCATCAGGCGCTTCCAGCCTTACCTTTGAATTGTATGTGATGATACGAATAAGTCAAGTCATGAACGTCAAAACAACAGTACAGTTTTTGATCAGTGTTGCCGCCGAGGCGAACCGATTCAATATTGGAGATTTGTGTTAAATCGATTTTGATCATTTCCGAATTGAATCGATTTGCACATCGTTTAACTCGCGACGGCAAACTATTTTTGATCATGCTGTGCCCATATTGTTTCTGACAATTGTGACTACCTAGATGTGCGTTTCTGAGGTTTGATGAGGTTCTTGCACGTCTATTGATATTATTTGCTACTGTGACTGGAGTTTATGCCATCTCAGCAGATTCGTGTTGTCGGGTGACTTGAATTTGCATCAATCATAGTTTGTGAATCACGTGTGTTCAAGTTGGCTAATCATCCCATGCATCCTCTCCTCATCCACTAATTCCAACTACCTATTGCTGGACAGTTTACGATCTTTGCTCTCATTCAGCAGCACATGTGTTTTTCATCCTTTGGATCCTAGTCAGAACTTTGGAGTTCAATATAGTCAGGCGCTCGATCGCATCAGTCAATATGAGAAATGATTAATGATTCCTCAAGATGCCCCCATGGTCTACTACGCTTGGACCACTCGACTTGCCTGTGGCATGGGCAGTCAGTACTTCAAGTTAAACGACCGGCTGATCACAAGCCTGTAATTCAAAATTGCAGCCAGGTACGTATTATACTTGAGTATCCGAATCCCTCTGATTGTGATCCGGTCAACTTCCTGCTTGTTTCCGCAGTGAATCCTAGGGTTCTTATCCGAGTCGCAGGGTCGGTTGTGGAACCGAACGAGTCTGGTGAGTGTGTCCAAGTGTGCCCTTGGTAAAGCCGTCAATTTCTACCAAGATTTGATTTTCATGCACTACCAATCCTTTGTGGGAGCTCTGAGCTTAGGGTTAGCAGCTCTAGCATTACACGACCAGTTTCCGATCAACACTACTGGAGAAACTGGCGCTCGACCATTGTATGTCATCAACTCGAACCCTGGCCAGCCATACAGCAACAGCGAGCAATGGAGGTTAGACGAATATCCTCCCGAGAATGCGACAGGGAACTTGATCTTCGACACTGTCCATTCATTACTGCAGCACTGGCCAAATACACGATATCGTCATGGTGCGTTTTGCTGCGTTACTGAGGTTGGAAAATGATTCATCTTTTCGTAGGACACAATATAGTACCAGGAATGATTCCAATCGGTACTTTGCTCTACCACGGTACCAATGGCTCGCGCATGATACCCAGCGGGCCCGAGTGGACCGCTATGGACCCAGAGCATTCTATATTTTTTTCTCGTGGAAACGGGAGTGGCTGGCACCTCACGCTGGCAGCAACGCGCCCTTTGAAAGTATTGTACTTCGATGGAAGCAGTGCTGCTAAGATCTCAGAGGGTACGATGGATACGCAGGACATAGTAGCCTGGGGAGAACCGCAACCTGAACGAGCCTTCGATGAGAAAGATCGGATCGACGACCTTTGTACATGGGGGAAGGAGTTCGGAATCGACGGTTTCATGAGGTTAGATGTGATTCTACACCCTGTGCCACAAGACTAATTCCAAGATATCTAGGATGGAAATGGACTTGTGCGCATACTTTTGATACCGTGCCACGCTTCTGACTGACGAACATAAAGTGAAGTTATGCTGTGTGATTTTACAGCTGGCGTCGAGGTAGTATCTTTCGTACATCTCACCCTACCAAGGGACGACCGGTCATTCCATTCCCCTACTTCACTCCGAGTCGATCCCAACACTTGTCAGTATTGTCTTCTAGTATTCCGACATACCTGATGCTATATCTTCCTGAGCGTAGGGGTTCGTACGTTTGAAGTCATGCACTCCGGCTCATGGCACAATCGTTATCCAGGAGATTCTCGCATTGTACTGGACCTGACAGGTCTTATCTCATTGTATGACACTGCTCTGGCACCATCCCTCATCTCGGTTCGCGCGGGTCTTCAACGGCTCGAGCACCGGGTGCTCGGAATATCATCAGAGGACATATCGCGGGTGATGAGAAGGGTAACTGAGATTGCCAGTCGACCAGATCCGGCAGGCAGCGGTACTGACTGGAAGGCGCTGATTCACGTCATCGTCGATCGATACGCGGATCGACTTGAGTTGACGAAGTATCTCCTTAACATTACCTCATCAGACCCACAAGAACTCCTCCAGCGAGCGAAGCTCGCGCAAACACAGCTCCGTGTTATGGTCACGCCGTATCTGTTACATCCCACCGTCGTCCCCAGCGCAGGCACGTCGGGCGTAGATGCATCACAGTGGTCATTCCCAATCTTCAGGCTATGCGCCACAACACACACTTCCCATATCACAAGCCTCGTACCCTTAATGACGTCTTCGGAACGCCTGCTGCTAAAAGCTGTCGAGGACACAATGAGGGAGATCTGCCGTGTCACCTTCAAAATGTGGGCTGATGGTGTCATGGGCGGGCTCGACAGCGTCATTCCTGTAGAACGTAATGGGGAGCCTGGTGTCACTCAAATAATGAATAACTGGAGAAAAGACATCAATAATGTGATGTCTTGGTTAGACTGGAGTGTATGGATCAAATGTCGACCTGCTTGTGGTCCAGAGGTAGAATTTAAAATAATTCTATGCGAGTTGACTGGGCTGACCATTATTCACTTGCAGGAAATGTGCTATCTCTCTACCTGGCCCATCAATTTCCCAAGGCCAGAGGGCCCACTACCATCTCCACGGGACTCACAAAACTTCACGAATGCCCCAGATGCACAATATGTCGCTGACCCAGTCGGACGCCCCCAATACCCCACAATGCCAGCGGAGGATTGGAGCTTGCCCCAACCAAAGTGCATTAGGCGCCTCCAGCCGTACGGCTTTTGAAAGATGTGCTTTTACATTACTCTAAGTGCATGTCGTCTACCTTAACAGTTGTGGGTTACGTACCCGGATTACGCTTTCTAGGGTTTGATGAGGTTTTCGTACGTCCATCAATTTTAATTGATGCTGGAGTTCAGCGGATTTGTTCAACTCGGTGACACGAGCCGATATTTGAAACTACATAAACAGCTAAGTAACAGGTATAGCCACACTCCCGAAATCCAATACCCACCACGGGACTACAAACAGTAAATGCTGCAACAACTACTCATAAAAGTGGCTGAAAGCATATATCCACCACCCCCTGCTCAACTCCTCCAATACTGGGCCAAATCATGAATCCGATCCAACACAACCGTGAAATACGACGTCTCGTTCAAAAGCGCCTCAAAATGCTTGATCGCTTCTTCCTCCGTCAAGTCCAATCGGAACTTCTCTTGGATCTGCTCATGCACATCGCGATGCTTGATGTCTGGAATGTTCGCGTCCACCATCAGCGCTACCAAGTTTAAAATCAGATTGGCGCTTTTGCGGAGGATTGTGAATGCGGTGAAACAATAATTTTTGAATCGCGTGTAGTGTGTTGATTGGGCGCCGCCCATGCCGTCGACCATCTCTTTGCAAACTTTGACAGGAGGAGGAAACGGTTTTGGGTCTCGACCTAGGATATATCCAAAATCGACTGCATAAAATATCAGCAGCACGAAGCATCCAGACAAAGTTATACAAACCATGGAAAAAGTGACCTGTGAAGGCAATATTAAGGAACCGGATCCTTCTGGTCATCATTTCACTTACCATCCGGTGTCAGCAGAAGGTTGTCCAAATGCCTATCGCCCACGCCTAGCAGGTATGTTACAACGCAGTATCCAGCTGTCACCATGGCTTAGTGCACATCCTTATGCCAGAATGGCAGAACGAGACTCACCACAGCTGCGCACAAACGTATCAATAACGCTCGGCTCAACTCCATACGTTCCAACACTACCCTCATCCGGATTGTTCGCTCTCAAATAGTTCAAGAGCGTCCCATTCTCACTGATGATTGCTGCGATAGTCTTGCTGGGGATGAACTGTACCATACCCTGCAACGGCCCAGTCGCCAGCACATCATAGGGAATGAGCTTTAGATCCAAATTCTCCTTCCTGAGCAATTGATCCATGAGTGTGAACAATTGGAGGACAAGCTGGTCCTGGCGCATGTCATCGCCATCTTTGAAAATCACAGGATACTCCGTGCCGTCAGAACACTGGAAATATAACAAGAAGGGGTAGAGATTCGACTTGAAGACGGAAGACTTCTCAGCATTAATACCCGTAATCTCCATACGTGCGTTGAGCGGCAGAGGTAAAGGAGGGATGTTGACAAGCCCGTTCTTGGAGTCGTTGATGAAGGAGCGGAGTTTCTCGATTTTCTTGGGTCGCGGGTCTTTAGAAGTGCGTAACTCCTTGGCTCGTTTGGCGAGGGTCTCGACGAGGACGCCTTGGCGTCGCATGAGCTCGCGGCGTTCGCTGCCATTCTCGGACTAAGGGACCGTTTCGTCAGCGAGGGTAAACACGAGTAGAAGCCCGATTACCTCTAAAATCTTGTTCAGAAATTTGAAAACCACCCGCCCGTACATTTTCGCCACGACCCTATCCTCCAATTCTACTTCTACTATCAGGTACCAATACAGCCGGTTACCCAGTGTATGATTTTGCACTCCACGTGCAATCAAAAAGTCTGTCAGCCCGCTGTCGTCATAAGATATCGCACTTGTTGTCGATCGACTCGAGCGCTGCTCGCTAGCAGCACTTTCAAACTTGAGTGCCTGTACAAGCTGTAAGAGATACAACAAAAGCTCCTGCAAAGATCATTAATACTGCTATCGCATAAGAAAGAGAAATGCTCGACTTCGTCATCTGCGCGGTTAAGCTGCCGTACTGCAAACGCTCTTACTCTCGAGTCCACGGTCCCTGGTCCAAGCAGCTCCAAAGCGTCATCAGTGTCGACTTCTGTCCACATTGGTAGTAGCTCCTCCACTGCTTGCTTCACTTCCGAAGGATCGCGCCAAGTGACGGACTTGAGGAACTTGGTAAGCCCGCGTTTGTCCCGTGCGAGGTAGAAACGAAACTTCCAGATGAGGTCTTTCTCCTCGGAGTTGAGAGGCTGGGAGGGTGCATAATTGAGTATTTCCTACAAACGGAATGTAAGGAGGTCATCAGTACATAATGATTTTTGCGCACATTTAGTTCATCTCTGATCTTGGCATTTGGTTTGAGCTCTCTGTCGTACGGACTACTTCGGTGACTCCGCACGAGCCGGCGATGCTTGTCCTCCACGGGGTTTTCGCGTGCAATCTCGGGGTCAAGGATAGTCCAGAGATGTGGATCTGTAGCAAAATAAGTGGGAAGTACAGGTGTGACAGGTGTCTGGGCTGCTGCTGGAGGTGCAAATGGTATCGTCGCCTGATTCTGGGCCTCCTGTGGAGAGTTAAATGTTAAGTAAACTACATTTAACAACGCGACACTGACAGCTTCGCTGAATATCACGGGAAAGTCAAAACGGGGAAGGTCGATATAAAGATACATATTCTCTGATTTCTCTGTCTCCGCCTTCAGTCCTCTTTAAGTACTTGGATTTACACTTGATTTCAAAAGACTTACAGCATGTATCTCCTCCATCTTTCTGAAAGCCATGTTGTCTAACCAATCTGACTTTGGTAAGTCACCACGTTCATATTTCTTCACGAGCTGAGGAAAAAGTAAGCAACGAATGAACGTACCATAGAGCTATGATAGTGCCTACCTTCTCTAATCGACCCATTTCATCCCTAGAGCCGAGTTTACTGGGAGTCTTGGTCTGCATGGAGCCATCTGCTTCTTGGCCTGCCCAAAGCAACAAGCGGTGTTTCCCCCGGCGCAAAGTCCTGACGCGGTGACTGTATAAGCAGTCTTGCGATGCAATGTAGATATACCTGACGAACCATTTCTTTCCAAACATCCTAAACGTTGAGCTGCCGACGGGCACAGCTGTGCGTGGAGCCCCGATATCCCATACAGTAAATGTAATTTGTGAACTCAATGGGAGGTCGCAGTACCGAATAGGTAACGTTATCCATTCGTTCCACCTGTATAGACAGTCAGCTCGATCGAAATAAGGGTGGAAACAAGGCACACGTATAGTTATTTTTGAAAGCTTTGAAGGAAGTGCGGAAGGGTATGGTCAGCGGCTTGTTATCCGCCAGGAGCTGCCAGGAGACATAGAGGTCTGAAAGAGCCCTGGCATTTACATCAACATAGAGAATTTACATATCAGAGAAAACGCACGACGATTGTGCACCGTGAAACCTCAGTTCTGGGTTCTCGAGTAGCTCTGAAACAGAGGGTTGTGGTATTGATCCCTCTAACTGAGAACTAGTGCTGAGTGTGGGCAAGTGGCCTGCAAAATGAGTAATAGTGCGTACATGCGGAAAGTGACAGGAAGCTTGAGATCAGAGAGCTTTGCAAAAGTGAAGTCGTCTCGGTTGTCCTTGTCCATGAAGAAGGAGAGGCGAGAACGGTGACTAGTAAGTACGGTACTAGAACGGCGACCAGGTACTACTATTAGTACTATACTACCCGTACTTGAAATGGACATCAATTAACACGTGACTTGTCCCTTAACCACCCACAGTCACTGGCAGTCTGGCACTGAGCACTCCCTACACAGGGTAGTGGGGACCGCAACGTTCATGGCCAAACCTCTATTTATCGCAGAAATCCTCCGTGTCATCATCTCTGAACTTGCAGAAGACAAGCAATCCCTTGCTCGCCTCGCGCAGACGTCCAAGGCGTTCACAGATCCATGCCTCGACGGCCTATGGCATACCATGGACTCGTTCTTCCCATTTATCTTTCTACTTCCAAGAAATGTACGTTCCGCGCTTTTGGGAGAAAAGAGATCAGTGTCGTACCACTGTGAAAAACTTAAATCTCACTGGTCAACACTAACCCAGCGCCTCATGACACTTAGTCGCCCTAGGATTCGCATCCAACGTCCCGGAGAATGGGAGTATTTTGACAAATACGCTCGCCGTGTTCGGGTATACCGTCAGACAGATATCGATGCTTACCAAAAAGCGTATCAAGTGGTCTCTATGATGCGCGAGCAACACCTATTTCCCAATCTACGTGACCTTGACTGGCGCATCATCGGTTCTTATTCCATGGAGACCTGGTCCCTCTCTCCTTCATTGCAGTTTCTCACTATATTACAACACCCTTTCGTTGGCATAACCGAGTTTTTTCTACGTCAAGTAGCACATGATGCTCCTGAGCTCGAATCACTCGAGATCAGATTCAGTTTTCCTGATCGCTCGATTGCAGATACAATCATGGATCCTATACCCTTCAACCGCCTCAAATCTGTCACCATTAAAATGCTTGATCTTGCTGTCGTCGATTTCTGTCGTTATTTATCCTTGCCTTCAGTGACGAGCCTCGCTATTTCACTCAGCTGCTTGGGGAAGGCGTGGAATCCGGGTTCTCTGGCCTTTCATGGTCTGGAGACATTGACCTTTTTGGGGGACCCTGCATCAGCAAGCTTATTTGTTGAGCATGTTGGTAGCACGCATCTACGCGACGTGTTTTTGGTGCTCAAAAATGAAGACGTTACACTCTCAGACTGTCAGGAGCTTCTTACGACCTTGTTCAAGACATATGGGCAGTCGCTACGGTTACTTTACTTCAACATCAACGGACAGAGCATATCCCATCCCTCCATCATAGATCAGCTCGTGAACGAATTTTTGAGCGAATTGCGTCTCCATGTGCGCGGAAGCGGTATGGAGAGAGTCCAAGTCGTCTTACATTCCCTACCGCACCACATTGTAGGGCAGCATTCAATTATAGTGGCTGATTTCATAAATGCCACATGGACTCAAACGGAACTATTCCAAAACCAAATCTGACCAAGGTCGGCATCAAGATTTCAAGTAAGTACTAAGTCCAACTTAGGATTACATCTCCCTGACAAGTTGATCTAGAACAGCCACAAGCCCCTGCTCCAGGAGATGTTCGTCCGAATTTGATCGGCATTCTTGTGCATCATGTTCAAGCATCGTGTTTCTCCATACAGTAGATCACTCTCTGAACTTGAGACAAGTTTGAACAAAGCTTGGACGAACAATATGCTGTATACGGGAAAGCAGAATAGAGCATTGATCAATCGATCGTAATGTTTATTCAAGAATCACGTCTGTACATTGTGCTCTACGACATGGTGTGCACCACCTTGGCGCTTTTGGTAAAATAAATAAGCAAGTCGAGTTAGAATAACTCCAATCCAACCGTAAGCCCCTCTACTCAGCCTTGTAATCAGGACGCAGCGACCGCACGACCTTGCCTGCACGCCAAATCTCCTGGTCGTCGATCTCCTTCAGCTCTTTGGCAAGATCTTGGCGGTATGTCGAGCGGCCGTTGAATTCGAGAGACTTGCGGGTCTCCGTGCCGTTCCGCACGCTCTCATACAACTGCTCAAAGATAGGCGTGTTGGTCTTCTCGAAGATGGGTGCCCAATCGAGCGCGCCGCGGCGAGCGGTCGTGGAGCAGGCGTTGTACATGTAATCCATGCTACGAACCATGAGAGAAAGGATGCGTGACGAGAAAACATACACTTACCCCTTCTGTCCAATCAAAGGGTACAGGGATTGAGTGGCCTCCTCGACGGTTTCATTGAAGGCTTCCGAAGGAGAGTGGCCATTGGCACGGAGCACCTTGTACTGCGCGCAGAACAGACCCTCTGACAAATCGTCAGCTAAGAAAAACTTGCGGTGTGAGAACACTTACGGATGGCGCCCATGAGCACACCACGTTCACCATAGAGATCCGAGTATACCTCCTTTTCGAAGGTGGTCTCGTACATGTACCCTGACCCAACAGCGACACCAATAGCAACGGCCTTCTCCATGGCCTTACCAGTGACGTCCTGGAAGACGGCCACGCTGGAGTTGATGCCACGACCCTCCTTGAAGAGGGTACGTACGGTCCGGCCAGATCCTTTGGGTGCAACTAGGATGACATCAACGTCCTTGGGGGGTATAACCTTCGTGTCTTCCTTGTATACAACAGAGAAACCGTGCGAGAAGTAGAGGGTCTTGCCCTTGGTGATCAAAGGTGCAACAGTGGACCATGTTTGCGATTGTGCAGCATCAGAGAGAAGGTTCATGATGATCGTGCCGCGGTTGATGGCTTCTTCGATAGGGAAAAGCGTTTCTCCGGGAACCTAAAGATACATTAATATTACTGCAAACCTGACAAGTCGATCTAAACACACCCAGCCATCCTCCATAGCCTGCTGCCAGCTCTCGCCATCTTTACGGACACCGACAATAACATTGAGGCCGTTGTCACGAGCGTTCAAGCCTTGACCGTGGCCCTGGGAACCATAGCCGATGAGAGCTAGGGTATCATTTTTGAAGTAGTCCTGGAGCTTCGCGAGTGGCCAATCGCTCCGCTCGTACACAACCTCCTCGGTGCCAGCAAAGTTGAGCGTCTTGACGCCTCGAGCAGCCTGGGATACTTGGGCATCAATAATTATTCAGTCATCAGTTGAATGAAAACTCACCTGCGGGGTGGTTGTGCGTGAGCTGCCTGCTAAAGCCTGGCGAGCGAGCAAAGAGTAGGACGCGATTTGTGCAGGCTTGGCTGCAATTTTTGCACCGGCACGGGGTGCACGGCGAGAAGCAACGCGGAGGGCTGAGGCTGAGCGGGACGCGATAGAGGCCATGTCGACTGGAGAGAAGATGAAAAGGTAGTGTACCTTTTCTAATCAAAATTTATAGTCCTAATACATAACCAACCGAGTCATATCAGCCAACTATCACGTACACGCTGGCAGCCGTGTACTTATTGAGCCACCCTGACTTCCAGCTTGTACATAATCTCAATTGCGATTTCCGATTATCAGATCACTATGCCACGCCTGCATCACCGTAATCAAGCAGGAACGACCACCTGGTCAAGCTAGGGGGAGTGATGTCTTAACTTGCAGCTACGAACGCCGTATATTGGACACAAGCCTCCACAACCGATCCTCCAACGCCTCGATAGTTGCACATGGAGTATTTAAGCTACTCATGAAATACGCCACGTTCCCCAGCGTCCTATAATGCACCCCAAAAGGCGCACCTCCAGGGGCTGCGGACGTAGATCCATCATCCAGTGGGAATCGCAAGCTCTGGAGCAGAGTCTGAGCGGAATGCGATGCATAACCTACGCTCCCAAGTCCCATAAGCAATCTGAATAATTTAATACAATTTGGCCAACATTACCTGCATCGTCGTCCTTGAACTTGATAGCAAGCACGGTTCCTAACGCCATCGCTTCATCAACAACATCTAGACAAGATATTGAAGTGATAAACTCCGGATCCCAGAAACTCCACACTCTCGTCGTCGTCGCAGAAGCTCCTTCAGATACCCATTTACGAACTGCCGCCACCCAAAGATCGCTCTCCACCAACCTACTAACTAAATCAAGCGTCGAATTCGCAACTTGACATCCAACGGCATGCGCCGTATAACTATGTCCATGCAACAACGCGTCCACTTTACTCTCGCTCTTGAACGCCGAAAAGATACGGTCGGACGCAAGCGTCACTGCCAAAGGCAACGTACCACCGGTGAGAATCTTGGCATTCACTGAGATGTCAGGATTGATGCCAAGTATAGGGCCTGCGCTCTCGAATCCTAAGCGGTATAGACCCACGAAGACTTCGTCGAAGATGACTGGGAGAGGTGTAGGGAATAGGGTAGGGTCGCGGACGACGTCGACCATGATGCGTTGGAATAATGGATCTACGAAAATCATCCCTCCGGCGCCCATGACGATGGGTTCGATAACTAGAGCTGCGAGTTTTCGGGTGCCGTCTGCCTGGAGGGTGTGGATGTGTTTATCTAGATATCGCCTGTAATGTTTTGCAAGCGGGGATTCGAGACGCTGCCCGACATCATAAACATGAGAGAGGGTTTCAAATTCTTCGACTGTCCGCTGATCACCAGTGAGGGACGACAGAGCAGGTGGAAGGGAAACAGCGACTCGGCCTTGCTGAATAGACACAGTCGGCGGCTCGAACCAATAGCCCTTCGCTTCGTGCCATTCACAAGTATAGACCCCCTCCTCGCAAGCATCCATTGCCCCAATCGTATCTCCGTGATAACTCCCCCTCAGTCCAATGACCCCCAGGTTCTTCTTCTCCGCCGAACTTAATTCAAGTCCAGAGCTGACGATGAATGATCGTAAAGCCATTTTAAGCGCAACCTCCATCCCGGTAGATCCGTTATCTGAGAAAAATACACGAGAAGCCCAGCCCTTTCCCGGTCCTTGAAGGAGACGCTCAGCAAGTTTTAGAGCAGGAAGATGAGTTGCCTGCGGGAACATAACATGGCCATAACGTCCTGCCGCGTTCGCGGCAGCAAGTGCCAGCGTCGGATGAGCATGCCCGACAGCTTGCGTCCACCATGAAGCAGACCCGTCTAACTGGGGTTGCAATAACGATTTTGGCTGCGAAGGTGAAGTTCTCCCGGAAGAAGCATCATAAATGCTAAAGAAATCCGACCACGCGCTGTCAATGACCGAAACGTCCTTCTCGGTCTTGACCAACCCGTGTTGTACGAATGGCCACCAGATCGTGTCGAGCGTACGACGAGGCATCGAGTCTAGTTCTTCAATGCGTCTGGCGTGACACTCGTCCAGATGTTCGAGTGCAGTGAAAATATCGCCTTGAAGGGTGTTTGGGACAAGATCCGAATAGTACTTCTCTGTATTCGCGAGGTTCTCTGCGGAGTCGAGGCGTGGGGGAGGGGGATCAAGAGCAGTGACATGTGTCCCTCGTTCTGCGAAATACTGCGTGAGATATTCAAAATTCCTGTAGTATTCGTCCCGGAATAAGATGATCGCATCTACAATGTATCCACGGAGGAGGAGGGACTCGAACGATGAGATGGTTGATGATATGCCGCCGAGTCTGGAGTCTCCGATTAGGATGGTGGGGAGGAAGAGCGGGCGGTAGGTGTCTAGTTGGGTTGTGCCGGAGAGCGTTGGGCTGTGGACGCCTGAGCGAATCAGTTAGCATGAAGTTTCGCAACTTGTTGAAGTAGTGCTTACCTCCAGCAGTCTCTACATACATATGACCCGGCCCACTCGCAAGCCTAGCCCGCTTTCTAATATGCTCTGCGACAGACCCAACAAATATTTCATCCGAAGGTACAGAAACCTTCAAGTTCCAACATCAGCTCATTACAAGCCACACCAACAACCACCCACTTTGAGTCCACCTTGAGTCTCAGCAGCCATCTTAACGGCAAGGTGCGGACTAACAGGATCGCCGTAGCGGAATAAGCAATGAGCATCCACTAGATGCTTTTGTGGCCCCGCATGGCGTTTGATATGTCTACCATGCAAAGAAAAACATTCAGCGACGCGTTGAACGCGACAAAAAACACGTACTCGTCATCCGCATCCTGCGGTGCGCCTGTGCTCACCGGCTTAAGATAAAAAACGCGGTTGTTGTTAAGAGCCGAGGCGCGAACGAGCGCAGTAGTGATGATAGTTTTTCCAACGTCTGTGTTCGCTCCGAATACTTGGTGGATTCGAAGGTGTTTGTAGAGATGGCTCATTTCATGAAGCACGACTACACATGAGCGGATCCGAAATACCACTAAATATTGGAGTGTGAGAAAGGATTGTTTGAGATTAGATAAAGCACTGTACAAGTCTACAAGATGTGCACAACGAGGGGGGTTGCGACTACTAAGCGAAAATACACTATGTACGACTCGGAAGACCCTCGCGATCTGCTATATACGTCCGCAATTAAGTGTGAATAGTACGAGCTCGAGGATGGGATATATGTATGCAGAGACCTTACCAGATATCTGGTACGTGTAAAGTATGATCATAACGATGCGGAACAACTCCGAGCTAGATATGATCCCCTTCCTCGCTAATCGCGAAGATACTCCATCGCCCACGGCCCAAGCTCATCCTCAGCGATAGGGATAGTCACCCCACAAGCCGCAAAATGACGTGCAATAGACAACCTGTCGATATCATCCGCCACACCCACAAACGGCGCATAGCAGACATGGGGAGAGACGCTGAATGCACCCCTCCGGAGGATGCTAGAGTATTCGCCGCGTTCGGAGAAGAGTTCTGTGACGACCGTCATGTATTTTTGACGGGCTTCGCGGGATTCGGGATCGCTCGGGTGAACTATGGGGCGCAACCGAGCTACAGTTCGGCTAGCTTTCATGTCGGATAGGACCGGACGGCCGTCAGGTTCATGACGGATGCCCTTTGGGCAAGAACTGGGGTTGGCTGCGTAGTATGACACCCAACACTCAACGGGGTCCTCGAGACGAGGGTTATTTAAGGGTGCAGGTAACTTTGGAAGTGATGAGGGGTGCTCCCAATCAGGAGTCCGCCAGTTAGATAATAGGTAGCGTTGGACTTCGGTCTTTTGGTCTCTGGGGGTTTTGTGTGCTTCTGAGCAGAGGGCTTTGACTTTTGTGAGCGCGCTATAGTTGCCGGTCTGGTGAGCGGCTTTGATGAGAGATTGGACTTGTTTGATGCTCTTGGCGGGCTTGGTCGGTTTGAAAGTGGGTGAGGCTACGACTGTCCAACCGAGTGTTGGAGGAGGGTCATCTGATGATGTCGCTTGAAAAGCTGAGTCGTCATCTTGTTGACCTGTTGCCAATACAGCAGCAAATGAGCGAGCTGCGACGCAATCGGGCAACTGCGCTTGAGGGGAAGCAGGAGTTGTCATGGGGGGAGACAACTGTTGAGGATACGATGGAGTTAAAAAGTCGAGGGAGAGCTGGCGATCGATGGGAGGTTCGATGAGGCGAAGTTCAGATGGTGGATCTGCATGGGGGTCTAGTTGGAGAGACTTTACAGAAGAATGAAAGGAGACGGAGTCGATAGGACTAGAGACATCGACTGGAAGGGTAGCCTGGTGTCTGAGCTTGTCCTGCAAACGCTCTGATTCTGCACGCGTTGCGTCTAGCTGAGCACGAAGAGTGCATAGCTCTTCACGAGCTTGATTACGCTCAAGGCGATAACGATCAATGTCATCGACGAGGACTCTATTTTCCTCTTTTTGACGGCGAATGCCTTCTGATATGCCCTTGTTAAAGACGTCTTCACGCGTGCGCTTCCTGTCTTGGAAGGCGATTTGAAAAGCTGGTTGATGAGAGGAATAGCTCGCATCAGCGACATGCTTCATGTATGAAGAGCAGATGTCGCATCCTGAAGGATGAACAATTCCATAGTCGTCGAGGTACTCCCAAGGGGAGAGAAGGGTGGGAACACCGCGATTGTCTCTAATAGGAGCGCGGTATGGCTCGTCGTGAGATGACAAGGGAAACATGACTTGTTGTTTTAGAAATAAAATGCGCACCAGGCGATGGTATCTGAGATGTGGGGAGGCTCATTGTGGCGCCAGGCCAGCCCGTTGATATGCTGTCCAACACGTGTCTTGCCTCGCGTTCGCTGCCAGGCGGGTTATTTACTAATGTTAGATTTGGATGCTGTAGAGAAACAAAAGTCAACAAACAATCCTTGTAATTCATGCCCATAGTCCGTAAGTGCTCGTCAGTAGTCGTAGTCAGTGGTCAGTGGTTTGTGTACACTGTAGTCAGGACTCAGGAATTGAATCACTGAAACTATGATCGTGTGTCAGTGTTGACGTAAGCAAACAGCACGTGTAGGGCGGTGATCAAGGGCCACAGCGAACTCAAGCATTTACTGCGATCACTGCGGCTGCGGTCGACGAGTAAAGCATTGATATACCATTGGACATCCATCACTATACCATCTAATTGACTTGCTATCGACTTGCTAACTACATGTCATTCATAGATACCCTTCAAAATGCCCTTGACCGCATGTTACCACGGAGGTCAAAGACTAGCGCAGTACCAGCAGCAGTTGGGATAGGGAGTGGGCTTGGAATGGTCAACTACGAGGACGACGTGAGTATCTCATCGTTATTTTGTAGCCAAGCAGCAGCTGCCAGCGTTTTTTGTAACTTTGTCCTTGTACCCGCTTTATGCGCTTCTTCTGAGACTTCAACCATTTACGTAATACACCCAGCTTCCCTCTATGCCTCTTCATGGATCAGTCTGGGACACTGGTCTTCCTCCTTTTCTTGCCCCTCTTATGGATCGTTTGGCTCGCGGTCATTGACATTTACTTACAACATTTCTATCAATCATGCTGACACCTTTTCTGCCTTTTAGATGATTATAAGCAAGCCTGCCATCATATTTCACATTTCCCAGATATTCTTCAACTTTCTCGCAATGGCTTGCTTTGCAAGCGTGGCCAGCTTTCAAGCAAAGTGGGGCATAGGGCCTTGTAAGTTCATCACCGCCACAGCTCCAACCATATTGATTCAGCTCAATTCCACAGCCGGTCTCACAGGCTTCGCGATCTTCGTGAGCATCTCAGGAATATTCCTAGCCGTATTCCTTCTCTTCGTACCAGTCGTATACGAAAAATACGACAAACTCATCCGTTTAGCCCGCGCCCTCAAAGAAGTACGCGTCGGCTTCATCCTCGTTGGCAGCGGCTGCATCTTCAGCCTCCTCATCGCGTGCGTCTTCATCTTACCACCCCTAATTTCCGTCCTCACTTCAGGCTGTACAGATTTGTCACCACCATCTCAGCGTGGACAGAGGCTGGGTGCAAAAACGCGGATAACGATCCTCATGCAAGCCTTGGCGACGCGTTTAAGAGCGGTCTCCCTGGTTGGTGCAGTACGAAGAAAGCAGGCGCTATATTCTTTTGGTTGGCGTTTGGTACGTTTTCCGTGTCTCATCCCACTTCATTCGTTCATCCCACGCTGTCACTCCAGGCTTCTGGCTCGCATCCCTTATCTTGCTTATCATTGACTGGCGTTCCGGAAACCTCACATCACCACCCCGCGACACCCCATTCACGCGTCCCGACGCAGACATCGAAGAAGGCGAAGAAGTAGGAGAAGAAGAAGGACACTCATACCAACCCGTTGCCACCAACAAAGCACCCACATACCCCCACCAATCAACATACGACAACTCCAATGCATCTGCATCCCCATTCGCAGACTCAAACCGCCTCTCAAGCGCCCCCACCAATACCAGCACAACCTACCTTCCCACCAACACAAACCGTTTCTCAACAGCAGATTCCAGCGCTAATCGTACATCTGCATATTCAACCGCACCCACTACTACCACCGCTCCCACGAACACGAGCTACGCTGCTTCGAGACCTAGCATGGACGCGTATGGCGCGTTTTCAGACCCTGCACCGAGCGGGTTTGGCGGCGTGTCGGCGTCGTATGCGCCCGCTGCCTCAGAGTCTGGGTCTGGGGCGCCGAGGGTGAGTAGGACGATGCAGTATGCGGATCCGTATGCTGCTGTGCGAGCGTCGCTGGCGACGAGCGCGGGTACGGGTGCGCCGGCTCCGACACAATCTAGTTATGAGCCGTATACTGGGTACCGATAGTGTACGCCGTATCGTGGACTGGACTGGTGATATTTATGGATATGGTTGATGTTTGCGCGGATACATACCTCGTAGCACACTTACAATTGCTCTCCTCGTTAGTGCTTATAATTTAGGCTAGATGTCGTTGGGCTGTGTATTATTCATGGACCATTTGCATTGCATCTCTGTTCGAACTGGATTGAATTCATCTTTTGGTGGAAGTGACGCGTTTCAAATTAGACCATCCGAATGCGCGCATAGAGCACGCATAGAACTAGTGATTATGTACACGGTACCGATCCTACTATGTCTATGGTGAGTAGCGTATCTTCTACGGTCAGTCTATGTCGAAGAGAATGAGATCATGCACCTGCCAGAGATGCGCTCCCATTCACCTCATCCTCCGTTCCAGTCAATCATGTCTGCTCACCTTTCTCAACAGCAACCGCAAAAGCCCTCTCATTCTCCTCCATGCGTCTCCTCACCAACGCCTGATATGTCCCCCCTTCCAAGTCCGCGTCTTCAGGTGATGACCCAGAACTCGGATCGGATGGGTATCGTCCGTAGATGGGTTTGTGCCCGTATGCAAGTTCGGCTACGGTGATCTGTGTGCGGAGTTAGCGTCCGGTGTGACTGGCTGGGAGAAAGGATGTGGCAAGATGGAAAGAGAAAGACGTACCAGAATGTCGGCTGTCAACCCCTTTATTGGGGACGCACATGTCCTGAACCGGTGCATCCTATATATGAGTCCGTCGAATGCGTCGAGGCGGACGTCAGATGGGTTCTGCGTGGCAAAAGGGATTAGCATTGAATGAAGAGTAAATGGTGGGAAGTAACCAGATAGCAGCGAGGTTTCCGCCGCAGAAATGAAACTCGGAATAGAGATATAATATCAAAAAGATGACTCACATACACATCCCCAGCACCATATGGCCAGTCCTCTCCCACATCCACGAGCGGCTCACCCTTGCTCAACACTAGACGAGGGTCCAGCATCGCTTCGAGTGGATGATCAAATATCCTGTCGACTTCTGTGAGAGAGGGAGTTAGGGAGCTGAGAACTGGGTGGGAAGAGGTGTTGGGTGGTGTGTTGGAGCTTGCATTCGAAGTGCTGTCCAAAGTCAAGGATGACGGCGACGAAGAGACGAGTGGAAGCGGCGAAGACAAAAGCACGACAACGGGCGTCACCAACAACTGCGATGCAGAGAGAAAGGGCGGGAGTGTGGTGATAAAATGTATGTTGGACGATGTGGGCGGAAGAGGGAGACCGACTTCTTCATTTGCTTCGCGAAGCTGAGTTACATGGAAGCATTAAGTCGGTGCGAAGTCGTAACCGTAGCACTTACTGCGGTCCAGACTAAACTCTCGTCTCCCTCGTCTGCTTTCCCGCCAGGTAAGGCTGTTTGTCCTGGATGTGCACGCAGTGACTTGGACCGTGTCGTTAATAACACCCTGAGCTCTCCAGCTTGTTCATATAGCAGAACAAGTACAGCAGCGAGTTTGGAGGTCGGTTGTCGAGAACTGCATGCGCATTGATGGGTGGTGAGCTGGAAGAAGCGTGCGAGGTGACTTACAGGTCAGGTCTATCTAATTGACACGTCCTCAGACGCTCGACGCATGCTCTAGTATTTGGAGTGAGGCGCTTGAGCACATGGTTTGGAATGTCCCGTAAGCATTTCTCAGAGCCAGGTTGTGTAAGCTTTGGGGTGGTAGATGAGAGAGCCATAACGTATGCCGGCGTCACCTTCAAACAGAGCGCCACTGCTACTAGCACTGCCGTCAGCCCAAGTGACAGCGATAGGGTATTAACCTCGAATAACGAAGAGTACATAGTAGGATGAGAATATAAAGAACCAGACATTCTCCACGACTTAATAGTCCCCCGTAGGTAGAGTGTTCCTCCTATTCAAGTGCACGACTCGGAAAGGCTGCGAACCATGATGTTTTCGTCATGTAAGTTCTCCTAACTTGCGACTTCCTCTGCGGCACAGGCGACAGAAGACTGGCCAGATGCTTCTGTAACAAGGAATGACACGCGCCGTGTGTGTCAGGAGGGATTGACCTAAACAAGATAGTATTTCCAACGCCAGTAAAAAAGTGGATCTCGAAAATAGCCCTATTCAAGTGCATGGGGCTTACCCCCCGCTATCTACCATAAATAATATTAATGTAAATAACTAGCTTTCGTGAGCAGGTGTAAACGCGTATTCTGCCGGGATAGTGTCTGACCAAGGCTGACGCCACAGTTAATTTACGAAGAGGATAAATATATTATGGGAAATGGTACACGTATGGTCAAGGTATGTGTTTTGGGTTTGCGCGCCGCGCTGCACCCCCGGTGCATTCGGTGGTGGACCCCTGGCCAGCGACTGTCTTTCTCTTTGATGCTAGAGCGGTGGATGCGAGTGAGTGTTGTAAGTGTATGGCGTATTCGTGCTTTGGTAAGTATGTTCTGTCTCAAGCATCGTGTGCGTGCATGAATGAATGCTTAGTTTGTCATGTCGTCTTGAATCGTCTTGTACGGTTGATTGCGAATATGTTTGAGAGCTTAGGGAAGAAAGCAGGGCTGAAAAATAATTAAGACCAATGAGCGGACAGGCTCGCGCGGAAAGGTGAGGTAGAAGTTGGGGTAGACTGCTTACTGAACCAATGAAGACGTATATCCAGGAACGGGAGCCAAGGCAGGTTGCTGTCCGTCGTCGACGCTGCCTCGGTCGTACAAAGCGAGTTCGCGATCAATAAACTGAAGTGCTTCTTCGGCTGAAGGACGATTAATGGGTGTTATTGACCAGCAGGAGGTGATAAAATTCCATTGCCGATCGGTGATACTGCCATCAGCTGGACGAGGATGCTTTTTCCGCTCAATAATCGCTTGCCACATCTGGAGTTCATTGGTCAAGTGTGACCAGGGCAAATTTCCCGTCAAAACCTGCAGGACAATTTAGTGAGCCGCGGCTGCGCTGGCAAGAGGGAACAACTTACTTGAAGCATGATACTACCAAACGAGTAAATGTCACTCTGAGTTGTAACTGCAGAGGCTGAATCTTCCGCGAATAAAAGTTCAGGAGCTGTCCACCGCAATGCTCCTGGACGGCAGCTCATCATTGCAAGGTACGTCATGCCAGGCAACCGTGCCAAAGTTCCTGAAAGGCCAAAATCTGCAAGGAATGGAGTTCTGTCACTACCGATGAGGACATTGTTCTTGTGTTTGGTCATTAGTAAGGGGAATTGATCACATGAGGGATCTTACACCAGTGAGGTCTCCATGAATGACAGGATTCACATGGGTATGACCGTTTACATTGAAGCTAAATGTATGAACTGAGGGGGACAGTTATTTTTATTTCGTCGTGTCAATGTGTTCACTTACGATAGTTAAGGCCAGCGGCAATGCCACGGAGCTTGTGCACAGAACGATGAGCTCGAGAATAGAAAGCGGCAACATAGTTTCTCACCAGATGCAGCCTATCAAGCAGGCAGAGGGTGTGGTTGTTCTTGCTTAGGAAGGATGTCAGATCGCCGTTGACTATCCAGGGAGCAACCAGAGCCACAGATCGACTGAAGCCTCGGGCAGTACCCATGAGGGTCAAGATATTGTCATGTTGCAACCTCTTCCAAATACCGAGCTCTCTCCGAAACACCTCATCACTGACGAGTTGAGATCGAATTGCTTTCACAGCGACCTGCGGGTGAGTGATAGTAAGTGGAAGAGCAGTTGACTTATGTAAGCATCTGCACGAACTTGCACATCGCCAGCGGCGTCTGGGCCGCTATGGTATACGCATTTGTAAATATCTCCGTATGCGCCGCCGGAAACCGAGTAGTAGGGGTAGGATCGGGTAATGAGCCTAGTTAAGTCTGGGATAAGGCCCGGGGAAGGGGTTGTGAAAGGTCCACCAAGCCTTCGAAGGTTTGGTTCCTTTACAGGCGCAGGTACTACACCGCAGCAGTTGGAAGAAACAATGCCCATCTTGCAAGGTTGGAGGTGGAGTAGTAATGGGCAACTTAAGAGGTTTTTATATCATATGCTACACTGCCGCATCGGTGCGAACTTGGAGAAATACTACCTTCAGATGTTTTCAAAGGATCGTATCTGACGAGAGCACTGGCAGAATTGTATCTTCTCACGGCTACGATATCGAGGATTCATCGGTTCTCTGATGATATGATTAATTTCTGCAGCACCGCGGTCGCGCCGGAGGGGAGTCGGCAGGTCAGAAAAGCGTTCCGCTTTTGTAATTAAGTTACTACATTAATTAGTCACATTCCGCCCGCGAAAAAGCGTGCCAGACTGCCGACTTCTGTGGGTTGCCGATTACAGTGGAAGGCATAGTATGGATAATAACGAAGTACTATACATGTGTGTCCAATGGCTATATAAACGCGACTAGCGTCCGTTCAATGCAAGGCAGTATTGGTGTGATCCGTACTTTTGAGCTTCTACATAGAATGACGATATAGCAGCCGCAGCCTGAGTACTTTTGAGCTTCTACATAGAATGACACGTTCCTGCAGCGCGCTGCGGCCACCATAGTATAGATTTCGATCGTGGATGAGGATGGCAATCATTCAACTGCACAAACGTACGGCCCTGGAAATTGCATTGGCTTGTTTCAGCCGTCAGGATCCAGAGAGTCTTCAAGTTCAAACACTGCTCTTTGAAACACTTGCACATTATAATTATAAGATAACTTGATGTTAGCGCCGAGCGAAATTAGAAAAACGGGCACGGGCCTTTTCGCTAATAGAACACCCCACTTTTCATTGCGCAATGACTGATCTGTATCTATTGCGGTCCGCTCGTTGTGAAGTTGTGAAGTAGTCCTCACTTAAGCTTGTGATGTACCTCACGCTATCGTTGGTAATTACCTATAATTGCACGCAGATTTATCAAACACGTTCCTCGCATTGTTACTCACATTTGAGGGTACGTACCACGCACTAGTATGCACACCTCGCTGTAATGGTCCAAATATTTTGGAGCTTAAGCGCAGTCAAGAAAGGCAAGCAAACGGATCGTTGAAGGCTGTCCGAGTCTGATTCAAGTTAAGAAAAAGGTGTGGAATTTCTTAGTGGAACATGCTGGAGGTGAAATGGAAGTGTCAACGAGATATCGCCGTTGGGGTTTGATGCATGATGTTGGAGCCAGGTATCGCGGGAATTGGAATATGTCGCCGTGCTACTGTCCGCAGTCAGAATTCGAGTCAGAGTTACTTGCTGTACGAGTGCCAATCATTAATCATTCGATTCATAATCTTGAAAAGACGTGATATTTGGTGATTGGCTTTTTACAGATGACAGTGTAACGCAGCAACCAACATTCGTTCAGCCGAGCATGCAATGAGGACGTACCGGAACCGACATACCGTGGAGGTTGGGATGGGTGTTTTGTTAATTGACCTTCAGTTACCTTGAATACCAACTTGGCACGCTTTGGATGGTTAGCCTGAGCAAAGCCTGAGCGGGTAAAATAGGAATCACGACATAATGTCGTACAATAATGATTTCCCGACTGGAGGAGCCCTGATCATGACGCGGACGCCCCATCACCAGAGACTCGCCACTCAATCCATGATCAATGGAGGCATCTGAAGAATAGACACAGCTGCGTGGCCTAGTCAAGGAGATGATGTCATGGGAATTAGACTGGTGGACAGCCCCGCAGTTTCTCCTCATTGAGACGTCCTACCGCCCTTTCATGCTTCATCTCCCTATTCGAACACATGCTTGAGATGACCAAGGAGAGCCTCGAACTTGCCGGTATCCGTGCGTATAATCTCGATTCAAAGCTTTCAGTCGATTGACGCAAGGTCTACAGCAAACTACGCTGCTGCTCTTGCCTCCGAGCTGGGCCTGAAGACCGTGACTTCATCAGGATCAAGTTCAGGAACGGCACCAACGGCGAATTCGAGACCTACCATGTTATCGGCCACAAGTATGATATCGCTGCAACGGAATTCCGAGTCATCTACAGGATCGAGGTAGGCAGCAGCAGGCGCCTGCGCTAGGTGTTCCAGAACTACGCTATTACCAGCCAAATGATGCAATGGGCCGCCGCAGCTTGCAGTGCAGGTCTCGATGACAAGTGGCTCCGCCGTGACATTGGCACTCAGAATGCAATCTCCAGCACTGTCTTTGCCATTCTCGCTGCCGTCTTACGCTCGCATCCGCCTTGCTGACGACCCAATGACATTCAGTGCCTGGAAACGGTCAAGCGTGATGCATCTGATGTATAATCCGCGGGCGGTCGAATGATTACAGCTTCTAAGAAGAGCCCTTAACATATGGAAGTGGTGGCTTGGTCTGTAGAATCCCCGTCGGCATTATGAGAGTCACCCTCCTTCGCGTCGTCATCAAAATGGCGTGAGGCTGTTGCTGACCTGCTGGATGTTTTGATAGGTGGAGCCTTTTATGCACACCACAACTAGGATTTATACGCAATCTGAGATGTCAATTGGGAGACAAAATGAGATCGACGTGAGGTGGTTGCAAGATAATCGGAAGCATGCAGGAGCCTTGCAGCAAGTTGATGACCGAGACTGGCAATAATAGACTGTGTTGGTAGTTCAGTATTACTTGCGGGCAGTGCCCAAGAAAAGCTAGATGGATCCACGTAGAATTTCTACTTAGAAAAAATCGACGATCAACACAACACGTGAGCCAGCGAACACAGCTATTTGACTTACTATCTTTGACCCGGTGTTGCAAAATGTTCAGACCAGTTTTTCATAGCACAACAACTACACAAGCACAACTGACACTCTAGCAGGTCTCTCCATCACCTCTACCATCACTCTTTGCCCTCTTCCATATTCTTGAGCTTCATCAAAACCTTGATCAACGTCATGGCACGCGAAGAGGCCGAGTCAAGCACATCACCCAAACGGAGGGATGGAGAACGAGAAGCGGTATTGAACTCATCAGCGCTTGGTGCACCTCTTCAAACGAGGGAGAAGGATCCACCACCCTATGGTGCACAGCATCCCCTGGATGCACTTTGGGAAGGTTAGTAACCGCGTTATGATATCTACCAATTTACCCAACAAGAAGCAGGCGGAAATGAAGCGCTTCCTCCAAACTGGCTAGAGTATGAGGTGTTGGGTGATAGAATAGCACATGAAGATAACAAAATCTCAATGACTTCATGGCTTCGACCTTTACCAGGGGTGCGATTAGGTCAGTGAAGAATGTACCATTAGGAGCGAGGAACTCACGGTTGAGCATAGATGAACCTGGACAGCTTCTCGTTCCCGGATGCGAATGGTACATCTCACCACTCGGTCGGTCCTACTTCGTTAATCACAACACTAAAACCACATCATGGAAGAAACCGGCCCTCGAACGTCCACCAGGGAGCTTGACGCCGGGGTGCGTCATCGAGGGTCATTCAAAAAATATCCGGAGCCTTGCTTGTTTGAGCACCAGTTGCAATATAATGAGTGCTTCGGAAGATGGTTCAATTCGTCAGTGGAAACGAGACGGGGAGCCAACAGGAACGCCATGGGAAAATGCCGGTGAAGCTGTTCGAGCAATGGCAGTATCCCCAGATGAAGGAATGTTTGTATGTGGAAACATGGATGGCAGACTACGGTTGTGGGACATCGCAGAGGGCAGCATGGTCGGCGACCCGTGGGAGGGGCACGCCGATGCTGCAATTTGGTGTCTCGATTGGTCTCCCGATGGCCAGGAGATAGCAAGTGGATCACAGGACAGCACTATACGACGCTGGAACCCGAACACTGGCCGACAAATAGCACCAGAGATCAAGACAAGCCATGGGAGGGTCCACGCTGTCAGATATTCTCCATCACCAGTGGCGGAGAAGACAAGATTATCTGCGTATGGTCAAAGGATGGCAAGCTGCTCAAGAATCTCGAAGGACATGAAGAGACGGTGACGTGGTTGTACTGGTCCAAGGATGGCTCGCACATCTTCTCTGCTTCATACGATAATATCATCCGAAAATGGGGGTCTATTGATGGGGATGAACTTGCCGTTTTCCGAGGTCATACCAGGGCAGTCAGGTGTCTATGTCTTACCCCTAACGAAAGTCATCCGAGTCTTATCAGCGCATCAATGGACTGCTCAGTTCGCATTTGGGATCTGAAGACGACCCAACCAGTCGGGGACCCACTCTTGCACGCCAACGAACTCGTAGCTGTCGTTATTTTCCCTGATGGAAAATATATTGCCAGCGCTGGATTTGATGCAAAAATCTATGTGTGGAGCATAAGTGCAGCGCTCAAACAGACTGTGAGTATGTTCAATTATTGTCAGCGTATTTTCTAAGCTGGTTTTTGTTGTGTCAGCGTGCAGATGATGCAAAGTTCAAGGCAAGTCGTCTGTGCTTTCCTTTCGCATTGCAACTAACTTCTTCACCAGGACCGTGCCATCCGAGATGTACGCGTTGTGAGCCTCATCCTTTCTTCTCGTTAGATATCCAATGCCCGTCTGATCTCCGAGCAACAGTTCAACAAGAAAAGCTCGTCGAAATATGTCAGTATAGTTCTTTGTATTTGAATTCTCGCAAGTCTGACACCTGATACAGGGCGCTGACTTCTTTGGCACCGATCCAAATCCCGCGCCCCGTCATGCAGCTCCTCCGCCTACGAGCCCATCACCCCTTCGTTGGTTTAGTAATTTGTTCGGTTCGGTGCGTGTCAGCACAAGCTCTATACGCACTGTCGATGTAGCTCCTGCTTACGATGAAGATGTGGGTGGCTCGTCATCGCTCCTTTTTGATACCATTGAAATAGATACATTTGCAGATGATTCTAATTCCCAATGCCCCTCCTACCGCAGCAAAATTAGCTAGGTCTAAATATACAAGTGGCAACGATGCTGGCAGTTCAACCCAAGCAAGTCAACGTCAGACTGCGCCGGGGACCACACAAGGCGCAAGTGGTGCACAGACGGAAGAAGCTTCCCGTGAAGTTAAGTGCTGCGGATTGTTCTTTAGTTGTCGTCGTCATCCCTCTCAGCCATAAGCTCATATCTGTCTGTTGCTCGATAAGTCTATTTTCTTTGTCTTGTGGGCTTTGCGGACCATTTCGCACCCAACCATACACCTTACGAGCTTTGCATTTTATCCATGTAGATAGAAGCCATATGGCATCTCAAGTTTACAATATTTAAATATAAATGTAAGTTCCAACGGCACGCGGACCATGTCGTCAATAACACCCTGAGCTCTACGCAGCGACCATAACACTCTATCCCTGAAATTTGAGCTGACTCCGTCTATTTGAAAATATTTTGTGTGTAATATGCCGACTCGAATCCAACACGTTGATCAACTCTGTCAATTACTACTAACTCGCGCGTCAGTACCAACGACCATACCAGACTGATGTCACAGCAGAAACGCGACTTACTTGACAAAAGAGGGGGGTCTGTTATGCCGGTGAGTCATGTAGTTAAAACCAGGACGCAAACTAGTGATACTCACGCAATATCCCTTAGGGCAACCCTTGCATTGCGAGTCCCTCACGCAAAAGGTGGAGCACTGAGCATTCCTTGCGAGCATAGTGCCATCATCAGTGGGCATGGCAGATACGGATGATGCCAAAGCAGAAACGACGGCGATGAGAATTGCAGAGGAGAAACGCATCTTGTCTGTGATGATATCAGGTAAAACAAACTGAAGAGGACAGTAGGAGGACGGCTTGCTTTATATGCTGTTTCATGGCGGATGCATGGCGATAGGGGAATACCTTCGTACGTGAAGTGAATAGCCGAACTCCCAGGCTGAAATTCTTCTGTGTCTTCAAGTTCGAAATCCGCAATGCCAGCAGATTGCCAACGCAGAGCTTTAACAATTTTGTGTGGAGGAATTGAATAACCGTCAATTGGCGAAAATTTCATTATCCCAAATATCAGTGACCATAGAGAATGAGATATGGTCAACATTGGTTCTTTAAAATTAAATGCTGATTCCGCCAGCGCACTAGATGATACACATGAGTTTTACCGTTAGAATCAAGTGATTCACTACCATGCAAAGCACAAAAGACGTCAACCAACGACATAACACCCTACACCAAGGAACACGCACCGACACGAACAAATCCACATACGCCTGCCACCAGCATCTGTAAATCATCGATCCTCGAATCGTCTTTCCCGAGTAGTTGAATAGTCATCGTTTTCGTGTCTGGGAGCTGTTCCAATTCCAACCACGCATAGATTGAATTGAATACTCAGAACCTGAGGAAGGAAGGAAAGAACGCACCCAATCTATCTGAAAAAATATTCTCGTCAGATCCAAGCAGATTCTCCGCAAATCATTAAGCTGATCTCGGATCGTCGGCACTGTAACTTCTAACCAGGGTTATCTTACAACTTACAAGGTCGGGACGGTATGACCAGACATTCAAACCCCGCATTTATGTAAATCATTCGTCTCTTTTGCCTCATCCGAGTCCAAAGCTACTAATGGGTTTATGTTGGGTTTATGCGCCGCCTCGTTCCCTTGCGTTTCTCGCAGGTATCAAAATAATGGTACGTTCATACACTGGTTGGAGCCTTTCACTGTTATACAGGCAAATGATATATCCTTGGCTGATCGATAGCCGAGTAGCGTTGCATCTCATCCAGATTAATGTACTTCTGCGCGTACAGGTGCTGATGGAGAGACGCCGAGACGAAGCTTCGAAGGTCATCATGATGGTGTCTTCAAAGTGCTCAGCGTGGATATTGCGATTGTAAATATGGAGGAATATAGCAGCATAGATGTCTATTAACTTACAAGTAATGCCTTCATCATTTATTACAAAAAGGGTGAAGGATTGAGCGAAGCTTATTTGGAATCACTGTTGAGGACAACGGACTCGAGTGTTGTGTCGTCGTGGGGAGTAAAGTATTCTGATACGTCTCAGCAACGGTACGCGACCGTGTATGTATATATCGTCTCTGCAGGCAAGTGTTTTGTGTGTCTAAGTTGAACGAATATGCACAATCACGCGTACCAGGTAAACACAACGCTAGGATTTGGAGTGTCGAGCCCGAAGGAATATACGGAGATGCGGTGGATAGGGATATGCTGGTGAAATATGGGGATATATATAGTATCTAAGACGATGGACGTGTCGTTGATGACGTCGGCGAGAAAGCGGAATGCCTTTGGTTTCGGGGTAGAGGGAGGTGCCGAAGGAATAAGCGCCTATTATGGCTGGAGGGACGTTGTCAACGGTTGTGGGGGGTGCAGGGTAGAGGGTGAAAACTTACTTGTGAACCGCGAACAAACATCTTTCAGCACTGTCAGAAGGAGCGTTGGTTGCCGGGAACTGCGTGATGGGTGGTGAGCTAGAGAAGTGTGCGAGGTGACTTATAGGTCAGGTCTATTTAATTGACATGTCCTCAAGACGCTCGACGCATGGGATGAGGCGCTTGAGCACATGGGTTAGAATGTCCCGTAAGCATTTCTCAGAACCAGGTTGTGTAAGCTTTGGGGTGGTAGATGAGAGAGCCATAACGGATGCCAGAGTCACCTTGAAACATAGTACCATTGCCAGCATTGCCGTCAGACCAAGTGACAGCGAAGAGGTGTTTTGAGACCACACATTCTCCACGACTTCATAGTCCCCGTAAGTAGACTGTTCCTCCTATTCAAGTGCACGACTCGGAATGGCTACGAGCCATGATGTTTTCGTCATGTAAGTTCTCCTCACCTACTACGACTTCCTCTGCGGCACAGGCGATAGAAGATAAGATGCTTTTCATAACAAGGAGTAACATGAGAATCAAAGCAACAAAAGACAACGAATAAAATATGCTAGCCCCTCCGTCGACATTGGCTAGTTCCAAAGGAGAGTTTGACTATCAAGGAATGTCAGGGAGGAAACACTCGCCATTCGTTTTTTTGCCAGGGTGTTCATCAACACATTGTGAAACTCGATGTCGTTCGATGTTCTGTGCAGCAGTGCTTGGGGCTCGAACTGGATCATCGCGGCCAAGTGCTGGTGTTTCCGAGGCCATACCTGTTACTCCGTGCGGTCCTTCGGTCCTATCTTTTAGACAGTGATGTCAGGCCATCTATCCGTGTGCCTGCCCCAGGGATAAGTACTCCTTTAGAAGCCGGGCTGCGTTGAACCTGAATGTGCTGAAAATATTAAGTAATGTAAACGATTTGGGAGCGGAATTTGAAAACCGGGCCGTGTTACCCATGATGGCATCTCTCCGGAGTCAGAGCTGGAGCATAAAGAAATGCACAGTTCACCCGTAAAGTGTGCAACGGCCACCTGTAGATGACGAGACAAAAGGTGAACCATGGCCTACTGTACCAATGAGAGGCGTATACCCAGGGACAGGAACCAAGGCAGGGTGCTGTCCGTCATCGACGCTGCCTCGGTCGTACAAAGCGAGTTCGCGATCAATAAATTGAAGTGTTTCTTCGGCCGAAGGACGATTTATGGGTGTCATTGACCAGCAGGAGGTTATAAAATCCCAATGCGAGTCGGTGATACTGCCGTCAGCTGGACGAGGATGCTTTTTCCGCTCAAGAATCGCTTGGCACATCTGGAATTCATTGGTCAAGTGTGACCAGGGCAAATTTCCCGTCAAAACCTGCAGGACAACTTAGTAAGCTACAAGTACTGGCAAGAGGGACTAACTTACTTGAAGCATGATGCTACCAAACGAGTAAATGTCACTCTGAGTTGTAACTGCAGAGGCTGAATCTTCCGCGAAAAAAAGTTCAGGAGCTGTCCACCTCAATGCTCCTGGATGGCGGCTCATCATTGCAAGGTACGTCATGCCGGGCGATTGTGTTAAAGTCCCCGAAAGGCCGAAATCTGCAAGGTAGGCAGTTCCGTCGCTACCGATGAGGACATTGTTCTTGTGTTCGATCATTAGCACGAGGAATTAATCAAATGAGGGACCTTACACCAGTGAGGTCCCCATGAATGACAGGATTCAAGTGGGTATGACCGTTTACATTGAAGCTAAACGTATGAACTAAAGAGACAGTTGGTCATATTTCGTCGCGTCCATGCGTTCACTCACGATAGTTGAGGCCAGCGGCGATGCCACGGAGCTTGTGCACAAAACCGATGAGCTTGACTGTATACACTTGGGGCACGCTTGAAGTTCTCACCAGGAGTAGACGATCATGCAGCCTGAGGGTCTCGTTCTTGCCGAGGAACGATGTCAGATTCCCGTTGACTATCCATGGAGCGACCAAAGCTTCAGATGGGCCGAAGTCCTGGGTAGTGCCCAGGAACTTCAAGATATTAGAATGTTGCAGTCTCTTCCAAATCCCAAGTTCTCTACGAAGCACCTAAGAAGACATAATGAGATCTATCTGTTATTCAGGCCTTAGAATATTACCTCAGCACTGAAGAATGGTCGAATTGCTTTGACGGCGACCTGCGGCAAGTGACGCATCAGTAAACATGGAAAGACTCTATAAGACTGTCACAAACCTCTATATCGCCGCCTAGTCCGTGGTATATACATTTGTAGATATCGCCGTATGCACCACCAGAGACTGGGTATGGGACGCATCGGGTGATCAGCTTGGTCAAGTCTGGGATAACAACTGGAGGGATCGTCTGAGCGGAGGGATGCTGTGCACCGGAGTTGGTTGCATTGAAGGAATAAACGATGACCAGAGGACTAGAGCATGGTTGCACGTCCATCTCTTGCTGTGTGCAAACGAGGGTGTATGCAAAAGAGGGCAATTGTAGCCTGAGAGCAGTGGTCTGTCACAAGTCTGAGGTTAAATAGCATTGAATTATGATTTATAAATGTACTTGACAGTTTCATGCTGTGTGGGCAGTGTGTGGGTGCGCAGTTCGAGCTTCTACATAGAATGACGATAATGATATCGCACAGCAGCAACTTGAATATGCTCACGTTTCTGCAGCGCGCTGCCACCATGAGATAAGAAGGATTTCGGTTGTGGATGGAGATGGAAAGCATTCAACTGCACTACCGTACGCCCTGGAGGTTGCATTGGCTTGTTTCAGCCGTGGCGTCAGGATCCAGAGAGTCTTCAAACACTGCTCTTCGAAGCGCTTGCACATGAGAAGACAACTTGATCTTGGACTCTAGCGAGCGGAATTTGAAAAACGGGCCGTTTCACCGTCGCTAGACGCAGCTAGCGCTCACCCCACGCAATGATTCAGGTTATCTAAGATAGAAGCGATAGTACTAGTACTTATAGCTTGAAGTGCCATCTGTAATTGTCAAAACAAGTGACCGTTACAACCAAGAGAACTTGAAAAGAACAGATACGTGACATTGTCAGCTGACACACAAGAATCAATGAAGGAATGGGATAAAGATAACAATAAATACTATAAAACACGCTAGCCTCTCCGCCGCGGTATTCTCGACACTGGCAGGCTCAGTCTATCTTCTTCGACACCCCGAACATATCCTGCGCCCATAAACACAGGCGCACCACCCGCACCGCCCCCAGCTAAAAATCCCCGTCGTTTACTCCCAGTGCCTGTGCCAAACAGCTCCCCACTCTCTAATCCAAGCTCTGCAAGCCGATCAGACGACCTTGCCCGCGCAAGCTCCTCGTCCAACGTCAGCCGCCGTTTGCCCTTGCTGTTCGCCGCAATCGGTTTCTCTGCGATTCTAGGCTGGGCCTCGCGCCGCCATTTCAACTTCGGAGGCAACGCCAGCTCATCCGGATCCTCCTCGTCATCATCGTCATCCTCGTCAAGTAGCATGATACTCTTCGGCTTCGGCGTAGCACCTCTCTTTGTCCTCTCAGGCGTCGGCACAGACTTCCTCCCTTTGGCACGCGCAGGCGCTCGCACCCTCGTTGGCGTCGGTACAGGCAACGGTGACATCGGCGGGCGTTTCCTGAACAAATCGCCTTGTGGATGGGAGGGCGTGATAGGTTTATGTGCGAGCTCGATAACGTTATCAGTATCTTCCATATCCACATCAATGATCTCTATAACGTCCTCATGAGCGCTCTGAACTGCAGCTGCAGCAGACCTCGGTCCAGGCGGCGTTGACGGCATCCTACCATCCGCGTCCCCTCCAAGCTCGTTATCAGAACATAAAGAAGGTGTGGTGATGTCTGTTTCGTTCGATCGTGATGAATGGTTTGCGTGCGATGGACCTGCGAGGGAGAGATTTGAATGTGTGGAACCGGAGGAGAGTTCGTGTGTTCTGGAGGATGTCGATGAAGAACTTGTGTCTGATCGGGCTTCAGCACGGGTGCCTGAGCGTCGTTTAGAAGTAGATCCCCCTTCTGAGTCGCCTAGGACGTCTGCTTTGCGCTTGTTATATATGGCTGGGCGAGTTGCGTTTGATGAGGGGACTGAGTAAGTGGATGAGGATGAAGGTTTTGACGCAGTTGGGATTGGTTTCGGTTTGGGAATGCTCGAGGCGGAAGGTATTTTTGAGGTGGACGCTGCTTTACTCCCACCGAAAGAAGAAGCTGGTCTCGAAGAACTGGCCGACGCAGAAGCAGGACCAGGGGCAGTTGAACCAACAGGCACCCCCACACCCATCGACTGACGCCTCCTCATCTCCTCTCTCCGCCCATCTACTCCAGCAGTACTCGAACTCACACTGCGGCTCAACCCACTTGGCCCAGGTCGATCAACCACGGGTCGATCACTAACGCTCCTACTCAGTCCCCCAGGCACAAATCCAGGCACAGGCCCCACTTTCCTCAATCTTACAGTCCTCATCTCGTTCAGGAACGCAGCCATTTTGTCGCTGGGAACGTTGACGGTTGGTTGTCTTACCTTACCGCTTGCTGACCTTGTCAGATCATTTGTGCTTGCGGTGATACTGGCCTCGGTTGGGCGTAAGGCAGCGCGAGCACTTGCGAAAAGGGCCCTGCTTTCGGCTAGATGAGGAGGGAGGGGGATGCGGACGCCGGGAGGAGGTGGGAGTGGCGGGGGTGGGGGTGGTATTGGGACCTGTGTTTGGGGAGGTGTCGAACGGTGGTGACGGGAAAGCTGTGATCGAGCGTATCAGCACATATCCATACCAAGAACTAGATTTTAAAAAAATAGTAATGCGACGCAACGTACCTCTTCCTTCAACTTCCTTACTTCCTCCTCCAATATTCTTATGCGCTCCTTATCCCTATCTCGCTCTTTATCACCCGTAGTTTTACTCTTCGCCCCCGTCTCCCTTCGCACAGCATCAAGCTGTTTTTCCTTGTCTTGTACGCGATGATGATCGAGTATAAATGCCAAATCCTCATCTCCATCATCAACAGCGCGTTCTTTCCCTTTCCGCGAAACGCCACCCGGGGGTGCCGGTGGTGTGGCGCCTGGGCTCTCCGGATCTGCAGGACCCGGGGGACTAGCGACAACTAACAACGAAAAATCTCTCTCTTCCCCTCCACTCGCGGTGAACCGTTGAACTGCGTCGTGGACGGAGGCGATGGGGCGGGTGCGCCAGGGGGAAGGACCAGTTTGGTCTTCAGGGGTTTCGTGTGGAGAATTGGAGGGGCCGGGTTCCGAATCCTGCGCATTGACATTGAAAGTTGATTGAGGGGTGCGAGGTATGGGGTTAGAGTTTCCTTCGTGGGTATAGGTATCCTCGGAGGCAGACAGGAATCGTACTCTCCTACTTTCCATCTCTTCATCGTGGGGCTCAGGTAGGGGCGAATCTGATCGGGGGAAAAGTGAGCCAGGCATTGTTATGGAGGGCTTTTTGCGCAGTTGGGGGTATGTTGCTTCTGAGTGTGAGGAAGAGAGGGGAACGTTAGTTTGAGATGAAGATGGATCTTTGGAATGGTGCTGTGAAGAAGACGTGTCTTCTTGAGGACGGATTTTCCCGCCTCTTGAATGACTAGTATGACGTGGAGATGGAGAGCGAGAGGTTATGCTGGGCGTTAATTCTGTGAAGAATTAAATCAGTATCGTATCGAAGGTGATATTGGAACAAATTCAGGTGGGACATCAGAGATAAGACTCACCGCCATCTGCGTCCTCAGGTGGACCGGGGTAGACTCGATCCTGGAATTTTTTCCGCCCATAGTTATCTGCTGACTTTGCTCTCGTCTTGGCTTGCTTCCCATCTGAACTAGTCCTCGCTTTCGTTTTTCTCGTGCGGGATCGTGAATGTTCACGGGACTGAGATTGGGAGTGCGAGCGTTCTGCAGACTGTGAGCGAGAGCGAGAGCCTGAAGAAGCAGGTCTCTTTCCGTCCTTCCTCCTGGTACGGTCACGATCGTCTACACTCGATTTCCTCCGATTTGTCGTCTTCCCTAACTGCTTCTCGCCACCACCATCAACGCTACCGCTAGCCTCTCTCCACTGCTCGATCATGCCCCCATCATAGCCTTTTCGTTGCCTGCCCCGCTCTTCGTATTTTCCATCACGTCCCCGTTTCCGTTTGGATGGACCAGACTGCGTCAGTGATCGATGTTCAGTTCGTTCCGTTTAAAATCCGAGAAAAAAGAACACACCTCAGCTTTACCGGTAGCATTTATCATGAACTCGCCGATCTCTCGCGAGACAAAACTGAGAACATTCGAAAGGATCCCTGGTTCGCTGTATCTCGGTTCTGGATCATGGCGAGTGGAATGACCCATTGCATGCGTATTGCGGTTGTGTTTTCTGTATAATTTGTAGTTTAACTACGCTGGGATTATATCGCGTTGAGTAGAAAGATGGAAGGGATTATTGATGCAAGGTATATGAGGAGGAGTGTTGAAATGTGGGTGTGGAATCAACAAACGTAAATAACACGCCTTGTTTACTTTTCGCGTCTTGTTATTATTGTTTGCCTTGACCCACAGCGGACGAGCCTCAGCGCTTTAGCTTTGAGTCGTCTGTTCGAAAGCTGTGATCCGTGCAGGATTAGAGATCACGATCACGGTAGCAGGCGTAGGGAAACGCTATCCATCACATAGGTCCGTTCTGTCAAAAGTGCTTCAGGATTGGCGGCCTTTGAATTCTGAGGGTGTACCTGAACCCAAGCCTCCATTAATATTGGTCAGTGGCACGTCCCGTAATAGGTCAGAGGACTTAGTAGGTGCACCTTCAAGTTTAAGTCATCGTGCCCGCACCGGACCTCAGTGAGTGGTGATCCGGGCTCTTATTGTATTCACCGTATACCTGTTGATATGACACTAGTACTGTAACTGCAGAACCAAAAGCTTCCGGACAGCTGCGAGATATACGGCTGGCTCCGCAATGGCTTCAAGTCCTTCAATGATGGCCTGGGTTGTAACACTGATTCGGAAAAACTAGACTAAATAAAGAGAATTCGCGCCCCCGTTCGCACGCTCCTCTTTGCACCTGTTCGCACGCTCCTCCTTGCACCTGTTCGCACGCTCACTTGCTACAGCCTCGATATCATCTAAGCGGTATATATACATCATGGCATTAATCCTCTCCTTCAAATCCCAAAATCTTCCGCTTCCTCTTGCTTTTTTCGAGTCGTGTTGCGAACCTCACTTCACCAGAAGGGAGGGAGTACCGTCTTCTTTCATTCTATAAATCTGGATAGGGGAGACTACAGTACCAACCTCAAAGGCCTGTAGCGCACCGCGCCACCAATTGATAGGACGAGCACTACTCAAACTATTCCCCTCATGCGGCGAACGAGGGAGTCTAGTCAGGCTTTTCCACCCGACACCCTTTCCTCTTCTGATATGATGGGTTTTGCCTATGTACGGCACTATAACCGTCTGGCGACGCAACGTCGCCGACATCCATACATCACTCCTGGGAGGTCACCGGCCCAGGAGATACATACCTTCCAAGACATTATGCGGTGGAGTGCTTCGTCGCAATCCGCCATTAACAACATCGAGCACGCTACCCAACCCATACTACATCCGCAAACGGGAAGCTTCACAAACGACGCATCGAGTGCAGGAAAGGAAGACATGCTCGTCAAGCCTTACCGATACTACGATCCTGCCCGTAGAGGCATCTACCAGACGCCAAACTCCAGTGACAAGATTGAAGGGAATCAAGCATATATGCGAGTCACGTCATGTCTGCGCGTAATTGATGCTTCCTATTGACATGTATTCTAGTCATGCAATGCCAGCTGCTCCTCGAACGCGTGGTATACAGCGTGACAGAACACCCAAGCAATCTTGGCTGCAGTCAGCCCGACCAATAGCAGATAACCGAAATCCCATTCCTGTAGTCCTGGATGAGCAGTCTAGTGTGTCCACTGCACGTCAAGCCTTCCCTCATCCGGAAGCCGCTGGCGTATCGCAACGAACGGGCGATGCTATCATATCCCCACTCGTTGTCCCAAATCTCCCTCAACTGGTCCCCACAATCCTCATCCCAGACTTAACTGGGCTCATCACCCGATGCTGTCAAGATCCCGTTTGCGGTGGTACGTACGGAAATATCTACAAATGTATATACCACGGACCGGACGGCGATGTAGAGGTTCGTGCGGATTTCACAGTTTTTTCATGTTCAGTAACACATCCCTCACTCACAGGTCGCCGTCAAGGCAATTCGGCCACAATTCATCAGTGATCAGGTAATGTTTTGTATGGAGAAGGGAACGGACAGATCTAATCGAGTTTCCATAGGTGTTTCGGAGAGAGCTCGGAATTTGGAAGAGGTTGCGGCATTCTAACATTTTGAAGTTCATGGGCACAACTTCGGACTTTGGTCCTTCAGTGGCCTTGGTTTCTCCGTGGATACCCAACGGCACTCTGACGTCGTTTCTCAAGCAGAACAAAAACACTCTTACGCTACTCGATCGTATGTGTCTGGTGAGAACTTCAAGTACTTTCCCAGCTCGTTCGGACTCGAGCTGATGTTTTGTGCACAAGCTCCGCGACATAGCAGCTGGCCTCCACTATCGTGGGTGAACATGCGCTATGCACAGGAAAATGTCTGATTTTCTCCCTCAGTTCATACCTTTATACTGATTGAAGATGGACACGATGAATTAAATCCAGTCATTCATGGAGATCTAACTGGTGTAAGATACTTGATTCATTCAATTCTTCGCAATATTAATGATGATTGACTGCAAGACAAACGTCCTCGTCGATGGAGATAAAAGGGCATATCTTGCAGATTTTGGTCTTTCCGGAACTTTAACACGTCTGACCGGCATGACGTACCTCGCAAAGTTGAGCTGCCACCCAGGAGCCATGAGGTGGACAGCTCCTGAACTTCTTTCTGGAGAAGAGCCTGCGTCTGAGATCACGATTCAGAGCGACATTTACTCTTTTGGTAACATTTTTCTTCAAGTAAGCTGTTCCCTCTCGCTAATATGGCGTACTAACTCATCCTGTAGGTTTTGACGGGAAATGTACCCTGGCCTCACTTAACTCGTGATACCGCAATCTTGCGCAAAGTGATTTTTGAGCGGGAATTGCATCCTCGTCCAGATGACGGTTGTGTCGCCGATCAGTTCTGGAATTTTATGATCCGTTGCTGGTCCACAGTACCCACCGATCGGCCTTCTGCTGCAGAAGCACTTCAGTTTGTTGATTACGAACTGAACTTGCTGGAAGGTCTAGTTACAGATACATCTGCTCGAAATGACCGTCAACAATCTCCATGCTCTTCTCGCCCTGATTCTCCTTCTCCTTCTCTGCCCTCCGCCCACTCTAGTGCTCCTTCTCCTTCTCCCTCACTTTCCCACTCAATTGCATATGCGGAACACTTTTCCGGAGTTCCACCGCAAGATTGCCCCGTAGATTCTAATCTATGGGCCTCTGTAATTGAACCTTGGTGGCAGGATACTTTGGTCCCTGGTACACATCACGCTAATGTGCTAGAAGTTTGCTGACCACTCTCATCACAGGCTTCCGGTGGATGGATCCGAATTAATTTTATGGCCTTTCTGTAGACTGCGGTTAATCAATATCTGACACTCTACACGGCAGTTACTACGATAACATGAACCGCTCCAATACGCTGTGTATACATTTAGTACTATGGTGTGCTGACTTCACGTTTACCCCTTCCACCGAAACACAAGATGCTGTATCTAAGAACCAAAATTCCGTGTCCTTGAACTTCGGACTTGGCACGTGTCATGATTATTGGAATCATTCCCTCATTACCTGATGATTTTCTGGTGTCTATGGTCTGATCATAGGTCCGTTCTGTCAGAAGCGCTTCAGGAATTCGCTCGGGTGCAGACCCGAGATATGTTTTAATTTGGCTAGACAGCTATGTCGAACGATGGCTCGTCCGTACGTGCCAGTGGTGCTTATATATCGGCGAAGACGGGCGACGGTTTTCGAGTCGGGCGGTGTCTTCCAGCTGGCTTTGAGTATTTTAAGTTGCCAGCCTATTGCAGAATTCCCAGGCTCGTCGGTTCGTTCATCTGAGTCGCGCATTAAGTGATGTTGCAGGCGGTCATGGCATCAGTTCCCTATCCTGTCTCCCTCTTCTTTCTTTTCTTATGTTCTTTCGCGAACCTCGCTTCACCAGCCTGAGAAGGGATGAAGTACTGTCCTCGTTCATTCTATAATTCTGGATAGGGGAGACCCCCAGTACCAACCTCGAGGCCTTTGGCCTGATCCTCTATTAATGTCCTCTGCAACCGTAACGTGGCTTGTCGATACCCTATCTATATGTAATGGACAACGGCAGGTGGAATTAGTGCCGAAATTCAAGCCCGTCCTTCTACAAATGGGAGGATTTCTGAGTCCAACGGCCGCCTGTCCATATCTTTCAACCAACACCTCTGGATGAATTCCCATTCAATGTCGCTTATGACAGATGTGGGCTGCCTCCTGGGGTGGATTCCTTGTGATATGAAAGAAATAACAATTTCATAGCTTGGGAGGTCATGATATGGGACCATGCCCTCCAAGACCTGCGGGGGAGATAAGCTAACTCAGCATCAATGATCCAACCTACGAACTTGGAGCATTATTCCTCCGAAAGAATACACATCGCTTGCTGTCGTAAGTACCGGTGAGGAGTTGTCTTCAAAATCAATTGTCAAACTTTCGGGAGCCATATAGGGCGCAGCAGATGCAGGATTGGTAAGCAATAATGCGTCATTCATTATCACTGTGGATCGTATACGAGTAACTTCCACTGAAACGGCATGTAGTTAATTTCATTGGAGTGCTGAATTCAAATCAGCACCTTTTTCAGCACCTTTTTCCAATGAATGCACAAACCAAAGAACTCAGTCTGAGCCAGGTGCTAGCATTGATTAAGCTGATTAAAACTCGATGGATCTTCGTCTTGAGAAATAATGTTTAGCAAGCGGTATGGCATATATAGTAGTTGTGCTTATAACATTCGAAGGACCTATGGCTTAGTGGTATTGGCGCTCTGAGCTTTAACGTTAGGTCTTGCGTTCGATTCCTGCCAGGCGCGTATTATATACGGCCACTGCCGCAGTTGTCGTCATGTTGGTCACATTGTGTGATGTCACAATCTTTTTCTTTTTCGAGCACTTATTTCAGAGTATAATTTCAGAGCACAACATCAGAGTAAAAACGGCAATATCAGCACCTCCGTTTCAGCACTAAATGCTCTGAGTTTGAGAGCATTATCATCTGAAATGACCTACTGAAATTCATTGGATCTACTATCCACAGTGTTATCTCAAGTAGGACGTCAGAGAGACCAAAATTGGTGAGACTTGCTTTTCCATTCCTGTCAACGAGAACAGTATGCTATGGAGTATCAGTGAGATATTCAAAAATGTTTAATGCACACTAACACCGGCCAGGTCTCCATGAACAATTGACTGCGAGTGAACTGCCCATCTATGAGTTAATTTATTCTTGTATCAACGATACAGAATTGAGCATACGGTATTGAAGCCCGCGAGCTACATCCCTGAGCTACAGCGACTTTAGCATAGGAGGGTTGTGAGATGGAGTGACCGAACCAGTGCAAATTTTTCGCTATAAGACAGCATCTCGTGGATGCGGTCAAGGTACCGCGTCAAAGTGTCATTTTCGAACCATGGTGAGACAAACCCTGGGACCGAGCCAAAACCATCTGTAACTCCCCAAAGAGGAATAATATGCTCGTGCTCAAGTTTCAATCCTAACCGGATCTCTCGGAACAATCGCTCCAAAATCAACAGTCAGTGGAATGGAGGCAAACACTTAGATACCGACGTTGATGGCTTTCGGGTCTGCCGCGTGGTCGGTCGTTCGTATGTTCTTGACTGCGACCTAAGCTGTCGTGAGCAATATAGCAAACAATCTCAATGGCACCTACGTCTACTAAAGTTGTTGTAGGAGGTAAGCCATAGCGGGAAATTGCTTGCCGAACACTACCATCGATGGTTGATAGACCAAGGCTGCATTTGTGAGCAATTGCAAATCCTCCACGCGCCTGGGGGTCGTCACTGAGGCACGTGACCGACGTTGTAAGATCAGTAGCACTACAAACGATGAGTTCAACGGCAGTAAAGATAGAGGAAATGACTTGCCCGAAATGCTGGACTACTATTATTGAGCGCGCATGTACTAGTAGTCCCGGGGTCATGCCAGTGTGCGTCATCATGTGGCTGTGCACGCCTGTCAGATTAGTTTCTGACAATTTTCTGCCCGGACTCTTTATGAACCTACTACTGTAACTGTGACATTCATATACATACGCCATGCTCAGGAGTCACGTTAGCGCGGAGACAAAATTCACGTTGCAGGTAATGGAAGTTTGGTCATCTTGATTGTATACCTTCAGTAATTGCGCGCGCTGCGGCATGAGGCGACGCAGATGATAGTCTGATTTCATTGAATGGGGATGATCGAGGCTCTGGTCCTGACGAGTATATGCAAAGATGTCTTGCCACACTAAGACCTCGAGGCTTAACCGAGCTTTGTTTTTTTAGGTACTGCGGTGCAGGGCTGGCCCATTCATTATAAGGAAATGTAATGGACTCCGACGGAAGGCCAGGGAGGGACCACCACGAAGGGCCAGGGAGGAACCGCGAGGAAAGGCCAGGGAGGAACCACCGCGAAGGGCCAGGGAACCACGAGGAAATCCAAAAGGCCAGGGAGGAACCTCGAGGCTTGGCCGAGCTTTATTTTTTAGGTACTGGAGGGTGCTGCGATGCAGGGCCGGACGCAGTATCTCTGGCGGTCGATGAAGGTTAAGAAAATGGACAGGACGTACAACACAAAGTACGTTAGGCTACACTGCAGGGCGTCGCCATCGTCTCCGACGGGGAGCGCAGACGTACTACATACACAAGGTTGGGCCACGAGACGGATTACGTAATAAGCAATAGTTCTCAGATCTCTCGGTCAGATCACCAAAAGGAACTCATGGACGCATACAGGGCCCCAGTGGCTGCACCCAGCGCTTCCCACATTTCACATATGCTTCTTTTGAGAACGGACATGATATACATCATGCCATCAATCCTCCCTCAATCCCAAAATCTTCCTCATCCTTTTTCAAATCGTGTTGCGAACCTCGCTTCACCAGAAGGGGGTGAAGTACTGTTCTCGTTCATTCTATAAATCTGGATAGGGGAGACTCCTACAGTACTAACCTCTTTAATTGATAAAACAAGCACCACTCAGACTACTCATGCGGCGGAAGAGAGAGTCTAGTCAGGCTTTCCCACCCGATATGCTTTCTTCTGATATGACAGACTTTGCCAATACACGGCACCATCACCGTCCCGCGACACAACGTCGTCGACATCCATACATCACTCCTAGGAGGTCACCGACCCATGACGTATCTACCCTCCACGACATAACGTGGTGGAGTGCTTCGTCGCAATCCGCCATAAACAACATCGAGCACCCTACCCAATCCATACTACATCCGCAAATGGGAGGCTTCCCAGACGACGCATCGAGTGCAGAAAGGCAAGAAATGCGTGTCAAGCCTTATCGATACAACGGTCCCTCCCGTAGAGGCATCCAGCGGACGTCAAACCCCAGTGACAAATTTGAAGGGAATCTAGCCTATATGTGAGTCATGTCATGTCGGTACGTTATTGATGCTTCCTATTGACATGCGTTCTAGTCATACAACGCCCGTTGCTGCTCGAACGCGCGGTATACAGCGCGACAGAACATCTAAACAACCGTGGCTGCAGTCAGCCCGACCTGCTTCAAGATTTGGAATAAGTCCTGGGTTTGGCACTCCCTCGATGGCAGATAGCCGAAATCCAAATCCTGTTGTCCTGGATGAGCAGCCTGGTATGTCCACCGCACGTCAAGCCTTCCCTCATCCGGAAGCCGCTGGCGTATCGCAACAAACGGGCGATGCTATCATATCCCCACTCGTTGTCCCAAATCTCCCTCAACTGGTCCCCACAATCCTCATCCCAGACTTAACTGGGCTCATCACCCGATGCTGTCAAGATCCCGTTTGCGGTGGTACATACGGAAATATCTACAAATGTATATACCACGGACCGGACGGCGATGTAGAGGTTCGTGCGGATTTCACAGTTTTTTCATGTTCAGTAACACATCCCTCACTCACAGGTCGCCGTCAAGGCAATTCGGCCACAATTCATCAGTGATCAGGTAATGTTTTGTATGGAGTAGGGAACGGACAGATCTAATCGAGTTTCCATAGGTGTTTCGGAGAGAGCTCGGAATTTGGAAGAGGTTGCGGCATTCTAACATTTTGAAGTTCATGGGCACAACTTCGGACTTTGGTCCTTCAGTGGCCTTGGTTTCTCCGTGGATACCCAACGGCACTCTGACGTCGTTTCTCAAGCAGAACAAAAACACTCTTACGCTACTCGATCGTATGTGTCTGGTGAGAACTTCAAGTACTTTCCCAGCTCGTTCGGACTCGAGCTGATGTTCTGCGCACAAGCTCCGCGACATAGCAGCTGGCCTCCACTATCGACTCGGGTGCCAAGCCGACATGCGCTCCTACGTGGGAACAGGGCAAAAAATGTCTGATTTTCTCCCTCAGTTCATACCTTTATATTGATTGAAGATGGACACGATGAATTAAATCCAGTCATTCATGGAGATCTAACTGGTGTAAGATACTTGATTCATTCAATTCTTCGCAATATTAATGATGATTGACTGCAAGACAAACGTCCTCGTCGATGGAGATAAAAGGGCATATCTTGCAGATTTTGGTCTTTCCGGAACTTTAACACGTCTGACCGGCATGACGTACCTCGCAAAGCTGAGCTGCCACCCAGGAGCCATGAGGTGGACAGCTCCTGAACTTCTTTCTGGAGAAGAGCCTGCATCTGAGATCACGATTCAGAGCGACATTTACTCTTTTGGTAACATTTTTCTTCAAGTAAGCTGTTCCCTCTCGCTAATATGGCGTACTAACTCATCCTGTAGGTTTTGACGGGAAATGTACCCTGGCCTCACTTAACTCGTGATACCGCAATCTTGCGCAAAGTGATTTTTGAGCGGGAACTGCATCCTCGTCCAGATGACGGTTGTGTCGCCGATCAGTTCTGGAATTTTATGATCCGTTGCTGGTCCACAGTACCCACCGATCGGCCTTCTGCTGCAGAAGCACTTCAGTTTGTTGATTACGAACTGAACTTGTTGCAGTCGAATGAAGGTCTAGTTACAGATACATCTGCTCGCAATGACCGTCAACAATCTCCATGCTCTTCTTGCCCTGATTCTCCTTCTTTGCCCTCCGCCCGCTCTAGTGCTCCTTCTCCTTCTCCCTCTCTTTCCCACCCAATTGCATACGCGGAACACTTTCCTGGAGTTCCACCGCAAGATCGCCCCGTAGATTCTAATCTATGGGCCTCTGTAATTGAACCTTTGTGGCAGGATGCTTTGGTCCCTGGTACACATCACGCTAATGTACTAGAAGTTTGCTGACCACTCTCATTACAGGCTTCCGGCGGATGGATCCGAACTAATCATATGATCTTTCTGTAGACCGTGGTCAGTCGATATCTAACACTACGCGTCAGTCAATACGATAACATGAACGGCTTCAATACCCAGAAGTGGTTATAAACTCTTTTTTCATATTATTACTTGGCACGTCGTTGGTCTTTCTTGCTGATTCGAAACTATACTTATTCCAAGCTTTCAGACCGAGAGAGAGGAAATGAGATATAGATTATTTTATTGTATAGAACTTGTCCAAATACGTCATATCGGGCGACAATTTGATGCTATTGTTTGGTCATCATACGTCCTGTAAAGTTGCCTAAGAACTACAAGAGACTCAGTAGTTTCGAACTGATGAAACAACCAGTGACGTACCAAGTAATGATCGACTCGCAAGAGAATACGACTGACCCCACTTTGACTTGAAAACAAGAGAGGGCCTATCGCAGGGAGAGTCAGATAAGCAGGGCTTGTGCGGGTTGGGGAATGAGTAGAACCGGCATCATCGTGATGGGTTGAGTTACCCGGAGCGTGAGTAGGGCCCGGTGTGGTGAAACCCAGGCTCATGGTGGGTAGGTTACTACTGGCAGTACCAGGAGCACGTGGGGGCAGGATTGGGCCACCAGCGTTGTGACCAGCAGAAGGTTGAGGACGTGGATTGCGGGTGCTGCCAGTCCCGAAGAGTACAAGAGGAAGACATAGGTCCCCAAGGGACCCGAGCGCATGGCTGTCTCCTGCAGCTGACCAGCATGCGAAATAGTATAATATTGCCGCAACGAAAAGTACGCCAAAGTACATCAGCGCCGCACCAAGCAAGTTGGTGCCTTTGTGCGTAGTGATGAGTGGTTACCAGGCAATGTGATAGACTATTGATTACTCACTGCCACCAAAGATTGCAACAATGGGCCACCGCACTTGTTGCGGCGTGGAACAGTAGAAAGCTCAAGGAATCTTCTACTGTTTCACGCTGCAACAAGTTCCAACCGAGCTTTGACGATGTAGACGTGAATTAGAGAAAGGAAGAGAGGCAATATTGTAAAGGTGAATAGCCATCGTGGCTATTCACCTTTACAATATTGGATCAAGCCACTTGGCAGCAGCGGCATGGCCACCAAAGCAAGTGGAGTGATGGCGTACGTGATGAGAAAATAAATTTGGATTAAAGGTGGATCATTTGACATAATGCGTCACGGTGTGCGAAAAACGTGGGACCAGCCAGCACAGATGAGGGAAAATGAGATCAACGATCAACGTTAACGCTGATCATCGGACAAGTCGTGGTAAGTTGCACATACACCACTCGACTATTAAATACCCTACAAAGAGGGGCCACACATGCAAGTCAATGTGAGACCGTCAATATGATGTCACATGTGAGGCCTTGAGGCCTGAGTGTCGAAGATTACTGCTGCCACGGAGAATCTGCTAATTACGGTCTCATCCACTGAAAGCCTCGTCAGCAGGCTTCTAGTACTCAGTGGTGACCGGTGAGGTGTACCAGGGACCACACAGGTGAGACCTTGTCAGTGCGTCATTCATGTGGCTGTGGTAACGCCCCTGAGCTTTCGACGATTTCCTGTCTGGACTCTACTACCATGACATCCATGCATCATTCAACATTGAACGAATTCTTCACAATTTACTTCGTATCTACTTACATCGCCGAGGTAGTCGCCGGATACATGGTGGCCATTTTCGTGCCTATTGGATTCAGGTCTCCATTCTTCCTCGCCATACCCCTCTTATCCTTTCTACTTGCACTGCTTCACGTTTGCATGGTGCAAACAGTGTTTTCAGCACACAAGATCGACCCCCCTATCCATAATTGCCTTATTGTCCGTGCATTAATGGGTTCAATTTTTGTGGTGTTCTCAATCGGAGCTCACGAATACGACAGTGAGTATTAATCAAGTGTCTTAGTATCTGGATCACGCTAATTACGGTAGGAACACACATACTGCCGGTCAAAGGATTGGGAAATTTGACACTGCCGGTGTTGATCTGCGTATTCATTTGCATGATCTTCTTCTACCATTGGGCGCTAAGTTACTTCGCCGAAGCGCAAGATTTAGGGTCACTGGGGATGTTTCATGACTACTTGGTTTCATGGCTTCCGACCCATACCGACACCCCGGAAACCCTCCCTGAACCACTCTCCGAGTCATTCACTGAACTTCGCTTGCGCCGTGATGCTTCCAATTAACCTATAAGCCACAACCTCAGGGGTTACTGACGCTCTTCCACCATTTTTATTACTTGGTACGTCGCTGGTCTTCCTGCTGATTCGAAACTAAAATTATTCTCCTAGCTTTCAGACCAAGAGAGAGGAAATGAGATAAAGAATATTTTATTGATTCATGTGTAGAACTTGTACAAATACGCTATCGAGCGACATTAATGGCATGCGGCGGATAATTGATGATCGATGTAGATGAGCGCTTGACAGCATTCTCGTTTGCTTTGTCTGTGTTCTTATAGTCACGCTCTCAACTCTGCACAGAACTATATTCCACCAGATCGGTGATCACGATGTCCTCTGGTTCGAGATGGTTTGACGTGGATACAAATTTGGGATTGCTTTCAAAGTCCCGCTGCTGTCAAGATGGTTGGGTCCGCACGCCTGTCACCATACATCGTTGTTGATGCGGATGAATTTCCGCCTCGTCACACAAGCCTCGTACACGCTTACCTTTGATTCACCGTCTCAATTAGCGTATTCCTTCCTCTCCCACCCTCAGTCCTTTGATACAAGACTGAGTCCCTTTCCCATTCCTGAAGATCTTCATTCGTACGAATCGTTTAGAACACATTAGATGTCAAGTATAGTCCTAAATCCTCCTACTTTGAGTCATCTTTGACACAAGATGGGAGGGTTTAAGACTCGAGATCATCCTTCATCGTACCACGGAGGAACCTAAGTTGATGTCACAAATCATATAATGTGCAGCGTAAGGTAGAATCGAGGGTAGACTTACGAACTTCGGATATCATAGCCACCCAGCCGCGCCTGTTGAAATTGAAGTTTGAAGCTAAGGTCCATCATGCAAAGCTGCAAGCAAATCAGCGCCTCCCACAGCCGTAACCAGGGAGCATGAGCTAACCTTGCCAGAAGGCTTGAACTTCAGGTCATTGATCACAACAGCGATGGCAGATACTCACACAAAACATAGTGGTAATGAATACAAGCAATGCGCTACTAGTAGTTAGTAGAAAGGGGGGGTGAAAGTGATCGGAGTAGGCACATTACACTGCTGCCCTGCTCAGCGTCAAAAATGATGTGGGCAGAGGTGGCAAGGAGGTGGCACATCGAAACTCAGGTATCGGAGATCCAGATCATCGACGTTGTGCTGCTATGTATCAATTAACCACAGACTGCGGGTTGCTCGACACACAGCAGCAGACGTCGGGATCGATGGAAGACATCGACTCAGGTTCCCGTCTGCCCTTCCCTCTCTTGCAATCACCTTGGCCAGCACTTCAATTTCATGTCCTCTCGCTGGTCAATGACGTCCATCAATTGCCCTTCTACGAGGTACTTTCATTTGTTAAAAGCCAGCTGATATCGCTGAGTGAAAGATACAACTTACGATGTCATATTGCGCTCCTGTTGGCTTTCCACACGCTTTGAGGGATAGTACATGAGCTCAAAATCTGATCGGGAGTGTTGGCTGTCGTGTTCGATGGTACAGCGACCTGAGAGGGTACATGAAGAAGGAGCGTGAGATCTGTCTGGGGTCTGCAGCAGGACGTATATATAGCCAGCGGCAGTCCCCGGCGGCGACTTTTCATTATGTAAATTTACAAGATTCAAGTTGACTCAGATCGGGATCTACTAGCACACACGATGGTCTCCACGACGTTGATATCATCTGTCCCACAATATGTCTCCGCTGAAGAGCACAGAAATATTGTAGGATCAACTCCTACATCATTCAACGACATCCCTCCCGTTCTACGCCACAAAGAGGACAATGTACGCGTTATGCTTGATCCTCCCCTCCCAACATTCACCGAACAAGATGGCGCGAATGGAACATTATTCGTGATCGAGAGGTAGTTTTATGAATGAATCGCCAATCATTTCTTCAATCAATCTGATATTTCGCCCCTCACAGCGCCCTTGTCTTCATGTCATCAACCGGGGTCGGATTTCAGGTCCCATACCCTGCCATCACCCTGCACGCAATTGCGCGTCCGGAATCTGGACCGTCAATATATTGTCAGCTAGACGAGCTCGCTGGAGAACCTGGAGCAGTTGAGTCGTCTGAAAATGATGAAGCCTCCGACATGCGAGAGCTGAGTATCATCCCGTCAAACCCTGCTTCTCGTAAGCCTTTTTGAGATCGCAACGCGTCACACATGCTAACGGCAGTCATATGATCAGTGGAGCCAATATTTGAGGCAATGTCGCTCTGTGCTTCCCTCCACCCAGATCCAAATGTTTCAGATGACGACGACTTGGACGAAGCATTTATGGATGAGGGCGCCTTTGAGACGTTTACGGGCGAAGAAGGCGATGAGCTCAGTGAGGTTGGCCGGGTGCGCAGTGATTTTGTCAACAACAGTCGTTATGCACCGTACTAGACAACTCACGCAGGCGGCTCTCGAACATCTGGAATCGATCATCAGTGATCCATATCATCCAGACAAGAATGGCGTCAACGGCGCTGGGGAAGATGTTGAAAGCGAAGGCGATGGGGGGCATTGATCTGGACGTTGTTTTTGGATCTTAAACATAAGGCACGAGCAAAAGCAAAAGTATCTATTTCACCAACGAAGGATCGACACATAATCCAGACATCCAGTACATGACCATTTGAATCAACAAATCATATCAGTCTCTATTTACGACTTGACTCCTTTGGGCCGAACATCAGCAGACAGTGTTGCTTTTGGTGCGACAATTGGCAATGGTCCCCACTCAAATACAGCAGCGGGAGCTTTTGGTGCGGGCGTTGGAGAAGCCTCGAGACTCTCCGACTTCAGCATGGCTGCCGATTTAGCTGAAGACCCATGTCTTGGCGTTCGCTGTGGGCGACGCGAACAGGACGCCGTGTAAGATGTAGAATCGTCATAATTGATGGTCGTTTCTGGCGACCACCCACCTTGCGTGAATATAGGGGTGTTGAACGCAGGCAAGGCGCTGCTGGGAAGGGAAATGAAACCAACAGAGGTAGGTGTATTGGGCTCTCGTTTCACCGCTGCTCTGCTGGGCGTCAGGAATGACATAGGCGCGGGTTTGGATGCTGCCTTGTTGTTGAGCAAGGGCTCCTTCCTCACCGCCAGCAAAGCCCGTTTTAACTTCTGCGCAGAGCGTTCGGCATTCAATGCAGCAGCCGTGGTAACCGCTACATGGGGAATTACGGCCGACGGCTTCTTAACACTTGATTCTGAGAGCCGTTTGTCTCGTGAACCAAGGACGTTAGGGGACACGTCCAGTTTGCTCATTCGCTGCTGGAGCTTGGCGACATCCCCGCCTTGTTGCGTGATTGAGATATCAATGTTACGGAAGGTGCGGTTCACCGTGTCCAAAGACGGTGCCCTGTAACCAAAATATGAGACGTTGACAGCGTTGTAAGATTGGACAACGAACTTTAGGCTTGGTTTGCCTGCCTTTAACTCGGCAAGCCTCTTTTTAGAGGATTGCAGATGGTCCTCGAGCTTTTGTACACGGTCCCTCATCGTCTGTCCAAGAAATCAGCATATTATCCTGTCAATCACAGAGAAATGTACCCTTATATCCCTCCGTAGTTGCGACTGAGTCTCCAGATATTCTGGTCCAAGGGTTCTGATCTTGAGCATCTTCGCAAACTCGCTGTCCGTCTGAGCTCGAGTAAATCGAATAATTTCCTCCTTTCTTGTTCCCGCTGTATACCATGCATTAGATTTTGATGATCGTGATCTCAGCACGACCGACCGACCTTTTAGCATACTACTCTCAAGCTCCTTGAGTGATTGTTTCAAAAGCTTCCGTTGGTCCTTTATCTCTTTAATGTCACCCTGGACTTCAGCCATTACACGACCATACTCCTTGATGTCTCCAGGCGCCCATTTCGTTGCATCCGCAAGGTCTGCTTTCACATGAGATTGTCCAGGTATTTTCTTTGACCCGAGTTCGGCGGCTTGCTGTGTTGCACGCGCTGCCATAGTTTTCAACTGACCAAAGGGTAAGTCTCCTGTTTGAATGTGTGTATTAACGACTTACATTGTCGAGTTCCCAAGTAAGACGTGAGACCATAAACGAACACTCAGACTGCATGCCTTGTTCGATGGGCGGAGCCGGGGGAGATACAGAAGGAGGAACTGTAGGTGGCAGCGGGCCTGAAGGCAGAGACATGGAAATACCAGGTGCAGCCCCAGGTGGCTTGATGCTACTGAAAACGCCAGGAGGCGGAGGAGTTAGAGCAGGTGGGGTTTCCGGTGTTTTGACTGGCGCGCCGAAGATGCTGGGAGACGCAGTACTGGAACTCTCGCTCGGCTTCGGAAAACCAAAGAAACCTGCTGGAGGGGGCGTAAAGACTGGCGGAGCTGGAGTGCGAGATTGAGCTGGAGCTGGAGCGCCGAATATGCTAGGCGGTGCAGTAGCTGGAGCACCGAAGATACTTGACGGTGCAGGCGGCGCTGTGTTCAGCAGGGGCTTTGCAGGTAGTGTAAACGCTGGTGGCATAGGCAGCGCTGTGATGGCTGGCGCATTCACACCCTTGCCGAACAAAACTGGAGGAGTTCTAGGCCGGGAAGAATCAGATTCCGCATCTTGCTTCGCTGGGGGCACCCATGAGCCGAATTGCGGCCTCGGTGAGGCAGGATGCGGTACCATAGGTGGAGATACTGATTTCGCTTGGGGCACGAAACTGGGAGCTTCCACGTCTCCGGTGAGGGGAGCGCTTGCAAGAGGTGAGCTTTTGACTGGTCGAGTACCCGTCGTCCTAGGAGTTATGGCGAATGGAGAGGACGCAGGAAGCTTTGGAAGAGGCGAGACTACAGGAGGCGTGGCGCCGGGCACTGGAGACCCAGGTGGTGTTGTGCTTTGGTCCCTAACTGGAGAAATCTTTCGAGGGGGAGGAGAAGGCGAAGTTGACAATGTAATAGTTGGTAACTCCGCTTTTGGAGTGGTCGATCGAGACCTGACAGCAGGCGATAGAATGGCGGTAGGAACCACTGTTGGCTCAGGCTCCCCTTCTTGCGTCGGCACTTCCTGCTTCTCTTGTTGTATATCCCCTTCTTTTTTCACCACCTCCTGCTCTTCCTGCCGTTTTTCCTGTTCTTCCCACTCTTCCTCCAGCTCCTCCTGTTCTTCCTCTCCCTCATCCTGCTCGTCCGGCAATTCAGACTCTTCAGACTCTTCCGATTCATCATCAGAGATAAACGACTTCGTATCGTCTTCAAGCTCTCCATCTTCATCAGATTCTTCCACAGTCGAGTCCGCATCACCCTCGGCCGCATCTTCAGCAGAAACATCAACGAAGGATGAGGCTGTCGAAGAAGAGATACACTCTGAGGGAGGTTCGTGTGGCAAAGCATTTTCCTTGCTTTTCGCCTCCTGCGCTTTCTCTTCGACTATGGGAAGCGGCGGAGTGGTTGTCCTGGTTGGCGTTTCCTCTTCCTTGACAGCGTCCACCTTTGCAACCGGCGTGGTAGGCGTAAGCGGCTCTTCTACCTTGACATTCGTAACCTCTTTAGCAGGCGTCGCGGGCTCGGCGATGCGCGCGGAAAACACATTGACAGATTCTATCTTCGAGGATTCCTTGACCTCGTCACCAGTGCTCTTCAGCAACTCGCCAAATGACTTTGGTGCACCCGCAAACGCGCTGAAACCACCACCACCACCTGATGCAAAAGCACTGAAACCCCCCGTTGAAGGTGTCGAGAAAGCTGATTGAAGTGGGCTGGATGGGTTCTTGAACGCTCCTCCTGGCATGGATGATGCACCAAATGCAGGAGCTGGGGGACTGGGCGTCATGGTCCCGAAAGGACTTTTTGTTACAGCGCCAGGCATCGACGACTGGCCGAAGGCAGGAGCCCCGGTAGTAGCTTTTGGTGGTGTCGAAGGGGTACTTGCTGCCAGAGCAAAAGCAGAGACAGGTGGTTGTGCTGGCGCCGGCCTGTAAAATGGAGAGTCTTTCGATGGTTCTCCCAATCCAAATCCAGAGGAGGGTTTCATAGAGAATGCAGATGGAGATGGCTTCAAATTACTGAAGGCGCCTATCGTTGGAGCTGGCGCAGAGCTCTTGAATCCAGACTCGGTCTCTTCACCCCTCTGCGTGACAGGGGAAGGAGACCGACTTTCGTCGCGCGGCACGGATGTTTCACGTGGAACATTAATTCCCTGGGTAGGCGTTGGCGCATTGGGTTTCGTAGCATTGGTTGCACTACCCCATACAGGCTTCTGAGCACCTGTATTGGAAGTAGTAGCTCCGAATGCACTTGGGGCACCTGTTGCAAATGCGGCGAAGCCTCCGGAAGTAGGTGCTGGTGTTGGTGCAGCATTAGTGGCTGATCCGAATGGTGGTTTGCCAAAAGCCGATGTTCCAAAGCCGGATTGACCGAACCCAGACTGTCCAAATGCACTCTTCCCAAAGCTAGAGTCCGGTGTGACTCCAAATCCGCTCTTCCCGAATGTAGAAGTAGGTGTAGTAGCAGATCCAAACGCAGAGGTAGTTGCTGGGGCACTGCTTCCGAATGCCGATGTAGTTGATGCACCACCGAACGTACTAAATGGACTCTTTTCCTGACCTCCATTACCAAAAGCTCCAAAGCCGGTCCCAGGCTTGATGACTCCACCTCCCGATGAATCACTTGTAGAGGAAGGTTGAGTTGCAGCTGCGCTCCCAAAAATGGAGGGCCTTGAATCAGCACTCTGGGGGGCAGGATCACCACCGCCGAGCGAGAGGCCACCAAAGCCAGGTGAATCATCTGCAGCCATACTATCTTCTGCAGGTGCCGATGTTGGTGTACTCTGGGCAGGCGCATTAGCTTGTGCCCCTCCAAACCCAAACTCTGTCTGTCCGAACTTCGAGGGTCCCGCAGTGCCAAATGCCCCAAAACCTCCCGAAGTAGGCGTAGTGTCGAAAGCAGACTTCCCAGCTTGAGCAAACAGCGAGGTTGATGGAGCAGCGGACCCAAACGTAGGTGCGGTTTGTCCGAATGATGACTGGCCAAATGATGACTGGCCAAAAGAGGGCTGCGAAAATGCCGAAGTTGGTGACGACTGTCCAAAGGCAGATGTGGTTTGCTGGCCGAAAGCATTGGTTGATGATGTCTGGCCGAAGGGAGATCCCAGTTGCTGACCAAACGATGATTGTCCGAATGCAGGCTGTTTCCCGAATGCAGACGACTGGCTGAAATCAGGGGCTGTCTGGGCGAAAGGTGACGTACTGGCAGAGGGCGGAGTAGGTTCAATAGGAGACGCATGCATGTCGTTGGACGGCTCCCGCATTATCGCGGTTGGCACAGCTGACAGTGTCTGAGCGCTCTCCATCATCGCTCCCGAGGACTGGGTTACCATGCCTTGGTAAGGTGTTCCCTTGGTGTTGAGGACATGCCAACCTGCCAATGTCCCATCTGATGCGTATGCATACATAATAGGTGAAGGTGGCAACTGGACGCCCTCCCCAGACGCGCTCGTGTGGTGGAACGGCTCAGTGCTGGTTAGATCAAGCTCTAGACCGACGAGGACGGTGTCGTTCATGTCCTTGTCCAAAGGAAGGCTTGGCGTCGACGTTTCCTCAAGTGACAGATTCGACCAATTCTCTTCCACACATCCAACCACCCCAATGTCTGACGAAGTACTGTCTCCTACAAATAACAAGATCTTTGCGGGATCCCACCCACGCAAACATACAATGAATGCACCAGGCGACCGCAGCCCTGGCGAAGGGTAGTACGGAGAGGAGAATTTCAAGTCTTGTGCGGAATTAGTTTTGCCATCAAGGGAGACATGGAAGTGTGTTTGTTCCACTTCTGGGTTAAGAGGCAGCTGGGCGTAGATCGCATGGAATGACGAAGCGGACAGCCAAGTCGTAGATATGACGCAAGAATTAGACGCTGAGGGTGGGCTTGGAATGCTGGATTTGGGGGTGGATGTAGAGGTAGGTGCGTATGTAACGATGGAACCGCTTCTCATACCCAGCGCGAGCTGCTTGCCCTTGGGAGACCAGGATACTGTACAAACGGTCAAAATATTAACATGACATCGAAAGAAGACACATACTTGATGCGGGAATGGTATTAGGTAAACTCCCTGCTACCCAACCTCCCACAGATGTGAGTTTTTGGACGTCGAGAAGTTCCACTGCTAATCCGTTTGAGCCACCTTGGGAGTCACGTAAGATAGCCACAAGTTCTGGAAGATCTCCAGTATTTGGAGATATTGAAACGACGAAAGCTGAAGGCACAGCAGGCAGTGAGTAAATGGGATTGATGGTACCATCTCCAGGGGAGAATAGGTGTTCTGTGGCGTAAACCATGATCGACCCCTCCGCAAACCCAACGACGAGTCTGGAGTCATTATAGGCAAATACAACGATATTTGGAGCGGCAGCACCCAAGGAAACCTTCCTTTGAGGTTGATACGGTCGGTCATCCGTCTCGTTGGCGGTAGGAAATGCAGAGCGAAGATCGCTGAGAGGCGATAGCACAAGGACTACAAAGACGCGACTTAGCAGTATTTTCGAAGCGTGTGGTATTGATACATACTTGTCCCAGAACTGGAATCTCGGGCTACTGCTGCAAACCATCCTCGAGAGTTTGCGACCGCGAATAAGGAGGCCCTGCCTGGGATGGGCGAAAGGTTTATGGGTTCTTGGGAGAGGCGAACGCGAGCGCGCTTATTCAATTGTCGGAGAACAAGAAACTAAACGATGAACAGTTAGACAATACAATATAATAATTGAAGATGGACGCACGTCGGCATCCTTCTCCCCCGACTCAGATGACGTTGTTTGAACGGGAGGAGGGACCGTGGGCTGAATTTGTGAGATATTTGACATGGAAAGCTAACCAGAAATCCTTTGCTCGCTCAGATACGTTCACAAGATTCTGCTTTGCCTGGATAAATGGGAATACAGAAAAGAGGAGCCCTTCAATGGGCGATTCAAGAAAGACTGGTCACGTGTCATGCATCTGTCAAAGCTAATATTTGGTGACGTTGTCACGGTAGCCATTGTGGTCATCGCTTCAAACGACCAACTACTGAGTACTGAGGCCTGAGGCTGTGAGCTAGGTTATCATCGACGCTGCTTCACGCAAGTGATCCGAAGAGCATCTACCAGAAGTCTATGTAGCTGAATTGTTCACTGGCGACCTTTTTTCAGAACCGTGTATAACGCGTAACGTCGTGCCTGCATCACATGCGCAGCTAATTTAATGCTAACGCAGTGCGCACAGCCAGTCACACACCGATAGCCCCTTCCATCAAAAATACCACTATCTCTCTTTCAACAAAACATAATGGCCGTCCCACACGATGCTCAGTCCGCCGTACTGCTTGCCCACGTCGCAACACAATTGCAGCTCAATATTTCCTTCTTGGAGTCTCAGGACTACATGTCTGCTGAAGATGCCGACAGCATGCGTGAAATCATATCGCGACTGCCCGGCGGCGCAGGCCAGTTGGTTGTGACCACCAGCTATAATGTTGGCGATCCAGCAGTGATGACTAGATCAATCCCGCCTCCAACAGTTATGCCTAGAGGGAGAGCGATCCCGTCTCCACCAGTCCAAGCGCCCCCGATATCGCCCATTTCCTCCCAGCAACCGAGATTCGTGAAAGCTACCTGGGCATACAATGAGGACGGGAGAGTAAGTTTGCCACCACCCAGTCTCTACATTATTTACTTTTGCCACCAGGAACCAAATGATCTCTCATTCGCTGCTGGCGAACTCATCGAGGTCGTCTTGGAGAAAAACCAAGATTGGTGGCTTGGTCGCGTACGTGGTCGGGAGGCTTTATTCCCGTCTAATCATGTCGAGAGTATGGATGCTTCTGCCATCCCCCAAGCCGATGCAGTTGCGACAAGTGCGAAGAAACAATATAGGCCGTTTGGCGCTGCTCTGCATGGGACTGATAAACCTCCCGCCGTGGGTGTAGGCGTCAATTCTGTTGGTCTACAGGAAGCATCTGGTCAGGCAGAAAAGAAGAATAAATTCGGAAAGTATGGAAACACAGTATGTCGTTTACCTCAAAATTAGGGCCATAGGCTGATACGCGTCTGATTACTTAGATGGCCCACTCAGCCGCAGGAGGCGTTGGGTTTGGTGCTGGTAAGGAGCCTATCATGGAGAAATGCAGGTCGGATGTCATTAACTCACCCTTACAGGTGCCGCCATCGGCGGTGGTTTGGTCAGAGCGATTTTCTGATATGACCCTGGCACATGATTCAGAACTTTTGATATCACATGGACCTGGTATTCACAGAGTCTTTATTTTTATCTGCTCTGTTTGCTCAAATATATTGACAAGGATGTTAATATACCACTGTCTAGCTGCACTGTATCGCGTCCTCCTTGATAAGGTCAAGTACTCTAGTGGACGGGAGGAGGAAGGCTAACGTCGGAACAAACGTGCACTCGCATCCTATAGGCTTCAGAGCCATGGATTGTGATGGTTTATTATTTGGTTCTTGCCCCGCCCGCCTGAGCCATACCGGAAATACCCGAATTTCTTTGCAGACGAAACCGTTCGGCTGGGTCCATCTTTCCTCGCCCGAAATCACACCTCCTGTATAACGAAGTATTCTCCACCGACCACGGGTGGTCTCAACGTTAACGTTACCTCGGATTGCATCGGATGTGAAAACATTTCGGAAACTTGCAGGTGTTCTTAAGAGATGGAAGTTCGTTCGAGTTTGACATGGGATTCCATTCTCCACACCCATGAAGAAACATCCCGTGATTGATGATCTCCGCGACAATCATATGCTCTTATCATCGAGTGTGTTTGCATAGCGTAGATTCTTGTATGTTCCTGTAGCTCCAAATTGACCGGTCGACCACTTGCATATCCACACATCAACGCAATTCAAGTGAAAACAATTGTATTCCCAATGGCCAAAACATTACAAAAACAATTATATATAATACAGTCCGACCCGTGCCCTCGTTGACAATGATGTCCTGTGTTTACATTTATCGATCTGTGTAGTTGTTGGGCGCTACACGGAATACTTAGTAAACCCTGAACACTAATGTGGTGTTGTTGGTTGGCCATCGGAATCGGAAAGAATTAGGCACACATCAGATAACAGACGCCTCTACAAAGTGGGTGTCGTCACTGGGGCTGACAACGTAAACAGCCATGGACGGCATGCACGATAGCGCTGAGCGCTATCAGGTGGCAGCGGCAAATATGGTTATGTCTGAAAAGGAACTTTCGACAGTTTATGTTGGGTTCCAAGTTCCGCAATAGGCAGTTCCAGGCCGTCGAGGCGTTACTAAGGCCCCGAGTGTGAGATTGACTTTTTGGGGTTGCCTTTTAATTTTACGTCCCGCGTTATGTTCCCTCAGGTTTTCCAGATCATGGTGGCAGTTTAGTGGAGGACAATATCAATCAGGCATGGGAAGTAAGTACTGAGCCGTGCTCAACTTGGTACGGTATTTTGTTTTGCTCCAAATCTGTCTGAGGGAGCTTCAACGAGTAGATATCTACAAGTACTTTAGCGGAGAGTTCTTAGAATACCGGGCTTTGTAACTACCTGACGACGAGGCGGAGTTTAGATTTTCGAAAACGCTATCTCAAATCTCTCTGGCTGTTATTCACTGAATTTCACTCTCACACTAGCAGAGTGCGATGATGTCAGTGTCACGTATCCATCATACGTACATTGCTTCTTTCCGCCATGGCCAACTTTGATGGATACTCTGATGGTTCCGATCCTAACCATGTGTTGTTGCCTGCCGTGGCCGACTCGTGGTAACTGCGCTGTGTGTCCCTCTCGTCTGCTGGACTATCAGAAAAGCTGAATGTTAGTATAGTTGCAACCTTGTACTCGATAGCAACCAGTCGGCAACCTAAGCTGACTTCACAAACCCGTTCGACTGCCCTTGATAAACACTGTATCAATCACAACTTAAGTGCTGTATGACGAGTGCGCTCAGGACTTGTTACAGCTGGACGGAACTCCGGTCGTTAGACTTGGCTTTTGAACCTGGCCATGGCAGGTGGGACATTCTTAGATGCCGCGTGTTGGCCGCGTGCCCCAACATTTGGTTTCTCAACCCTGTTCACCATCGATATTTGCGGAAAATCCAGCGGCGGTCCTCATGATTGTGCCTCCCTATTCCCATTGTCCCCCTTCGAAGCCCTGGTTCCTAACGGATAGACGCTTCCCACAGTACCAAACTCCAACCCCGGACTGTCGGATAAACGGAACGAAATTATGGTTCATGATGCTGATGACAAAAATTGATATCTCGATCAGATTGATGATCTCACAAGCATTCTTTGTATGTCATGTCCGGGTCCGGTGTGGTGTAGCGTGCAGCACTCCGGGCTTCGTGTCTGGACATATAAAATCCGCATTCCTTGCTCTCATTTCTTTTCTACAGTGTCATATCATGATAGACCAACTCGTAGTCAACCAAAAAGTCCTCGACGATGGTGATTGTTGCGCATACGCCAACCCGCCCAGTAGTCTTCCCTTCCCCAATGGTGACATGGTGGGGTTTCTCTCACGAGTCTTCTCTTCAACGCTGATCATTGCGAAGATGTCTCCTTTAAATTCACGGAGCTCAAGTGCATGTCTCAATCATGGGTTCGCAGTTCCCCATCCGATTATAATATCAAACCCCAAGTTAGTCGTCTACTTCACTCTCTATCTTGTACGGGAGTAACTTGTGACTAGTTACGGTGGTCAGCCCGCCTTCTTATCTGGCCCGCAGACCTCAGACGCTCCATCGAGGAGCACCAGTTACGCTTACCATGACTCTACGCAGGAGCAATACACATCACAGTCTGTTTCCAAATACATACATCTCTCTAATTGTGGCTCCTGGCACAACCCACCAACGCTTAAAAATCACAGCGCTCAGAATGACCCCGTGTTAGGAGGCACCTGTGCTCCTGCAATGGGAAACAACCACTACTGGCCTTCACACGCATTCACAATGTATGCCCTTTTTATTTATTTATTTTTCTGCCTAGTCACCCTCCACACAGGAAGCACCCAGACGAGCCGTCGAATCAGTGGCAGACTTCTGCCATCCCTCAGACGGGCTCTCTAACCAGGCCTGTCCCATCTATGACGCCTCCACTTTTGGCTGCTGAATCTTTGCAATATAGTTTTTCATCGCAGACAAGTCACGATCGAACTGAACGTTGTCGCCCGCCCATTGCCAATCATCCATATTCAGTCCCGCGTCGCAGCCAGCCATCTCCCCTCCGACTTTCCTGTCGATGGTTATGCGATAACGTACTCTGCGAATTTACAGGGACACTAGAGGAATTAAAGGCGCATTGTAAAACCAGTCATTTTTCTGGCCGCCAAAATGCGCAGTCTCAATGTTGCTGGGAAGCGTGCGCTTATCATAAGCGTGGCCGCCCCACAGAGCATGACATGCGGCGCGACTGCATGTGGCGCCACACTCGCGAAGTTCATTTGAGAATGAAGAGAGGTACCTAGGCGTATTATGTATATACCATTCCTCGTGCTGTGGCATTTGCACTATTTAATATTTATTCAATTGTGAGGAAAGGGTGAATGGGATTCAACAAAAACAAATAATACCCGCGGGTCCTGCAGCTTAGTTAAATTTCTCGGCGAGGCTGTAATTATTCTACACCACGTTTCTCTCGAGTTTCAGCTGAAACAGCCCTCCACCCTGCGACTTGGCAGGAGGTACCGCGGGTACTATGAAATGGCGGCATGATCCGATTATCTATACTTAGATCTGTATCCGTCACTGTTTCTCACGCTTGCTCATTGTCTGCAACAGCACCAAGGGCTCACTTCGCTTTACTTCGATGGACGTTGGGAGCCTTTTTTTTTTGCCATGAGCTCGGAGTGCTGTTGACTGCCGTCATGTCCCAGACTTTTGCCATACTTTGGCCCAGACGTTGTCCTAGAACGACTAAATCTCTGATATTGCGGGCATCTATCGTTTTGGCTTACAGTACCTGTCGTACCGTGCAACAGCCCCAACTCTCCTTCATCATTCGGATTCACCAGATTTTGCTTGCGGTGCCACCTACGCTTCGAGTCCTCCCAGCAATCTAGATTCGTGAAACCTAGCAGGACGCGGGTGCTAAGTTCGTCGCCACGAATCAAACGATTTCTCGTTTTTCTGCTGGCAAATGCATCGAAGTCGTCTCCCCGATGTTCCGCAGGTGCTATATAGTAGCCCCGATCTGATATGTGCTGGCTCCTGGAAAATGGTGATGTAGGTAGCTGCTGGTTGGGCCGGCACTAGTATGCTCCAGTGGAACCTTCCCCAAAGAACACCCGCTTTGAATTGAGACGCACCGCTTGATGGCTAATGATTGCGACCAGCAGGGATGGAGTAGCTGATAGCATCGCAGATCTTGCATGCTGTGGTATCCACCTTTCATGTCAGTTGCTTACCAGAGATAGTCCGCGCTCGGCAAGTCGGCAAACTGAAGCTCAGTTAGGCTCCTATGCGCTCATCACTGAAATTTCCCCACCACCTCGTTGCCCGCCTGCCCGCTCCCCGCCGCCCGCGAAATCAAAAGGAATGGGCCGCGCCAGTTGGGGTTGGGGTATGAGGCTGTACAATGTCGTCTTTAAGCTGGCTCGCACAGCGGAGGAAGAGGTTCAAGTCGAGAAAGCAGCGAGCTCGGCGTGCCGCTGCATGGCTGCAAAGATAGACCCGACGTCCATGGTCCGTGCTCAGAGGGGGCGGGAAGTGACTGTGGCAGTGATATGGCGGTGTTAAGCTGGTGGCGCCAACTTGCCGCAGTAAAGCACATTTCATAGGCATATTGCTGCGGCATCTGTTCGAGACATTGATTTCCCGCTGATTGTGTGCTCGGGTCAAGGCGGGTGTTCCACACAAGGTATATATCGCATGACGCCCCGGTGACTCGTTGTCGGAAGGTATATATATTCACACCGCCACAGATGATTGGATTCCGCCCTCGGAGAAACTGAATGAAAGGAACAATCATCAAATTAATGTGATTTGCATTGATCTACGTTGAAAGGTGACTATAAAGGTAATTGTCTCCAGAAAAAGATCTGCCATGTCAGAAGCAAGGTTAACTGCGTTCTCGACCAATTCTCGACAACATCATATGTCGCCCCGGGTCTCGACATGCTGTGTTTCAAGTTTCGTGTCCGGGCGTATAAAAACCGCATTGCTTGCTCTCATTTCTTTTCTACAGTGTCAGATCATCATGATAAACCAACTCGTGGTCAACCAAAAAGTCCTCGACGATGGTGATTGTTGCGCATACGCCAACCCGCCCAGTAGCCTTCCCTGCACCAATGATGACATGGTGGGGTTTCTCCGACGAGTCTTCTCTGCATCGCTGATTATTTCGAAGATGTTTCCTTCAAATTCACGGATCTCAAGAGCATGTCCCAATCATGGGTTCGCAGCGCCCTATCCGATTATAATTTTAAACCCCAAGTTAGTCGTCTACTTCACTCTCTATCGTGTACGGGAGTAACTTGCTTGTGACTAGCTACGGTGGTCAGCCCGCCTTCTTATCTGACCCGCAGACCTCAGACGCTCCATCGAGGAACACCAGTTACGCTTACCATGACTCTGCGCACTGGCAGGAGCAATACACATCACAATTTGTTTCCGAATATATGCCTCTCTCGAATCATGGCTCCTGGCACAACCCACCAATGCTTCAAAATTACAGCGCTCAGAATGACCCCGTGTTAGGAGGCACCTGTGCTCCTGCAATGGGAAACAACCACTGCTGGCCTTCACACGCATTCACAATGTATGCCCTTTGTTATTTTTTTTCTGCCTAGTCACCCTCCACACAGGAAGTATCCAGACGAGCCGTCGAATCAGTGGCAGACTTCTGCCACCCATCAAAAGGGCCCTCTAACCAGGCCTATGACGCCTCCATTTTTGGCTGCTGAATCTTTGCAAATGAGTTTTTCATCGCAGAAACCCCTCCTACTTTCTTGCCGATGGTTATGCGATAACACACTCTGCGAATTTACAGGGACACTAGAGGAATTAAAGGCGCACTGTAAAACCAGTCATTTTTCTGGCCCCCAAAATGCGCAATTTCAATGCCGCTGGGAAGCTTGCGCTTATTATGAGCGTGGCTGCCCCACAGTGCATGTTATGCGACGCGACTGCATGTGGCGCCACACTCGCGAAGTTCATTTGGGAATGAAGAGAAGTACCTAGGTGTATCACCCGCGGGTCCAGCAGCCTGTTATTAAACAAAGCCAATGCAGCTTAGTTGAATTTCTCGGCGAGGCTGTAATTATTGTAGATCACGTTTCTCTCGAGTTCTATTGTGGAATGGAATCAGTTGAAACAGCCCTACGCAGCCTCCACCCTGCCACTTGCAGGAGGTACTGGTACCGCGAAGTGGCGGCATGGTCCGATTCTCTATACGTAGATCTGGCCCCACTCAGCCGTTAATATCGACCAGGCTTCATGTCGGCAGTGACATACATGCATCACCTTGTGAACAATTATTCGTCTACGTTTTAATGTCGCGCTAAACCTTCATCGACGATGGGAATACCGACCAGGAGTTGCTCCCTTGACTACAGCGTTGGATATGCGTCACTTCTGTGCAGTCATATACTGAAACCCAGATAAGCAGCGACGCCACTCCATCATGCGATCCAGATCTTTCACAAGATAGCAATCCACGAACAATGTAATTACCCACTTGCCTCATCTAGCACAAGTATGTATGCAACGTACAACAGCCCCAACTTCTTGTCCGTCTGTCCAATCAACCAGATTTCCAGTAGGCAATATCTCCGTCCACCACTGTTGTCCGTTCATCAGTGACACTCTCAAAGGAACAGCGGGAAGAACTCACTCTCATAAGGCTTGCCTTGTTGTCTCAATTTACCTCCTGCTTTAACGGCAGCTTCGCTTCCGTGCTCCTTGAGGTCCTCATACGTCATGATTTCACCACAAACGAACTTGTTTTCAAAGTCCGAGCTATGGAAGTGTGAGAAGGGGTAAAATTTTAAAAAAAAAAATCGGCATACTGAATAACACCAGCCGCCTGGGGTGCCTTTGTCCCCTTGCGAATCGTCCATGCACGCACTTCATCGGGGCCACAGGTGAAGTAGCGAATTAACTGTGATTAAAGAATCGGATCAATGAGCTATCAGCGAACAGCGGATCAGACCCACGTCAAGACTGGAGTACCCCGCCTGTGTTATTTTTCCGAGGGCACTCTGTGCTCCTGGTTCCTTCTGAGCCTCGGCACGCTCATTGTCTGGAAGCTGCGCAAGGCGCTCCTCCAGTGATACAGAGAATGGGATGAGGGGGTCACCAGGGTTGTGCGTGTCAATCCAGCCCTTGATCTTGGCTAACCTATGTGCGAGCATGAGCTGTGGCGACCAAGAGAGTTTAATAAAAGCCGCACCACTTGTTCTTCTTGCGGATGTAGTCCTTCTCGCTGAGATTGACGAGGTAAGTGATAGGCTTGGCGGTTAGTAGGGTAAGGCTGTTGACGACCTCGATCTATAGATGATAGTGGGTATTAGCATGCGTCAAGAAAGTAGCGAGTTCATGGGGGTCAGAGGGTCGAAAAAATATCATTGAATGATGGGGCGTTACTCCCGCCTCAAAGAGCTGGGTTATTCGAGCTAATGCTCTTTTTCATCGCTCAGAAACGATAACGAGAATATACTATTTACCTGTGGAATGATGGTCAGTATGGTAGACGAAGACCGCAGATGACAAAGAAGGAATCAGAAAAAATGTTATCTCAAAGGAATATTGGGGCGTTACTCCCTCCTCAACGAGCTGGGTTATCGAGCGAAAGCTCTTTTTCATCGCTCGGAAGCGATAACGAGAATGTCGTATTTACCTGGAGGATGACGGTCAGCACGGTGGACGAAGATTGCGTAAGACAAGGAATAAATCAGAAAAAAAAATCATCTCAAAGGAATGTTGGGGCGTTACTCCCTCCTCAACGAGCTGGGTTATCGAGCAAAGCTCTTTTTCATCGCTGAAAAGCGAGAATGAGAATAGGATATTTACCTGTAGGATGACGGTCAGTATGGTAGACAGAGATTACGACGGCAAGGAAGGATTCAGAAAAAAACATTTATCTCAAAGGAATAGTGGGGCGTTACTCCCTCCTCAACGAGCTGGGTTATCGAGCAAAGGCTCTTTTTCATCAGGGTACGAACAGAAATGCTGGCGGAAAAATGATGTCAAGAACAAGAAAGGCTCACCTCTTTATTGTTCCACTCGCACTTTCTGACATCTTTGCCATCGACGGTAAGGGCCTTATAGATTTTCTCAACTGTTGCCTACAGCGTGAGTCCGCACCAGCTACACACCAAACAGTGTTTCCAGCGAGACGCACGATTTCTTCCTTCTTAGCCTTGTCCGCCAAACTGTTGTTGCCAAGCGACCGACCAGTACGCTTGAGGCCATCAAGGTGCTTCTCAACCCACTCTATATCCTTGAGACGAAGCTCGGTCTGTATGATCTCCATGTCACGGAGAGGGTCAACATCGCCCTCTACATGAATGACTTCGGCGTCATCGAAGGCACGGACCACCTGGAAAATACCATCGACAGCGCGGACGTGCGACAGGAATGCATTTCCAAGTCCTGCACCTGTTGATGCACCCTGAAAATGTGTCGGCGGAGAAATCAAGGTACATGGGTGATGGACGTACTGCAGTAAGACCTGCAATATCAATGCAGGTGAGGAAAGCAGGCACGCGCGAGGCGGGCTTGTACAGATCGCAAAGCCAATCGAAGCGCGCATCTGGCACGGGGATACGCGCTTCTTCTGGGTTGATTGTTGCGTATGGAAAGTTGGCAGCCTTTCCCAAATCTAAGGTATTTTAGATTCGGATGCGCGACTACATGAAGGCTGTATCCGCACCGGTGTCGGATAGAACATTAAAGAAAGAGGACTTTCCAACATTCGGAAGGCCTATATGGATGGATATTGAGCCTGGATTTGATTGCAAGATGATAAGCGCATACCGACGATACCAATCTTCAAGTTATTACTTGGACGACCAAGCAAAACTTTTTTCTCTGCGGCAGCAGCCTTCTTGGGAGGCATTTTCTTCTTCTTAGCTTGGAGGGTGTGCGACGCAGAAAACGGCCGCAAAAAAACAAAACAAGACGTAGTAGATGGACGGGGAAGACGATGCAGACAGAATTGCCGCCATCGATCTATCATCTCCCAAAAAAAACTAGTCACGAGCTCTGCAAGAAAGAGAAAAATTCGGGGAAATCGTCCTTTTATGGAACTCTCACAGCCGTAATATGAGGTGGTTTTCGGCAGGATATGTCTCGAAATGGAAGGTGTTCTGCCGGTGGAAGTATTATTATCAGTGGATGCCTAAGCACTCTGGCAGTGATGCTATACCACGCTCGCACGAGTCGCAGCTTCCTAGACAACGTCCGACGCATCTTTCTTGTAAAAAACACGCGATGAAGAGCATTCTACTAGCTGCAATCGCCTTGTGTGCGTCGTGGGCACATGCTCAGACATTGACCGTCACCAACATGTATGATTATCAGCTCTTGCACATTTGGTTTCTGTCTGATTAATTACTGAAACAGCAATGGCGCTACAGTCGTGGAAGTCATCACATTAAACCCCCTTGGTCTCGCTACAACACAAATACTGTGAGTGAATTCGTCGTTCCTATTAGCCTTGAAGTACATGCTCATGATGAACAGGCAAACTATTACCGGGCCCACTACGAACCCTCTTGCCACAAATACCCTCTCAACTAGTACCACCTCCACCACACCCGGTGGAGTACTCCAAACCATAGCAACTACGTCGACCACACAACAGAATCAAGGCCCCGTAGAACAACCCGGATCAACAGTCCTAACACCAGGGGGACCTACCCCATACACCTATACCACCACAAATGCAGCTGGCGCTACCGTCGCCGTGTTAGGAACCTTTACACCTACAGGGCCTGCTACTGTATTGCCAACCCCAACAACCACCGGCACAATTCTCAACTACTCATCGTATGTGGCTTCGGCCGGGACGCCGAGCGCAGCAGCAACGTCTGGTGCAACCCGCCGCTCGTTCTCGCTCTCTAGCGGTTGGCATGGACTGCTTGCAAGTGCGATGCTGGGTATCGGCGGTGGTGCATGGTTCATAATGTTATAAGGACACACGTTTTATACCGATGAGTCGAAGGACGGACAGTCGATGCGATGGACTCTTTTGTGTGATACACACATCAACTTTATGGCCGTGTCGCCCACATAGACACTTGTTACATGTCATCTCAGCTTACTTTAAATACTCTGTTGTCCTCTTCATCTATCGGCAACAGTACTTATTTAGCTTGATACCACATGATGATAGGTTGTGACTTGACCTTGGAGATGACATTCAACATCGAATGAAATCCTTGTCGGTGACCTGATTCTACCCACTGCATTCTAGTAGAAACGGTGATCAGACAGTGATAAACATTCTTGATATTATGAAAGAACGCGCGACCCGTCGAATCGACCTAACGTTGAAACCAACACCTGTGAAACAACTTGTTGACCACGTTCTAGACTCCGCGACGGTCTTGACGTCGTTGTGGCTTGGACCAAACTCCTTCGAATGCGACAAGTCCAGTGATCCGTCACTTTTCGAAACTTTCTCCCATGTCCAGTCAGTTGCAATCGCAGCAACAGGCATCACAACTCGAAGGCCAAGCTCAGACCAATTCAGGTCAGGAAGTGCTCGCCGTTGCCTGTGTCATCGATGCCTCCCTAGCACTTGCTACAGAATGGACTCGTGTCCTCACAGCGTACATCCTGCCGATTCTCAAGCGTCTGAACGAAGCATACAGCGGGCATAGTGTGCGTTTTACTTGCTTCGTTCTTCTGTCAAGTAGCATGCTGAGTATGGGCGATGTGGTTAGTTCCGATTAGCTTTAGTGACGTATGGCGCTGCGGATACTTATCCCAAACCGCTGTTATCAAAACGTTTCTTTGTCTCCCCGAGTCTCGTGATGAAGGAATTGCGTGAGGATCCCAGGAAGCTAGGGATTGGCTCAGAGACTGGTGTAAGGGGGCTTTCCGCCCTGGAGGGAATGGTTGCTGCTATCGAGGTTTGTACTACTGTGTCTTGACCCACCTCTCACTCTAAGCTGCGATGGAAGTTTTTTGACATCTTGCATAACTCGCCCGCCTTGGCTGGTCCGAAGGATGGTCGAATAAACGTGTCACATATAATACATGTCGCTGGAAGTCCACCCGATTCTACGCAAAGGCCCACATGGAATACCCTTCCGCATCTCGACTCAGTATCATGGGACACACTACCAGTAGAACTCAAGAAGGTCAGCACCCTTGGATCAACCTATCACATTAACTTGACCTGCGTTGTAGAGAAAAATAAATCTGAGTCTTGTCACACTACAGCAAATACAACAGTTCCAGGATGTTCAGTCTGCCGTCAGTCCACATTTGTGTCCATCGTGTTGTCATTGAAGACTCTTCCTTCTTAGGCCTCAGCACCAGCTCTACATACCAATCCCTGGTTCACTGTCTACGCACCGCATATACTCATGCTTTCTGGATTTCCCCCACTGTCGCACGTACAGACCCCAAAACTAAGTGAGCTTTCGCGAACAACATCCTTCCCATTTCCGCGCTCACCAATTCCAGACGCTGCAAAGCGTCAAAACGAGTCTCCTCAAACACCAGATACCAAACGACAGAAAGTCAACGAGAAAAGCTCGCCAGCACCTAGCCCCCGTCCTCCTGGAGGAGGCGCCGGTCCAGTAGGCCAGAGACCACCTTCTCGGCAGGTCCCCACACCTTCTATCCCACCTTCTGCCCTGCCTTCTCAGCCACATCCGCAACTGCTCCAGCCTTCCCCCATACCGCCGCGAGCAACCGCCACACCTATACCTAGCCCCGCAAAACCCCCTGCAGCACCCGCCGCGCACCCATCTTCCAATGCTCCGAACCCCAATGCTCCCTCCACGCAGCACGCATTCAACCTCAAAGTCAGCATGCTAGTCGAGCGTGGAAAAGGTCTTGATGTTGAGATTAATGCCCTCGAAACCAAAATTCAGGAAGCACAAGCTGCGGGGAACACCGCAGACGTCGAATCACTTAAGAAGGAGCACGCCGGGAAATCTCAGCAGGCGGTGAGGATCAAGGCTCTTTTGTATCACTTCGTGAATAGACCTGCGATGGGCGGTTCGAATTCGGGTGGGGGAGGGTCGGGAGAAACGCCCCAGTCTCAGCCTCAGCCTCAGCTTCAATTAGCGGCGAGCAACATGAAGTCGGATGATACAGCACCACCAATGTTGTCTGCACCCGTCTCTCTGCCTATGGAGGAGCATAAGCCACCAGTCACAGATCAGAGGCCACCGGTGACAGATCAGCAGGCACTAATGCACTTCATGCATGCGCGTTCGGGCATAACAGGATTCCCGAGTCCAGAAGTCGCCGCGCTGCACAAGTTGCCCAACAAGACCAGTACCCAGGTACCAACCTTTTCCGGTTCACCTAATCCCCGACCAGCCCATCTGCCTGCCTCCGGATCTACATCTCAGCATCAATCTCAGCCCCATCACCAGTCTCAGCCCCAGCCCCAGGCCTCAACCTCCGCAAGCTCAAGAGTGTCAAAGCAATGGGAAGGCTCTTTCACCTTCACTATACAGCATGCTGGACAACCAAAGGGGCTCGAAGTGCAGGTGACCGCTGTTACGAATTCTAAGGGTCAACTGTACGTCACCGAACGGTCTCTATGGACTAGCACTAATTCCTTGTGCAGACACACAGAAACATGGCCTGAGAGGATGTCCATTAACATGTCACAAGAAGGACTGAAGGATCACGCAGAATTGCAGTTTTGGCTTCGGAGACATTATCAAACTGCTGTAATGGTCCAGTTCAAGCCCCAAGCACGGAACTTTGAACGGAAAATGAATGACATGGTTTATCATGTGTTAATGAAGACTATGGCGGACGCACCAACGGCGAGTGTTCCGTCCATTCTCGCTTCTGGTCGTTCCTACTGACATTCTTTGGTACCTAGTTTGGTGTAGTGGCGTGGCAACTTCCTTCTGGGCCCATGTCACCCAATATGATCGTGTTCCCGATGAATAATGGGCTAGTAGGCGCAGTGTTCCCTGTTACTGGACTTCCAGATCTGCCAGGCTCTAGCAAAGTCGACGCTCCAAAACCGCAATTGCAACTGCAACCACAACAACAATCGCAATCGCAACCGCAACCGCAACAACAACCACAACCACAACCACAACTACAACAACTACAACCCCCAGGCGTGTTCACCCCTGATATGCTGACGCGACTGCAGGGTCTTGACCCGCAGCAGCAAAGGCTGTTTATGCAACAACTTATGGTCCAGCAGCGGAACCGGCAGCAGCAACGACAACAACTGCAGCAGCAGCACCAGCAGCAGCAGCAACGACAGCAGACGGGGGCAATGCAGCAGGAGGTACAAGCACCAGCACCTGGTGTGGGAATGCAGAATATGAGTCCGTTTTCGAACGCAGCGAATTTGCCGATGAACATGTTTGTGAGTTGTTCTATTGTACGCGTGCGTGGGATATGTCAATAATTTGACATGAACAGGGCGGTGGCGGGGTACCGCAGAGGCAAATCGGTGGGGGCATGCATCTTGGCGGCATGGGAACGGTAAATAGTGAAATGATGCAGTCGTTTATGCAACGGAGTGCGAACGGACAAGGGATGAACCCCTCGTGATTGATCTCCCACTTTCTTCATCGGCTTTGGAGCCTGGTTCTCAAGGCCTTTGTTTGTGCCTCGAGAACAAAATGGATGGACATACTGTGAATGTAGGCGACGTCAAGCATGGTTTCATAATTTTACATTGATTGTTATGCTCTACTATACATCATACGCACTTGCATGCTATCTTGTACACACTCCAAGAACTTCACTGTTTATCGCATTGTAATTATGGTATAGGAATTCTGCATTTTATTAGGATTGTGTTGTACTGAAGTTACCGTCTGTTCCCTGAATCTTTTCGTGGTCGGCAAGATTAGCCTGAGTTTCATAGACGGTGATGACTGGATCAGTCTTGCGCTAAAAAAATGAACGAGACTTAAGAATCGAAAACGGTGGTTCAGGATCCGGCATACCTCAGTCCAATGACCGAGGAGACCGACATAATAAATCCTTGTCGTGTCCGCGCCCTGCGATGCAGGGAAGAATAACGTCAGGGAGGAAACGTTGTTGAACTTTGCCGTCCTGAAGGATTGATGTCAACACGACTTCTACAGAGAGACAGAAGATATGTACTTGGCAGCGTACTCTGCAACATTCCTGTCCTGGGGGATATCGAATTCTTGAACAGGCGCCTTGTCTGAAACGTCGTTGAAATCCATGCTAGGCTGATTGGAAAACTATGCGTGGGCCGTGAACAACATGACGATCAATAGGGATTTAGACCAACCAGAGCGACTTTCGTTGGGGTCTGGTCACCCGGGCCCGTCTTCAATAGTAAAGACCGAAGCCTAACGGATCCGGTGAAAGGGATACGTATAATTCTCAATAGAATGTTATTTGAGCTGCATAATGTCGAGATCTCGATTCAGCGAGACCTTACAGCTGATCGTCGGCATCCGACTCCAAAAACTAGGAATAATTTTAAGGTGATCAATTGCTGAACATAAGCATATGTGTGAAAGACGTAGCGTACAGCTTCCTCGTTGTTCCTCTGATCCCAGGGTTTAACGACGACTGAGCCTTCTCTTGTGGCGTTGAGTGCGACGACGTTAGCGCGATCGATGTGCGGGAACAGATTATCATTTGGACCAAGGTCGCTGGTGCCATGATCATGGTCATGGTCGTTTTCGTTGCTCTCGTGGCCGCAATGGCCATCGTGATGATTGTGTGGCATGACGAGACTTGGATAGATGATGTGTTAGTAGACAAGCGGTCATCGACTTGGATCCGATCATCTGTGTAGGCTGGCTACGTAAGCCTATCAAATAAATACAAACAATGCTAGACTTTGTTCATCTTGTCTGCTTTCTTTTTCTCATCCAGCTTGCATATGACAATTGGTAAGTTTTCAGTCTATATCTTTTCTCATGATGTTACTAGTAATTTGCGTTCGATTCACTCGTCTTACACCAAAAGGTTAGCTCGCCCGCCAGCCCTGAGGCGAGTGAGCTGAGACAACTTCTGCAGCCACTGATTTTTATTCTCTTCTATTGAGAAAGTTATGGATACTGATCATCCTTCCATCCACAGGTACTTCATAAAACTGTTTGGGGTACTGTAGATTGTAAGACTGCGAATCATTTAATTATTCTTGTACAATGTACCAATACAGATTTTTGATCAGTCATCTGCTATTTTGAATCCGACGTCCATGGCTGAGAATGCACAATCGTCTAAACCACAGGATAATGGGACATCCACACCAGGCTCTAGTAGTTCTGGAGACGCGACCGAGTTTAAGGTGTATAAGCCTCCAACTGCATCAACGACCAGCCCTCGTAAGTTGCTATATTTCGAAACACCGCCTCATTACTAATTGTGAAGTTCTACAGTAGAAGAATTGCCAGACTCCTACTTCACCCCATCTCCTGCCGATCTGAAGGCTGCCCAAGCGACATTAAGTGCCCGGACACGATCATTAGTCGATGCCCCACTCCGAGTTCGAGCTCAGCGAGAGGCAGCAGAGAAGGCAAAGAGAGATCGATGGCCGAATGTGCGTTTCTTCGGTTCCGAGTCAGTGAAACCTGGACTGAATACACGCAGACAACGATACGTGTTCGATTCTCTGATCGAACACAGCTGGAGAAGATGTTCCCCTCTACGGAGAAAATTCGCTCTGTGTACGCATTTGTGCGGTCGTCCCTCCGAGATGATGTCAGGTCTATCAAGTTCATCCTATGTTCGTGTGTTGGCCACTTTTGATGGGTTGGGCTTTGACATCAATCGTAGATCAATCTCCTCCCAAGCGCGACCTGAAGGTATCAGATCCAGATGTCCGTGATTTAAGCTTGGCACAGCTGCAGCTTGCCCCATCATCAATACTCCTTCTGCGTTTCGAAGATGAATCTCTGAATGGTAGGTCCATTCGCGACAAAGTCATGTGCTACTCCTCACGAGGCTCACAGGCACGAATGTCCCCGCACCCCTGTTGCCATCCATTGCAGCAAGCGCGATAGAACTACCGAAACCCCCCAGTACTGATGCCGAACCTCGTAAGGCCGACAAGTCTGCCACACCTCCCACAACAACATCGAGCACAAGTACCGAGAAGAAGATACCTAAGTGGCTGAAGGCAGGTCTAAGTATGTGTATTGCCTTGCTAGCGCGCCCCTTCTTATATTCATTCACAGGAAAGTGAAAAGGAATATCAACACATGTATTATATTGGATCTCAGTTCGAGGTACACCTGTATAGTTGACAGCTCCTACTATAGATCATCGCATGAAAGAGCAACAAGTGTAATTTACCTCAATACACAGGAAATGTTGGGTCTATCTCATTTGACCATGCACGCAAGCCTCCGACAACATCTTTTACAATCACATTGGAGTCCATTGCCTTGATGGCGTCCGCAGCGATTTGAGAGTCGTTGCCTAATCTGCACAGAACAAATACCTGACAGGACTTGTCTGAGGGAAGATGAGGTGCTGGGTTAGCCAGTAGGACATTGAGCGGGACACCTGAATACGCTGGTGAGATGACTGCGCCTCTAGCCTGGAAACCACTTACTCGTAGACCTCGGAAGACGACATATACCAAACTCAGTTCTCGGCCGCACGTCAATGATAGTATAATTTAGGTTTGATTCGAAGACGGATTTCAGTTCTTTGACGTATATCCGCGATTCGGGAATATCGACTTCAAGACCACGCTCTAACCAATTCGGCCGTGCGCCACCACAAAATGCCACATAATCTGTTTCTCCAATGGTACTAATTTTCTGGCCCTCGATCCCACACGCAGCGCAGGTTGGCTTCCTTGATCTCAGCTTCACAGTACGAAACGGAGGGACAGATAGAGCGCTAAAAAGTAGAAGAGAAGCTTTGCCATCTTGCTGGTCTTTCAGAAACTATAAGCCCGCAGCAGCTGGTACAACTCACCGTGGAGACCAGTGATGAGCTTTATCGCTTCAAGTGCTTGTAAATTTCCAATGATCCCTGTCACGGCACCTAGTATGCCTGTCTCCTCGCACGATCCTGCCATTTCTGGCGCAGGTGGCTTTGGAAATATGCAGCGATAACATGGCCCATCATCTCCCAAATTATATATGCAGAGTTGACCATCGAATTTCTGAGCGGCGCCGCTGACTAGGGGCTTTTTGAGCCTGACGGCGCTATCAGAAAGAAGGTAGCGTGTGGGAGCATTATCTGTGCAATCGAGGATCACATCGTATGGGGAGAGAATAGAAAGCGCGTTGGATGAATCGAGAGCAGTAGGACATACGTCGACATGGACGCGTGGGTTCAGAGCAGCGATAGCTTGGGCTGCAGATACGGCTTTCGGGCTACCGATCGTTTTATCTGTATGAAGGATTTGGCGTTGGAGATTGGACAGTTCGACCGTGTCATGGTCGATGATGCCTATACGACCTAACTAACAAACGTGAGTTCCTCCAAGCTGCATGGTTGTTTGAAAAGCGGGCGTACGTACCTACGCCGGCTGCAGCGAGATATTGCAATGCGGGGCAACCAAGCCCCCCTGCTCCGATGACCACAACAGATGAGTCCTGTAGTTTTAGCTGACCTGTTAGATGGTTTCCATGAGTGGTCACAGATGGATCCAAATTTTGGCCCACCTTCCAGGCCAAAGCCATCAAGTATCATCTGTCTGCCATACCTTCGGTAGTCATCTGGATGTGACAGTCGTGGAAGATCGTTGTCGATCATTGCCATGTGGTGCGTGTTTAGAGACTCAAGAGAATGATCGGTGGTGAGAAATGGTGATAAGTAGTACTCGGTAATACTATCTTACTGCGATCTGAAAGTCGATAGCATCGTTGGATTGGCATAGAAGCAAAATCATCAATTAAAAAGTTAAAAGTAGATTGAAGCCAACCAACTTGTCTGAGTTACGTAAGACAACAGTTGGAACTTGCCTTCGACGACAGCTTCAACCAAGCTTCAACCAGAGAGTCTCCTCTGGCATTGTATATATGTACAATAGCCCTGCGCTTTCTTTTTGCGCTCTCTTGAATGGTCTCACGCATTCAACCTCAAATATGTCTCGAATCCCACTGCGCCATCGACTTGAATGCATTGCATCCTCCACTGAGTACTGGCAATCAGATGGACTTGACATTTTTATCAGCACGGCGCAATCAACCTACACCGGACTCCCCAGGACAGCTCTAGTCTCAGGCTACACAAAGGAACATGGTCGCCCCTTCATGCATCATCCAATGCGAGCCTGCTGCTTGCATCCGAATCATCGAATCCCGCATCGCACCCGACAACGATCCAGACATAAATTTTCGGCCTCTGTTCCCCCTGTTCCTTCATATAGCTTTGTTTCGGAATCAGCTGCTGGCAGGGAAAGTTCTTTCAGTTCTCCTCGACACCGATAGCGTGCAGTCGAAACTCGAACAAAATTCACTTTCTGCAAAAGGCGGCAGACCTTCCATCACCGTATCTGAATATTGCAGGCGCCGTTTGCAGTCTATTTTTGAGTTAACTAATAGCAAGGTGGTTTATACCATTTGCCATCAAAATGAGAACGACTGATCGATGTCGCGGTTGGACAAAAAAGCTGACACCTACCACTTCTTTACCAGTGAGCAGTTGACCGGGGAGGGAGCTTTGCGACAATTAGCGCCATCTTGCACATGGAGTGGAGACGGTGAGTTTAGTCTTCGCTGACGCGATCATACACCCGTTGACTTTTTTCGTTAGCTCCAATGTGCAAAGCGCATCAAGATCAGCTGGACTTTCTGCAGTAGGCAACCCCTTTGATTCAACGAACACTGTACACTTCAGCGGTACATTATATAACACATTTACTGGTACTAAATCGCCTTGTCCTGGTTGTGATCAGATCCCAAGTTATTTTTTCGACATAGGTAGCATACTACCAAACAACGGTTGGTGGATTTTTTTCGGTTTGCGTCGACACTCAGGAACAAGAAGAACGCAAGACTGGCCCAAGATGTACAGTGCATCAGCGAGGTCTTAGGCGGACGTGTCTAGTCAGCGAACTACATTCAATGATAGTCTAATCCTGCCACACTGGAACTACTCGCACTGGTGTCAGTTACATTGGCTTGAGCTCGCGAGGATCTGAGGAAACGGTCCATAACGCGCTCGGTCTACCCGCAGACTCCGACATCACTGATTCTCGCGACCTCATTATGACATCGTCTGCAAGGACACTCTCAGCTATTTCAAAGGATCTGCTAACAATGGGCCGGCAGCAAACGGAAACGTCAAGGTTTGCCTGCAAGTTGTCTGTGGAAGGAGTCTCCGAAGGAGAATGGCGTTCATGGTAAACAGCGATCGATTTCCGGATGAAGAGGACAAGATCTTTGGTTACAGCTGTGTGCGAACGTAATGGCAGTGGCAAAAATTTGGCGTCCGTGGTGACGAAAAAGCGAAATACGTAGAACGACGCTTCGTCGACGCTCGCAAGCACTTACAAACTCCCAGACGACATTGGCGACACCAGCTAGCTTACCCTGTCATACGGTTAACCGAAGAATCAGCAACGACCTCAAAGATTGCGCACTTCGACTGTGGGATCACGGATGGGACTTGGAGGAGTCAGGACATCTGTGAAGCATTTGGTGTAAGTGAGAGAAGCTGCTACCGCTGGCGATGGATCTTTGAGGAGTGCAGTACTGCCACGAAGCCCCCTTCTCCACTCACAGGGCGCACTCGAACAATCACACGAGCCCTGCTGATGGCTGTCAAAGATCTCTTTGCCGAGGACTCCGATCTTTTCCTTGATGAGGTCTGTACATGGCTTGCAATTGAGCACGACATCATTTTCAGCACTTCCACTCTGTCACGCAATCTCAAGGATGCTGGTCTCACTCGAAAAGTCCTTCGAAAACTTACTTCCGAACGCGATGAGGTCTGTCGACAGGAAATTCAGAGCTAGTCTTCGCAACGACTTTATCGGGGATGGCTCGGAATTTGTTGTGTTTCAGCTGACCATTCAGCCTTGGAGTGGGGTGCAGGGTGGTCTGTGAACTCCAATGATTCATTGGGACTCTCGTCTATGCCAGTGGGTAGTACAACTGGTGGTCTTGCTGGTATTCTGATTGTGGGCTTCTTCGGGGCAGGTTTCTTTCCTTTTGCCATAGCAAATATGTGCGTATAATACGTAGTGAAAGTAGTAGGGAGGGCTAACAGTGTCTGAAAAACTTGTACAAGTCGCAAGAGCCTTCCCCAGTAGCGTCCAGGACGCGTTATTCTATGTATTTCCTTTTTCGTCGTTGCGGACGTCAATTTTTTGTCACTGCCATTAGATTCGCACACAGCTGTAAAGGCCAAATCGGGTGCGTGAACATGTTGCTTGTTCGTATTACAATAGGCTGTTGTCATAATTTCAGTCGTTGTATTTGAAAGAGCGTCGACCAATCTGTCTAGCAATGTGATCTAATCAATCGCGTTCTTGATGCGAGCCTCACTCAATACTTTCAACTGAGCCGTGCCGGCTTTTTCGATGACGGACTCCCCACAATTAATGTCATCTCATGATATTCAAGAGTGTCAACAGAGAAAAAAAAATGAGATAAGAGTTGACGACGAACGAACGACAAAGATCTAATACTACATGGGGGGTGGACGGCTCGCCTAAGTGGCCCTCTGCTTTCCTAGGTGAACTTCCAAAATATGTCTCCATATGCAGTCGCGCCGCATAGAAGATACTGTTGAGTCAGAACGCCTTTTATAATCACATCCATTCCACTGGCATTCAACCTGCTGGTTTGAGGGACCGGCATTGAAATGCGTTTTGTGGTGCGCTTTTAGTGCCCCCAACGCTCCCCGGAACCCACAGACCCGGAGCGTATCGTCGGGTAGCCTCCACCCGCAAGTGTATAGGATGGGAGAGGAGTGATGCGGAGGGTGGCGGTGGGTAGGTGGATGCTCTGGGGGCTGCATCTCATAGGGAAACCACCTGCGCATAATTGTGATTAGTACGAGAAAGACAAATCATAGGGTGCAAAGGACATACATCAGCGATGTACCCCATGACACCTGAGGGTCGTGCTGGTGAGTATGATGAAAACCAGCCAGTGAGTAGTCATCATCGACGTCGAGGGCTCCTAGCATTGTATCACAGTTGACACGGAAGGTGCTAGTAGTAGTTATTATCAAGACAGCTTTATGTGCCCATCCGGACAACAGGCAGTGTATGCATGCATGAAGCTTCAGGCAAGCTGACTCGATGCATACCGAGCTTCAAGCATGGCAAATAATTCGGTAACTTTGGCGGCAGATCGGCAGCTCGAGAATATGCAATTCTCGAAGGCGAACAGAGTTTAGGTAAGTAGAAGCGGGCTCTACCATTTGGAGGTACTGGCAGATCCCGATCAATCACGGAAACTTTATTAATTGAATGCATGGTGGCGCAGCCTGCATCAGAGCACTTGCAAATTCGGAGATGTGGCACTGGGGCCCTTAGACTAGATTGTACTGGACTTCAAGCTCTTAATAGGGGAATTTTAATCAAAAATTAGTGTAGTGATGTACTAGAGCCTGAGTTATGAACACATACCAGTGTGCACCAGAGAATACAACAAACTGAACAGATCTACACTCCTATTATTCTGATCTGTTCAATGCTATCTCTTAAGTCTGTAGCTCAGAACCATAACTCCAAGAATCAAGACCCAGATCAAAAAAGAAGCAACTTGAACATACAAGGGTTGGAAGCCATGCTTGAATTATAGTCTACATATGTAATGGACACCTCCATATGCACATACCACTCATCAGTAAACCGGTGAACAAAGTATAAAAGTTGAGAGGCCACCCTTGAAGTATTAACATATGAAGGTTGGAGGCCACCCTTGAATCATGTCGGGATATTATGTAGTAGTAAAAATGAGCCTGAACCTCGTGGGATCCATGGACCACAATTGATAAACACCGAAAAATAATGCTATAATTGGTCTCTCTATCCAGGGTTGGCATGTAATGACATCCTTCCCACTGCCATCCTCCTTACACACTGACACCGGTTTGACACTGGTATACCTAAAATTAACCTTCCTGTGATGTAAATGACATGAAGTACATCTGAAGCCTGCTTTTTTTTTCAGGCTTCGGATGTACTTCATGTCATTTACGTCACAGGAAGGTCAATTTTAGGTATACCGGTGTCAAACCGGTGTCAATGTGTAAGGACTCGGAGGATGGCAGTGGGAAGGATGTTCATTTACGTCTCAGGGAGGGCATATCACTGCTCATCTTGACTTATAGTTTTATGCAGGGTAACACGAGTCCAACACAACATGAACTATTTGTAGGCAGTTCTGCTGCCAGTGGCAGAACCAGCACAATGTGGCAGAACTACTAGTAGGTTGTGCCATGGCCCATGGCAAAACCAGGTGAATCATGATTATTTGTCAGCTACAAGAAACATAGGTTGACATTAATGATGCAACATCCCAACCACCCTCCTCGCCTCTCGCATCAATCACTCCTCATCAATACATTTTGGCACCATAACATGACTGGCCTCAACTCGCGCTAGCTCATCGAAATTATATACATTACCTTCCAATATATCATCATCCGCAATGTAATCGGTCATTTTGAAATGTAGCGAACAGTTCGACAGTGACATTCGTGGCTGAAGCTGAAACGAGATTCCATCACTGATCATCACACTACAATCCCTTTCGGTCCTCAGAATGGGCCTCGAACCTGTGGTTGACTCCTGCACCCCATTTTTTTCCCAATGTCATCTAGGTCGCCAAGTACAACGAGTGCAGGTTGTTGAACCAGTTGGACATACTGACGTCGATCCAAGGGACCGGCAAATGATGAAAACCCCAAACTTGCCCCAAACCAAATGTTTGAGACAACTCTAGTTGGGTTGTTGCCATTGAGCGATAATTATCCCGAGACGACCTATGAATGTGAATTCTAAGGACCGTGGTTTAAGCTGTGACCGTTGGATACTTTGCGGTTATGCAAATGGCTTTGGGATGGGTGGACTCTCGACTGATTGCAGCTTACAGGACACAAGCCTGGCTGCGGTGAGTATTTTCACCAGCCAGACGGCATGAACGCAGAGGCAAATAGGCTAGGAATTGAGTCGTGTTGCGGGCTAAGGAAATTTGAAAGATCAGTGGTGCACTGGTGATCATTATGGTCATAACCAAACTCTGAACACGCCAGCACCAACTTGACGCCACATTTTGTAACTTGGTTGTAAATTACGTTTTTCGAGCCTGCCATCTGCTGTGTAATTGGTACCAACTGTGAACTGCATCTTGCCTTCGATGGATGAAGCTGAAACTAGTAACATATTCTATGTCCCGGCACCCAGTCTCCCGAGCATCACACCTCCCGACTCTTATGATCCTTTTCGGTCCCAGCCCGTCCCTCTCATCATAGACAACGGCTCATCAAACCTGCGTTTTGGTTTCAGCACGTCCACCTCTCCCCACTCTTCTCCTAATGTCATTGCCAAGTACAAGGAGCGCAAGTTCAACCAGTCGCTGTTACTGTTTGGCGACGCAATTGACGCGGAGAGCGGTGCGAAGAGCCAGGGCAAGACACCTTGGGAAGGTGATGTGTTGTTGAATTTTGATGCAATGGTGGGTTTCCTACATTGCTGGTCTGTAAGGATGGCGCTGAGGATGGGTGAGGCAGGAAAACGCGTTGGACTATGCGTGTGTGAGGCTGGGAATCGATGCAGAGGGCATCGAGCACCCAGTGCTTATGACAGAAAGACTCTGTTCGCCATTGCATTCAAGAGCATGTACGTACTTTGGCTCATCATCGTGATGTTGTCTGCCTCACCGAACTAAATGCATAGTGACGTCCGAGCTCATGTTTGAGCAATATTCGGTTCCTTCACTGACTTACTGCGTTGACTCTGTGATGTCGTTTTATCATAATAACAAGCCCGCATCTGGCAGCACATTTGGTGCTGACGGCCTTGTCGTTTCATTCAACACAGCATCCACATCTGTTATCCCCATTCTCAACGGGAAAGGTGTGCTCAGTCATGCAAAACGGTCCGTAGTCCTTGAGCTGAGGGAATCATGCATTGATCGTACTTGGCAGAATACCATGGGGTACACAGCAATCAACGGAGTACCTCCTGAAGCTCATCCAACTGAAATACTCTAGTTTTCCGACGCGCGTGACGTCTGCACAAGCAAGCGTACGTTCATATACTGGCCTAAGTAATTCCTCAGTTATTAACCTCCCGCAGTGGATGCTGCACAATTTCTGCTCCTTCGCTACTGACTACCCTGTTGTCCTCCGTTCCCTCAAGATCCCCGCGAACATGCGTGCCGCAGAACGCATCATCCAGTTCCCATTTGCAATCCCTGTCGTTGAAGAAAAGACCGAAGAGGAGCTCGTTAGGATAGCAGAAAAACGGAAAGAACAGGGAAAGAAACTTCAGGAATTGGCTGCGAAGAGCCGGATGGAGAAGGTATGTCCTTTGTTCTCACGACGAAAATTCAGGGTTCGGTTAAGCTGATGACTTTTTAGTTGGCGAAGAAGGAGAACGATCTACAGTACCTTACGAATTTGAGAGAAGGCAAGAGTGATAACAAGCGCGAGTGGATGGTGCGACAAACATAACGTCTCACTATGCATGCTGCTTAATTTCCCTACAGAATACTCTTCAAGTCGAGGGCTTTGACGACGATGCTGCCCTCGATGAAACCATCAAGAAACTTGAGGTCGACGTTAAACGCGCACGAAAGAAGGACCCTGACGGGCAAGACGATGCCATTGTGAGCATCATACATCATCACTGATTACTCCTTTTTGATTCGTGACTGTAGGAAGAACCTTCCTTCCCTCTCATCGATGTTCCGGATGCGGACGTATGTTTCGCGTTGATCCAAAGCGGTGTAATATTGAGTTTCCCGTTCCACAGCTCGACGAAGAAGGGATAAAAGAAAAGAAGAAGCAGAAACTAATGAAAGCAGGTTTTGACGCAAGAGCGCGTGCTAGACGAGAGAAGGAGAAAGAACGCGAGGAAAAGGAAGCCGAGGGGAGACGAGAGGAGGAAGAGCGGGAGAATAATTTTGATGATTGGGCAGCTAGACTGCGCCGAGAGCAAGAGGTGTGATACTTGCTGCCTACCTGCTTAGATGCTCTTACTGACCTTTTGGAGCAATAGGCTATCATGAACAAGATCAAGGAGCGGGGACGTCGGAAAGCTGCGTTGTCTGATCGGAAAAGCGCAGCCGCGCAAGCTAGGATGAAGAATATCGCTTCTTTGGCAGCTGATGAACGGGTTTCGAAGAAAAAAAGGAAAGCGGGTGCAGGCAAGTCTCGTAATCCTTCCAATCAATTTTTTTTTTGTTCTCAACACATCTCATTCAGAGGACATGTTCGGAGCCGATGACGAGGACTGGCAGATTTATCGCAAACTCGTACGTCGTGCTTACTTCCTAAGCGAATCACTCAATCTAACATCATACAATAGAATGCTGCGGCCGTATCTTCGGATGAGGAGGAAGAATTCAACCAACTTCGGATCATCGAAAGCAAGCTTCTCATGCATGACCCGACATTCACAGCCCAGCACACGCATGCATCTATAACATCTCAGCGGTCTGCACTTATTTCTGCCTTTAGACCACAGTATGAAGAGGGAGACATCGAAGGTTGTATTAGCTCTCTTCAACGAATGAATACTTACAGGAACTATCGACAGGAAGCGCACGGATACATCTGAACACGGAACGATGGCGCGTGTGCGAAACATACTTTTCACCGGGAATGGCTGGCGTTGACTCCGCTGGCCTCGGTGAGGTTCTTCAAGGCATCCTGGCACGTTTCTCAGAAGCCGAGAAAGCCAGGCTTGTGAAGGCCTGTTTTGTGTTTTTCTCCTTCCAGCTCCAACTCATGTAAAACATAGAATGTATTCATTACCGGCGGTCCATCGCAGTTTCCTGGTCTTCAAGAAAGACTCCATGGAACGCTCCGTCCGATTTTGCCGCCTGAGATGCACTTGGGTAATATTGTGCGTGCAGCGGACCCATCGCTTGATGCTTGGAAGGGCATGGCATCTTTTGCAAATACGGACGAGTTCCATCAAGTGAGTGTGACAGCAGAAGAGTATCAGGAGTGGGGAGGGGAGAGGATTAAGAGGTGGTGGGGAGGAAACTGTAATTCAACGGTTTGATAATGACGTTTGTCTCATCCTGGAGGTGTTGGAGATCGGCAATTTGAAGCCTTGTGAACGTATGGCGACCATTGGTGCCATCCACCATGCGGCAACGACAGCAGCACACACATGTAATTTGATTGTTATGATATGAACGAGCGCTCCGTTCGCCTTCGGATGTATCATACAACTTTGAGTTACAATAACAAGATGCTTGTACATTACGTTTGCTGTCGTGCGCATTCTCTTCGTCTTCTTCTGCCAATGCGAAAAGCGCTCGAATATCTCGTCAACATTGCACTCTTGACAGTGGCGCGACACACAGGAGATCGCCAAGCAATCACCAAGTATGGATGGAGCGCGCTTCCGGGTCAGTGAGTTAGAGTGATAGAGCGTTGCATATGATTGCGGCATTGCATCGCACGTTCCCCAGCACCGTCCTTGGATATGTTAGATGACTGGAATCGAATTAGCTTATGAAGTGATCATCAGTTCAAGAGGAACGCCTGAGAGGTAAGCGTACGACAAAGCTACACGTGAGAATGATCCATATCCTCCTGCTCCTTGTCCAGGTGCGCGTACTACGTTCAGATACGATGTCTAATCATGAGAAGTTAAGAACGATGCAGAAACGTGCAAACATATTTCCTGAAGCCGTGTACATAAATAAGATGCGGAAACATGCCTTTATTGATGTCACTGAGTCCCAAGAGCTCATGCCTGTACTACTTCTCATGCGAGCCCCTGATGTCATTGTTGATCAAGGAGTGCGGATGCGCGAAAGTGGCTAACCCCCAGCTCTTTCGTACCACAACGTTTAATAGATCTAAGGTGTGCTCAGTATCATATAATATGTGGCAGTGTCGGGAACATGCCCACTTTTCTTTCAAGAGAATCAATTTGTGCAATGATATTGCAATTGCGCGTTCCGAAAATGCTCCGAATGGCTGTCCAAGACGAGCGATCAATCGTAACGCAGACTCCACATCGGCGTGCTCCAGGAGGTGGGCTGGTCCCAAGGACGGATAAGCAAGTCTTGCAGAATAGTCGATTCCGGCGAAAATTCAAGCAGCTTGATCAACAAGCCACGAAGCCCGTGCACTTTGGCTTCATACGTGAATTATGCCGCATCGTCCTGACAGCTTCTGATCTGTGTGAACTTGAAATGTGATACAGGCCAGCTGCACTCGGAGAGCTCCCTCGAAAGAAGGAGGGTGAGGTGTTAGAGTCTGGTGTACAATGTCAATGCTTGCTCCACAATTCCCAGAGTCTCGCAATGAGGATACAAATTTCCGCCTGCCATCTTCAGATAGAGATGGTAGCCTGCGCCAGCCTAAGAACGAACTGAGGCTGTCTGACCAATGTGTTGACATTGAATGATTTTCCGAACCATTCGAGGACAGAAACGTCGTACGACTGTTCTGTGAGCGCTTGCAAGTGCCGCGCGATGGTCACTTCCACCGACTCGCGGTAATGCCGAGGCAAAACGATGCCAAAGCACCCGCCCAACATGGTTCTGATAGTATCATCCTGCGACCTGTCATCGGTAGTAAGCGCCATCACGTAGAGTCGCAGTTTATCTCTGATGTCTCCAATCACTGAGTAGAATGCAACAATAAAGGCGGGTCTAGCGCACAGTTGGCAACTAGTAGCGGTGGTTATGATGCGGGGCTGTGACGTTAGTCGAGGTCACGGACTTGATGTTACAATAGAGTCTTTCGCATAATGATATACCAAGTCAGGGTAGATAGGAAAGAACCAAACTTTTCGTTGCATCGAGGTGATTTAAATACCCAGTAAGTCAAGTGCCCGAAATTCAAATACATCTATGGTCCAGCTAACTAATTACTGACTCAAACTTGTCAAGGTCCTGAAGAGGACTAGTAGCACTTTAGTGTTCAAGACGTCGACAATGGCCACTACAAACATTACTACAACCACACCTACACCTGCAGGACCGTCCACAGCAGCAGCAATCGTGCAAAATGGTCCACCAATCCCAAGGGATGGCCTCCCTCTCATGCACCCAGGTTCGCTCTAGTTCTTTGTTCTGTAAGTCAGGAATGCTCATCCAGCTTTCTGCAGCTCGCACCCCCCCTGTACTACCATGGCCAGATATTGGGCACCTTGCCAAGTGGTCAGTTTCTTCATACAAATTTGGGTTTGGTGCAGAATGCCTTAGAGACGGAGATCCCGATACGTTCTGGCAGTAAGCATGATCTCTTTCTGACGTGATCGGCTCAACTGAAGAGGTGCTATCCAGTTCTGACGGCCCCCAGCCTCATTTTATCACGGTGGACTTCCCTCGTAAGGTGGCAATTCAGGTACAACAATTTTGCATGTGCCACCAGCGTCGACTGAAGTCAACACAGAAAATCAGTATCTACCTTAGTTGGCCACAGGATGACTCGTACACCCCATCGACTCTTGCTATCCGTGCAGGAACTGGTCCCAGCGACCTTCAAGATGTACGGGTCGCTACTTTGGAGAAACCTGACGGCTGGATAACGTTTGATGTTTCCTCAGAACCTAACGAAGATGGGAACTCATTGTGAGTTGTTTTTTTAACCCTGTTTGATCTTCGTTAACCCTGCTCTAGTAAACCTGTGCATGCGTACGTGCTGCAAGTTATCGTGGTACAGAATCACATGAGCGGAAAGGATACCCACATACGAGGGCTGCGTGTACTTGGTCCTCAGGAGTATGCATCTTGGACCTATCTGCTGCGTGTGGCACTGACATGGAATACAGAGAAGATACCACTGATGGCGATCCTTTCCCTTGGAAGTCACCGGACTTCAAGATGTACGAAAGATTGCGGTGAACAGCATACATACAAATGTATCACTGAGCGTTCTGTCTTCTATAGAAAGTGGACTAGACCACCGTACTTTTTACTAAGGTCTGTGCTTCTCTTGACTTTCTGTGCAACCATTAGCTAATTCTGGGCGCGGAAAATGTTTGATCGATGATTGACATGTGTTCAGTATTATGCCAATACAGGTATGTTGGCTATGATCAGAATAAAGATATGACGCTGGTAAATGAAATCGCACGGGGTGGGTACCAAGACACAAGAGTTCGAGAGGCCTGTGAAGATAATGATCACTGAAAACATTGAATTGGCAGATTTTGAGAGTCCCACTGATTACAAAGAAATTTTCAACGACACTGGTACTACATCTATCCTGTCGATGTGTTCAATAATAATATTTCAATTCTTTGTGCTGCTGCTGTGCCTAGATCGCTACTACCGCGCTAACATGTACTCTAAGAGTTAGCCAACTTGGTAAACATCTCTCGAGATTGCTCCAGAGTCGCACATTCCGTTTCAAATGTCTTTCTCTGTCGTGTATAAAAGGTCAGCAACGTTTTAAATGTGGTGGTCAAAAGAGAGAAACGCCACCTTTTCGTCATTTGTTATTTGCACGATAGATGGCACGGTCTCAGCATAATCTGGTTGTGAAATAATCTTCACGATCTTTTCCAGATTGAGGCGCGCAAGCGTGAGTTTCTTGTCACACTTGGCTATCTCAGCGTCGATGTCAATGAGTCCCTTGTAGTGGAACAAGTTAGTGTCCATTCAGAATACAGGGCTACGCACATACCTTTACCAACACGTGGACTGTTGTGGTGGAATTTATGACAGCTGACCCGCATCCTGCAGGAAGGGCTTTCACGTCCTCGATAACGGTCACAGCACTACATCCTTTGATCAAAGTAATCACAGCTTGCATCTGCGAGCGGAACAAATCGATCTCCTTGTCCGTCTGGGAATGAACGAATACTGGCAAAATGTCAGTACTAACCACAGTTAAAGTAGAACAACTCACGTTGGATATTGGACTGGAGGTTGTAAGATGCAGCAAGCGACCTAGCCGCCCGTACGGCAGACAGCACTACATCAAATTCTTTTTCCTCTTCAGAACTGATGAAATCAGGATCCTGTATCAACTCAGTAAAAGTAAGTTTGAGCGCCAGATAATGACCCACATTTATAGGGTAAGACGCTATCATGATGGAGGGGGTGGTATCTGTCGGACGCCTTGGCAGCCGCTGCCATAGCTCCTCGGTAACAAAGGGCATAAATGGATGAAGTAGGCGCAGACCGTGATCCAGGCAAGTATACAATGTCTGCTGAGCTGACCTACGAGTCTGGAGGGGGACCGATGCGTCGGTCAAAGGTTTCATCGCCTCCTATGAACAAAAATGAGATCGATACATATTCAAATTTAAAGCAGCCCCACAATATAGACATCGCAGAGCTCGTATAACCAGAAATTGTGAGCTGACGTAGTCGCAGCCATGAAATTACGTTCTTGGAGCTGCGTGTTTATCTGCGTCGCAGCTATGTTGAGCTTGTGTAGGATCCAGCGTTCCACAAGACTTTCATTTCCGGTTGGCTTCAAAAGTAATGTAAACCCAAGAACTCGACGTGGAGAAGGCATACCTTTGCAGAAGTCTCTGGCACAAAACCGTCGTCGAGTTTGAGCATTGCGAACTTGGTGGCATTGAAGATCTTATTGCAGAACTTGCGGTATCCCTCCACTCGCAGAATTTCCAGGTTGATATCCCTGCCTAAATGCAAATTCAGTTATGCGTAGTTCAACCCGCGATGATTACCTTACCACCGCCTGAGTATGCGCAGAGAGCGAACCGCAACCCATCCGTACCACATTCCGGAATGCCCTTCGGGAAATCCTTCTTCTGGCCAGCGATCGCCTTGAGAATCTCCTTCTCATCAAGATTACCTTCATACAATTTCTGATGGAGTTTCTCAAGTGGCAGCCCGTGGATGACGTCGATTGGGTCAATGACGTTACCGAGCGACTTGCTCATCTTGCGTCCATGAGCATCACGAATCATCGCATGGCAAAGTACTTCAGAAAATGGCATCTGACCGGTAAGATAAATGCCCATGAGAACCATACGCGCCACCCAGAAGAAAAGGATGTCCCAGCCTGTTTCAAGGATACTGGCAGGGTAGTACTGAGAGAAGTCGACAGTCTGTTGGTGAATGATTAGAACCAATCAGTTTACTATGTATGAAACAATGTGCCTTTTCTGGCCACCCCAGGATTGAGAAGGGCCACAGTCCAGAGGAAAACCAAGTATCGAGAACATCTTCATCTTGCTCGAGTGTAAAATTCTTCCCATTGGCAAGAATTTTCGCTCGTTCGGTTGCTTCTTCCAGAGTCCGACCCACAACCCAGTTCTTTCCGTCGTTTCTCTGCATTTAAGAGTAAGTGCGCAAGTGTTAGACTGATCGTTGAAGTACGAACGTCGATAGCTTCTCCCTCAATTTGAACGAAATAGGCTGGGCATCGGTGACCCCACCATAATTGCCGTGAGATACACCAGTCCTGTATGTTTTCAAGCCAGCGATACCAGTCTGCTTCACTCTGCTTGGGGCCAATTGAAAGTTCGCCTGCCCTCGTACGCTGCAATTATCGTTAAAAGAAAGTCGATTGAAATATAGTATGACTGACCTTGATTGCTTCTGCAGCAAGAGGTTGGCAGTTCACCCACCACTGAGGCTTCAAGACAGGCTCAATGATGTCGCCTGATTTACTGCAAGAAAACCTCGACTTCAATCACCAATCGACTTGAAATTGACACGGGTGCGTACCTGCAAATAGGGATCTGCATGGCATTATCCTTGGTCTCGACAAAAAGGCCCAAGTCTGTTAGCTTCTTGATAACCTCGCGCCGAGCGTGGAAGCGTTTCATCCCCTGAATAATGCATATCGCTCAGATCAAGGTGTAGTTTTCGCGCACAGACCTACCTTGAATTGCTCTCCAGCATTTTCATTGAACGTTCCATCATCATTCAAAATGTTGATAAAATCAAGCCCATGGCGGACACCAACCTCATAATCGTTCGGATCATGAGCTGGCGTGATCTTCACTGCACCAGTTCCAAACTCCTTGTCTACATTTTCATCGACGATAATGGGAAGACGCCTGTTCAAGAAGGGATGAATGGCAAACTTGCCATGAAGGTGCTACAAGCGTATCTCAATCTTGACTGTGATTTTAATTGATCATGAATATTACCTTGTATCGATCATCATCTCGATGTACTGCAATAGCAGTATCACCCAGCATTGTTTCCGGGCGAGTCGTAGCGACGATAATCCGCTCATCTATTGATGAAGATTAGATAACGAAGGGATAAAGACTAATTAAAACATACCCGATCCTTCAATGTGGTATGCAAATGAGGTGATGACACCAAATTCGAATTTTTCCTTCGCGTCATAGCCTGGGACATTAAGCAAGGTACGGCCAGAGAGTTGTTTTTGGTCCACCTATGCAACACAACTTATGTTAGTCGCCAATGGATGAAATTCCTCGACTCACCTCAAGGTTCGAGAGTGTAGTATTCAAGTGAACGCACCAATTCACAAGGCGATTCGCGCGGTAGATGATACCATCCTCGTGGAGCCGGCAGAACGTCTCAGTAACAGCTTTTGATAACGACTGGTATAACACTAGATTAGATATGTAAGAGTTGCTTAAAATTCTACCCACAGGATTCATGGTGAAGGCAACACGGTCCCAGTCACAACTTCCTCCAAGTCTCCTTAGTTGATCGGTTATGCGTGCTTGGTAGCTAAACACCATGTAAGAGAATATTCCGATCAGAAAGCAACCACGTACTCATTTTTCCACTCCATCACCCTGCCCAAAAATACTTCTCTACCGAGATCGTGTCGGGTCTTGCCTTCCGCTTTGTATAACCGTTTTTCAACAACAGATTGTGTCGAGATTCCAGCGTGATCAAAACCTGGGACAAAGAGGGTAGTCTTTCCAAGCATCCGGTTCCTATCGTCACTATGAGCATTACGATCATATGAGATACGAATTTGTATTTACCAGCGTATTAAGCAATCCTGGATGGCCACAGTCAGTGCGTGACCGATATGCAGGCTTCCGGTGACGTTCGGAGGAGGCATCGGAATCACAAAGACGCCTTCTGGTTTAGTCTCGCCATTCTCCGTGGTCTGAGGCTTGAAAAAGCCTTGGGCCTCCCACCAATCGTACCAAGCAGACTCGACTGCGATAGGATTATACCCACTTGCCATCGGTTGAGACATATCTATACAGTGTCAAGAAGGAAAAAAAGAACGTGAAGAAACCGCACCTTTTTTCTCGCCCTTAGGAGTGGTGTTTACAAATGCAGGTTCTTGCTCCTTCTTCTCTTTGTCTGCCTTTGCCTTCTTTTCGCCAGCAGGAGTGTTAGTGGCTTGCTTTAGATGTTTGGCAGCAAGCTTCGCCTCTTTCTCTAGCCTCTTGGCCTCCTTTTTCGCTAGTATCGACAGCCGATCAGATTGTCAAACTACTATAGTGAAAAGGGTCTGTTCACCTGCACTTTTCGAAGGACCGTCAGACTCGGGGGTGACTAGGCCAGGATCGTTCGGAGTCGTTGCCATTGTTAAATGTCGAATGAAATGTGATCGGTGTAGTGAATGAAAAGAAAGACCTCTGACTTTCTGAGTGACTAGGTATCGATGCCTTGCTATAAACATCCACCTCTGATCAGATTGACTCGAACAAGCTATTATTGATTAAATTACGTAACAAGACACTGCAAGATTCTGAATGACTCAAATCCAAAGCTCGCTGACCAGTGGATTTGCATTCCCTCCCAGCCTGTCTGAGCGTCATAAACTCATCGACAAACGGTGCCCCGTCAAATTTGGGTTCTTAGATGAGACTACATGTCCAATAAAGTGGCCAAAGCGAATGCCCGTCTACTTGATTTCAAAGTGTGGTGAAATGACAACAGAATCATGATTAAGAGGGATATGAAAGATATCTATGTGTCCAGACCAAGGAGTCGTTACGCCTACCACCGATCTCTGGCACCACCATATTCGCCATGACCACCTCCCCCCCCACCGCCACCGTACCTTCCGCCTCCACCACCACGACCGCGACCTCCGCCGCCATAACGACCTGAAGCTCCAAGTTAACACATGAAACATATGGACACACTGGGGACTTACTGCGACCTCCGCCTCCTCCGCTGTACATGGCCATTTCCTCTAATTGTTGTGGAACGTCGGCCTTCGCCTCGCGCAAAATGGATATCAACTCGCGAGCAGACTTCGAGTTATCGGTGGTGAAGTACGTGTATGAGGTACCTTTCATGCCAGCACGCTAAGCAGAGTTAGGACAAAAAAATTGGTGGAATGAGTGAGAGTAACTTACTCCCGTACGACCAATACGATGGATATAATCTTCGCAGTTGTTAGGGAAGTCGTAGTTCTAGAGGAAAATCAGCAGATGATTATAGTAACAAGCCACTGAAACACTCACAATCACATATCCGACATCCTTGACGTCTGTGATGCCAGCAATGCAACGCAGCCGCGTCACGTACAGAATAAGAGAATAACATATGAACAGACAACATGTAGCACATTGCACAATCAATAACATGACAACAACAAAGAAACACAAGCGCGTCCAACATAACAAAGAGCAAAGATCGGACGACTTCATACAAACAACATTCATGGCACGTCACAAGAGCGGGGGACGTATAGCATGAACAAAGGGCATCGCGGTCCAGGAAGACAAATACCAAGCGCGAAGCAGCGGACATATCGAGAGGAGATATAGCCAGGAAGTCCGTGATGAGGGCTCCACATCCGGGACCATAGCACTTTGAATCCCTTTGGCCCTCACTGATGGGAGGACACAGGATGCTTTGGCGGATGGAACCTTGACTTGGAATCCTCTCGTGATCACGCGGTTCTGCTATAGCACGTCTCGCTCGAGAAGAAATTTATCCCTCAAGCCTGGCTGTAAGCAGGGAAGAAGAGCAGTGTAAACATGACTCATCCCGTCTTGCTACACGCGTTAGTGAACACCAGAGTCACGAGCAAGCACAACCCAGATACAAAGGCGGGTCATTGCTACTTTAACTTGAGTGCTCGAAAAGCCCTCCCATTTGTAGGAGTCCCTGATGGAGCGCTTGCAAGAAATGGCACACGTACCTAAACCACGGGACGCGACGTCCGTGGCGATCAATATGGGCGAGCGACCCGCCTTGAATTCCCCGAGAACCCAATCACGTTCCCGCCTGCGGAAGAGCTTAGTAGAGATCGAACAAGTAACAGATGAAACCTACTGTCCTTTGTCGCCATGGATGGCAAGAGCTGGCCAGCCGTCTTGACGAAGGTATTTGGTGATGTCGTCCGCAACGCGTTTCGTCCCGACAAATATGAGCACCTTAGCGTTCTCAGAGCTGATCTGATCAAGATGTCTGATCAGCTTAGCACGCTTCTCGAAGTCGCTGCAGACTTCGACAATCTGCTGGATGTTGTGGTTGGCAGTGAGTTCCATAGACCCGATGTTGACCTGGATCATGTCTTTCAAGAAGTCCTGGAAATAGTGAGCTTAATCATGCAATCATAAAGTATTGGATGCTGACATTTGCGAGTTTCTGTACATCTTTCGGCCATCTAGCACTAAACATTAGTGTCTGACGATCAGGGCGAATCTGAGATACGATCTTGCGTATCTGAGGTTCGAAACCCATGTCTAACATGCGATCGGCCTCATCCATGACTAAATAGGTGACACGACGAAGATTAGTTTTTGATGTCTCAAGCATATCGATGAGTCGTCCGGGAGTGGCAATCACGACCTCAACGCCACGTTGCAAATCACGAATTTGAGGACCCTTGGGAGCGCCACCGTAAATGGCAGTGTTACGGATGCGAGAGCTCGACCTATATACATCAGCGAAAGCCAGCACGGTGAATTGACAAACATACCCAAACTTCGTGCACTCCTGCTGAATTTGAACAGCAAGCTCACGGGTGGGCGCAAGGACAAGTGCGATTGGGCCATCGCCTGGCGCAAGTAGAGGTTGACTAACTCCAAATGAGTAAATAATCAGAAGGTGATATGCACACGTACGCAGTGATATGAAGCATGGCAGGCAAAGCGAAAGAAATCGTTTTCCCACTCCCTGTTTGAGCAATTGCAACTACATCTCTGCCACTCAATGCCATAGGCCATGCTTGACACTGAATGGGAGTCGGGGCGGCAAAGCCTTGTGCACGAATTGACGCCAAGATATATTCAGGAAACCCTGCCTCGTCAAAAGATGTGACAGGTCTGGGAACGCCTCGTCCTTGAACCTTGAGGAAATCATCAGCGACTGTTGGCTTCCAAAAAATTCTCTCATACCTTGATTTCTTTGGATTTCCGGAAATCTTCCACCTCTCTGTCAGCCATAGCTGAAACACACTTGTCCTCGACGTAAAAATTCTTCTCAAAACGCTCGAGCTTTTGTGACGCCCAATCGATCGTTCTTAGACCACCGCCTAAGCCTCCCATCTTGTCTTCATAGCCACCGCCACCTCCCCATCCGCCTCCACCGCCGTAGCCGCCGTTTCCACCATAACCACCGCCATAATTACCGTGACTCTGGACAAACATCAGTAAAATGCATCGTTTCTCCGGCAGAAAGTTTTACCATAATGTTGTCTATAGCGAGAACTAGAGAATTAGAAAACAAGGATGTTACGGAGATCCGAAAGCGTGGTGGTTAAAGAGCAAGGAACAAAGAGCACACTGGAAAAAATGTGTTTGATTGGAGTAAATAAACCACAATATGCTTACGTGATGCACCTCAAATTCTAACACAAGTAACGAAGTAGTACACATGATCACTGGGGAAAAAAAGAAATTATGCACCAGTGGGAATGTCACACGAACGTTGGATTCTGACCAGATTCTGACTGTATCTTGACCACATATCCGCGAACTGAAAATATGATACGAGTCTGCATATCCTCATGTCATTTTCACCACATTCTGAGCTTAGCGTACTGAGCGCTAGCGCAGCGCTGAGATTTAAAAAAATTCAAAGTCAAAACCCTCTGCCCTACTTCGTGTTAGTTCTTGTCTTCACACCACAATGTTCACATCGACGTTGTCGATTTATGGGTGTATAGCTAGCTTTATGTAGTAGTTGAGTACAATATCGGTCGGCCCGAGGATATTGGTGAGCGCTGCATGGTTGAGTTTCGTGTATGTAGAGACATTTTGTAGAGTATATCAATGGCATTCTCTTTGCCTGATCTCATGCCTCATCGCATAGCTCGTTTCACATAACCACGCCATAATTACAGTATTGGACAAGCATCAGTAAATGCATCTGTTTCACCGCTGAAAGTTCCAAATGTTGTCATCAGGAAACTAGAAATTGAAAATTCTGCATTTACGATCGAAACTGGTGGTAAAACATGGTAAAAATGTGATCATCTCTTTGCATTTCATTTCTTTGTAACTTGATTAGAATATCACAAACATTTGGTGCGAATCTCGAGGTTCGCGCCACATTCTCACTTCGTGTAATCTCTTTTTTTCCCCAGTGGATCCCAGATATCGGGGCAATACATAATGCAACTGGTCTGTGCGGGGTATATATGTAAAATGACGTGCATGAGGGTTATCATAGCCGAAGTTCGGACCTGATGCGACTTCGATGGCATAATAAAGAAATGGTGAGTAGCATCACAGATATTCTGCATGCATCACATTATGATGCAAGGTTTGCGGCGTAACCGACGTGAAGCCTTTTTTAGGGGTGGTTCAACATCTGGGTAGTGCATAAGCATCTGCTTGACGAGTTCTTGGAAGACATCGTTAATGTGCCAATCACGCTTGGCTGATGTTTCGTAGAACGGTATCTTCCAAAGCGCAACTAGGCATTGTATCGTGCTTCTTGCCACTTCTCGTTCGGTGACGAGGTCGAGTTTTGTCCCTACAACCACGATAGGAACATCCTGCGTATAATGGTAGTCGCTGTATTCGGAAATAACCAATGGCACTTACGCTGTCCATTCCCTTCACTCGGTGTATCTGCTGTCGAAGATTGTCCAGCTCCCTAAGACTTGCTTCTTGCGTGAGGCTGCAGTCACATCGGTAGGTCAAAAATACATAGCCATTTCTTGTGATATTACCTAAAGACTAACACGAATCCCTGGCCGGACTGTAGGGAACTGGTGTGAGTTCGATACCATACATCCCAAGATCGTCGATATTTACTTTGATATAAAGCTCTTTCAGAGCAGTGAATTGCTCAGCACCAGCAGTATCCAATACTTCTAGCTTCAAGGACAAAGATGGTCAGACATAACTTTAGCAAAAGGGGTTGGGATTAGTAGTAACACACGCGATCTCACCGAAGTCTTTACACCATCAATATCGAGGACGCGCCGATAAGCTTCTGCAAAGACGATGCCGTAAGCCCCCACGTCACATTGGCATGGACTATCACTGAGGATGCACCTTCGATTGTGGGATCATAGTTCTCTAGGAAGACATCTTGAACAAATCGCACCGTCAATGCTGACTTCCCTACTCCTCCAGCTACAACATTGACATATGACTCAATAATGCAGTAGTCACAAACAAATGAACAACATACCTCCTAGGACGACGACGTTGAAGTGCCTCATATTTTGAGAGGTGGGGATGAGATAAGGAGGAAGGGGTGCATGCGCATTGCACGACTGATACAACCTGTGCCAGTGTGTGGGAAGTAATCGAAAGCATGCACAACGCGTCTAAAATAGTTTCTCAGCGGCAGGACTGAGATGCGAGAATCGGGAGAGCAAGAGAAGCGAGAGCACGGCAGCTGAATGTGGTTAGAAACCATAAAAATTAATGAGATCAATGTTAATATTGATGCACTTCGGTAGGCTAATGTGTTCTTCGGAGCAAGGTTTATCAATCGCGTAGTGGTCGTGTCCTCAAAAATTTAAGCATGCTCCCTTTGAGTAATCCGTGGATGTGCAACGGAAGCAGAATGCCGCGACGATCGGTCGATCTGCTTCAATCGGGTCAAGACTGTCTGCGTGTTTCTTTCCTCCAAGGTTGTTATATTGTGTGATACAATACAGTGATGATATGTCGAAACGAAGGAGTGACTTGTAAGAGTGCTTGTGCAAGAAGAATGAGTGGAGAAAGGGGTAAGAGAGTGGTGACAAGAAATAGATAACCGCGATAAGAATTATTGACATGAAATATGAGGTCTCGAAATCATGTCGGCCAACCACCTGCGATCCTAGCAGCACCGAAACCAACACGCCCCATGATATTCCATACAGCAGAAGTGCCATCATAACCAAAGCCTTCTCCGGGTCCTTGCATGGTGTTGAAACTCGACCAGGCAGCGCGGTCGTATACTGTTGGGCCACCAACAGACGAATATTGCGCCCCAATGGCTGGCAGACGCGAAGTCATGCAGAGGAACACGAGCGCCATAGCCCCAGCACTGATGAGTGCCTGCCGAGCTGCCCCAGCAAGCCAAGCGTCGTCATCGTCGCCCCTTTCGTTTCCGCCCTTGCCGATGACATAGGTATTGTAAATTTTGTAGAAACGGTTCTGACGACGCGGCTGACGCTTAGTTGTCGAGCAGGCGATCAACTCATCTATCATCTCGCATTCCACGCCGAGTTCCTCCTTCAGCGCTTTCCACTCCTCGACGGCGTCTGCTGAGATTCCTCCGGGAATGCCACGTATTGGTATGGTGATGCCTTTGTGCCTGTCCATCAACGCATTATTGACTTGCTCAAGCTCGGTCACGAAGTTGTAGGAAGGAGGTGCGTCGGTTAGGTGGGGAGAGTCCAGGTGCCCCTTGGGCGTGGGAGGGAGGACAGTCGACGATGAAGACGCAAGTGTCTCGTCGTCTTCTGGAGTGACCAGCGGTGACACGGACCGAGAAACATCTAGCTCTGGTTCATCTGTTTGGATTTCGATGCTTGTTGTGATCCGTGGCAATTCTGGATCGGTTTGAACTGCAATGATGCCATGGAAGACTTCTTCCGTTTGAATGGAGGACGAGGAAGTAAAAACCTTTGGTTCTGGATCTGTCTGCATTGCACACGCCAATGTATGCTCTGCGGCGTTGTGTTGCGTGAATGTATCGACGTATTTCTTGGTTTCTGAGAAAGTGACGATCTCGGCTTTGTTGACACGGCCAACTTTCTGTTTGGGGTGTCAGATGCAATGCGCAAATGTGAAGATTACTTACCCTCTTCTTCCGAGTTATGATGGTTTGAATAACGTCCTCCTCATCCTCTGTATCCTCATCCATATCCAGCTCTAATCCATCACTATCTCCCTCATCCTCAAGTCCATCATTCTCGTTGCCCCAGCTTTCGCCCATCTTTTCCATGAGCTCAGCACCCAGACTCTTGCTCATAGTATTCGCCGCACTAGAGTGCCCGCTACCTGCAGCAGCGTGCGTCGCAGCACTGCGCATCTCGTCCAGATCAAACCGCATGCGGTCGATGGTTTCCTTGAGCATGAGATTTTCCTGCTTCTGCTCATCGAGGAGGGCGTGGGCTTGTTGTGCAATGGCTAGCTCCTCTTCGAGATGCGCGAGGCGGTCTTCGTAGGATGACGCTTCTTTAGTCCACTTCACAGCTTCGAGTGACTGGAGCGCGGCAGCATCTTTGTAATCTTTAATTTCTTGGTCTCGACGGCGGAGCTGGTTACGATAACGTTCAGATTCCGCTACAATGATGTCAGTCACGGTTTTTTCCAGATCTTTGAGTGAACCTACCGCATTGCTCTTGGTATTGTTTCTGTAAGCTTTGGTAGGACGAACGCGCGTTCTCCAAGCTTTTCTCCAACTTTGCGATTTCGGACTCCAGCGCCGCAATTTGGGTTGAGTTAGTTCGCTAAATGACATCCATCAGACATTGTCCGCGCACTTCACGCATTACGTACCTCCTTCGTTCGGAGCTCCTTCTCCTCCCGTTTGGTAGAGGTGAGTTCACTCCTGAGTTCTTCCAAGCGCCCCTGCATCTCATCCAAGTCCATGTCGTGCTCATTCAGCCTGTTCTCAAGCGTCCTCTCAGCCTCGATCAGCTTCCGCCCAAGCTCTGCATTGGCCTTTTGCAATGCATCCAACCGCTCCGTGGATTCAAGGGACACAGTCGACGACGCTGCTGACCGTTCCATAACTAAGCCTAAAGATGACTCATTCTCGCCATCAGAGTCCGAGTCAGATGCTGAGCGTGGCATAGGCAACGAGGAGAGTTGGCGCGCAAATGTGTCGCCTTTCTGTGGGTAATCAAAGGAGGAGTCCATGTCAGGTGAATGCTCTCCCGAAGAGAGGTGATCCCGGTCTGGAGAAGGGTACATGATCCCAATGCTAGTGAAGGGTTGTGACTGGGTACGGGAGTGCGGCCGCGCGAAAGGTGGCGAACCGGCTGAGTTAGGTGAGAAGAGACCTATGGAAATGCTCGAGGGACTCGTTGGATTTGACGGCGTGCGCGTTCGCCCGAACACACTGGGACTGGAAGAGAAAGACGACTAATTGCAGTTAAGTTCAACTGGTGAATATACGTAGAAAAAATTGCGCACTTCTGAGTCACTAAGAGCGCGCTGAGATCCCCCATCAATACTTTTGCGTCTGCTGGCAGGTGCAGGGCGCTTTGACCAGCTTGAAGGGGGCTGCGCATCCAATGGGGTTGTTCGCTGCCGTCGCGACGTATCAAAGGCAGAGCTAGTCGTCGTGTTGGGCGTCTTGGGTGGCACAGACGGCGGTCGGCTGGAGACGCGTGAAGTTCCAACCGAGCCTCTGCTAGATGATCGCGAGTGGTTGGTGCTGCGAGAAAAAGGATCGCGCCCCCGATCGTCGGGTAGTGTTACATCCTCGTCCAATGGCGAATTATTTGGACTGTCTCGTGGACTGTGCCTCGTCCTTTCTGCGACGAACTGTAGCAAGATCTGAGGTGTGACTTCAATTCCGGGACTGGTCGCGAGGATGTCCTTGAGTTCGCCCATCTCGCGATCGTTGAGCAGGTCGACACCATTATACGACTCCGAGAATGCACTAAGTACAACTGGGAGTGCGTCTGCAGGTATCGCTAGTTCTCCTGATGGGATTTCACGCGAATCTGGGTGCTTGTTAAATATGTCATAGAGTTCTTGTTCGATGTCTGATACTGATTGCCTGTTGCGTCCGAAGTTTGACTGGAAGCAGGTTTTCAGGTTAGAATGAAACTTCGTTGCGCAGAATACACGTACCATGATGAGCTGATGATGAGAGAAGGAAAATATTGGTTTGTACAATGCACTTACTTCCACTACTTCAACGAAATTGCTCAAGCAGCTTTGGCTGCCACAGTAACCTAAACATGACTTTGATCGTCCAAATATGGTCGTGAATAAATGAACAATACCACGTGACAATGAGAAGAAAGGACTTCAAGTGGATCAGTTCAAGTCGCTCCCGACGCTTGAAGCGCTCATCCCAATTGTATCAAGGGGTAACTACGTGGCTTTGACAAAATACGAGCATCTACGTCTTTGATATGTTGCAGTCCATGCAACCTCTCTATACTTGTCCTCTCTCCTTCAACAACACAGCTCTGAGGCGCTTCAGTGCTTCATTCACTTGTTCTTCCGTACACAAAGAAAACGAGGCCCTCACAAATGCCGTTTTACGTCCGCTGGGAAGGAAGACCGTGCCAGGAAGTGCAAGGACACCGCCCTCATATGCCTTGGTTCGTATGAGGTCTTCTGAGTCACCATCGTCTACGCCAGGTGTTTGATGTGGTGAGAGAAGTAGCTTGAACCTATTGTGATGTCATTAGTAACGCATCTCGATCGACATCGAACAGATGCACAAACCAGAAGAACATGCCCGCCTCAGGAGTGGACCATTCCGCAAGTCCACTGAGATGCGCATTCAGAGCAGACTCAAACACATCGCGCTTCTCGCGGTAGAAGTTGGCAACGGCCTGCGTATGGGCAAAGAAATTGTTGTAGCCCCATTCCTCTACCAGTGCGAGGGTGATCGCCTGGATGAGCGATGAGGATTGCAGGTTGGCCGTTCCAGTCTGATTGAATGTAAGATACACAGCACATGCAGGTACATCTTCTTGCACGTACATGCAAATCTATCGCATCAATAATAGGCTTTGGGCCTGATGCAAAGCCCATGCGCATGCCTGCAGAGAGAATCTTGGAGAAGCTGTCGAACCGGATAACCCGACCGACCTCAGGCTCGTCGAGTTCCAGCTGGAAGTACGACGGGGGCCGCGCGGCTTTTCCAAAGTACAGGTAGAAGTAGGGATCGTCTGTATAAAGGCTCAACCTACTCCACCATAAATAAGAGATGTGGCCCACCTTCGAGAATCAAGAAATTGTGTTCGCGTGCAAGTTGCAACACTTCTTTGCGACGCTCAAGAGTCGCTGTCATACCAGTGGGGTTGCAGCCGTACTGCAATATGGTTATTTTGGTCCATAATCGAACAGATATAACTTACGGGCACCGTGTATAAAACCTTCGGCTTCGGCTTTCCGACAGGCCAATTCTCCAAGATATTGCGTAACAAATGGGAACGCACCCCATTCGCGTCTGTTTCCACCTCTGAAATTTACTGAGCATGAGAAGATTGATACCAGAACACGACCAACCGATCTGCTCGCAGTGTAGGGTTTTAAACATTGGGATGACACCACTAAATATATGGCAGTCAGCAAGTGCTAACTTCTCTTTGGCTATTTTTTACTTACGCATACACTGGTGACTCCACGAGAACAGCATCTCCGGGGTTCACTAAAGTGTTGACCGCCTGCGGAAACATGAGAACCATCATTTAGATTTAGAGAGATCCTAACCTTGTAAATTAAGTCCTGCGAGCCACTGCCAATGGATAAACTCCATCCCTCGCCTGATTTACGACCATGAGAGAGCGCTTGCAATCCTATAAACCACTTTAGAAGACGAGGAAGACCGCCAGTGGGAGCGTATTGCAGGCCAGCCGCAAGATCCTTTCCAGATAGCGAGATCGACTGTTCCTGCGCTGGGTCCGCAGGGGAGGCAATATTGAAAGATAACGATTTAAAGGGGAACATGGCATCGTGGGGTTTGCCTGCTAGAAGCGATATCACACCTGGCTTGTTTTCCAATGGAAACAGCCCACGGACTGAAGTAATACTATTAAAACATTAATGTTAATGACTCGTAAGATCAGAAACTCACTAGGACTGGGCTTCCGTTCTCTGGCAGTGTCGGACAAAAACTCTGTGTAGAAGTCTGCTGGAAGGTACTTGACGACCCTCTCGACAGCATGCCCACTAGTTTGAACAGGAGTGCTGAAACCAGAAGCCGAGACAAGGATTCCATCGGAGTGTGTGGCCATTTGAGAGAGTTGATCAATGTTCGTTCCTGCAGAGATAAAGCTCGTCTCACAGTAAGGTGCACGTATGCTCACCTTGTAATAATCAAGCCAGCGGTAAAATTTCACCTGAACTTGCACGAATAAGTACTATGTGATGATGAGCACCGGATTAAGCAGTGTGTTGATGTGTGCAGCAACGTACCGCCAAGACACTGATCGAGTCATCACGCCATATTACTCGCTCCTGCTGATCAGATTGAAGTTACATACACCAGTGTGTCAAGGGTTGCCTTGGGTTGCCACGGAAAGTCATAGCTGCCCTATACTGATCCTTATCAGAGCCTTCAGAAGAGATGATAGGAACAAGTAGAACCCAAGCGCCATTGTAATTATTAAATTAATACGTACATACTCAGTCAGATATTTTTAGACAAGTTGTGGGGCACAGCTTATTATGTGTAAGAACACGATATAGATTTCGTGGCTTCCTTGCCACCGTAACGTAGAGCAAGCTACCTAAATCTATGTTGCCTCTTGAAAGGGAAGCAAAAAAAGAGTATAAAATCACAGATGCAGTGGAAATACATAGGTCTAGAAGAAATTTGGATGTGAGTTTAAGTCAGGAATGAGTGGAAACTGCAGGCGGCCATCCGCCGGTATGGTGCAGAGGGAGGATGAAGAGTCGTCTAGGTGACAGTCCGAGAGATATCATAATGTGTTGAAAGTGCTGTACAGAAAATTGCGTGCCTCAATGGGCGTCATCTGAGAAGTCAGAAAGAGGTACGGGGGAGGCAGCCGTGACGGAAACAGATGGACGCCGCCGCTTGACTTCAATAGGAACCGTCTCCTCGTCACTCTCATCCTCATCTACCCCATCGTACATAAGGCTGGTGCTAGCCTGTAAAGCCTCCGACTCCGCTTGGCGATCTCTGTGAGTATCACGAAAGAAACTGGAGTCGTCGTCGAAATCGTCGAGGTCGTCGTAGTCATCCTCACTCGGCCCGCTGGAATCCGATTCGTATGCGACTTGCTGCAAGGGACTGGGGCTTTGAGTAGCAGACCGAATGGGGAGATGCCGACTGTGCCCAGAGTCGTGCAAGGACGGATCGGGAACGGCTGAAGTCGGGGGAGCGATGTAGATACGTTCAGGTTGGGGGTGTCGTAACACGACGGGAGAATGACAGATTGATTGATTGAGACCTAAAGGCAGGTTTGACGAAATGAGGCTGCTCGGGTCATTGCAAACACCACCAGCACCCAAGAACATCGCATCATCCGGAAGGGGAGTGGTGACATTATCTCTACCACCGTTGGTGGAGCGGCCTTGAGAGCATGATGCACTAGGTTGACTTTGATCAAGTGGAAGAAGGGTCTTGGGCTCTCTTTGTCGTGAAGGAGAGCGACCGATATTGGACTCATGCGCCCTGCTCTTGGATGCATTCCGGGCCCACCTTTCGATTGATTCTTCTCTCCTTCCCATGTTTGGTGTTGAGTCGTTACGCACAATGACAGAGCGCGCAACACCACGACGCTTCCCCTCCTCATCGAATTCTGAACTTGACATTCGGGCACTAGCACTTTTGTGCCGCTCTACAGCAATGGTAGGCGAGGAACATACACCAAAGTCGTCTTCATCATGATGTGATGACGTGGCACGCGAAGGACGAACGCCCTTGAATAACGAGGATATGCGACGTGTGAGGCGTTTTGGCCAGCCCCAGCTGAAGCGGACGGTGGTCATCGCAGTGCGGGTGTCAGACTCCGTGACCATCACCATGTCAATCCTTGAAGGTGACGTTTGGCGAAGCCATTCTTGGTGATGTGGAATATCCCGCAGGAACCACATGTACCGCTACACGTAAAATGAGAGATATGGGGGCAGATACACGCAGAATAAAAATTGACGAACCTTTGCTTGGTCAAGAGTCATGCGCTTGTTGGGATCTTTTTCAAGCAGCTTGTCGAGAAGATTCATGACAACAAATCCCTCAGACTTTTTATCCTTGGGTTTCCGCCCGCCAGTTGGAAGGCGATCGTAACCCATACTGTCTTCTGGATCCCAGTCATTTTTGCATATGATATTGTAAAGCATGTATTCGCTCGAATCTGGGGCTCTGAACGGGATTTTGCCGAAAAGAAGGCAGTACAGGGTGACACCAAGAGCCCATACATCAATGGCTTTCGTAATCTGCAGCCGCTGGGACGTATTCGGGCGGACAGTAGAAGAGGAACCTATATGTGGTGCGGACCTCAAGGATGGCAGCGTGGTCGAGGTGGCAGAAGCGGATATGGATGGTGAAGGATCGCCATTATACTCAGCGATGACTTCAGGGGCAAGAAACGGTGGTGTTCCAGCGCGCTTGGAAAGGTCCGAGTCATCCAGCAAAATTGGGTCATTAGCGTCATCTAGGGCATTTCCACGCCCTGCAGCCGCGAGGCGCTGCGCATATGAAAAATGCGAGACCCCAAAATCACTGATCTTGACCATTTGGCGATCTGCAGTCCAGAGAAGGTTAGCGGGCTTTATATCACGGTGAATAATTCCCTGGTAATGGACTGCGTGTTGGGAAGGAAAGGGAGTGTCTAGATTAGCCTGTGGTGATGAAGATGCCATTAAGCTTACGATATTCGAGGCCGAGGATGACATCACGGCATATTCGTCGACATTGGTCCACCTGCAGTACAGGCTCATTCTGCTCGTTGCGCCATTTGATTTCTCCGCCGCTTAAATATTCCATGACTAGAAGTGAGGCTGTGAGTACGTGACTTCCTGACGCAAGTAGACCTTCCTATCATACTGTTTCCTAGACTGCAGCCACAAGGTCATAATTTCTCAGCTGAGACACTCACCCATGGCCTGTAGTCAGGAAGTAGATAGGCAGCACGATTCTCCGATTCTACGGAAAACAGCGAGACTAAATGCTTACCCATGTATATCCTATCATTCAGCTTGTCGTCGATGACCTCCAACAAGCGAACGACATGCCCATGACGGCATTTTTTCATTATCGCGATCTCTTTCCGTATTTTATGCTCAAGGCTTCCGAGTTTTTCTGTGAGTGGTGTGTGAGACGACGCAGGGATGTTTCGCCTGCGGAGCATGTTCATCTTCTCAGCGCGTGGGTTGTTACGTTTGACAGCCTTTATGGCCTGATAGATGCCGTATTTAAAAGATCTCGTCCAAGTAGTAGGCAAAGAATGACAACTCACCAGCTCGCGACGATTATCCGACAAGTCCCAACACACCCATACTTCACCATGCTGACCCTTTCCAACTCGGTGACCGCGTAGATACTGGTTCACGATAGGTCTGCGGTCATCATTATACCTGTAGCGTAGTTCAGCTGTCATCCGAACGCTGCCTGGCGGATCGAATGGGAGTCCTGAGGGGTCTTCAGCAACATGCACACTGCTTGCTGAGTCTATGTCGGAAGACATCTTGTTTGAGGACTCATGAAGTCCTTTGCAAAGAAATAAAGTACGAAACAATGAAACGGAAATGTTTGTTGAATAGACTGGAAGATTCAAGAAGACGAGGAGAGGGAAAGGAGATCAAACAGCGACGCTTCAAAGAAACTGCAATCTAAAGCAGCGTATAACGACCAATTCGGGAAGCGGCTGACCCCGGACACTCCGTAATGCAACAGCCTTCTCAGATTACACGGACTACGTGACGTCTTTCACAAATCTGGATAGCGAACGTTTCAATTCAATCTCATTATTGCAGCCCTCCGCAGCCCTACCATCAAGGTACACCCTCGATGTAGCGTCCTTTTACCAATCGCTTATCGTATCTTCAACGAGGGCAAGTACATTTATTCTCCTCTTTGACGTCTTTCATAACCTGTACAAGACAAATATGTCAGTACGGGGTGCCACGGGTAGCAGAAGTTTTAAATTGGACCCTCCCTGCACTCCCAAGGGAACCCTCGAAGTTCAGACAGAGATGCGAGGCCGTGATGGGGTGTCTTCGAAAGGGACCACATCAAACGATAACGTGGAAATGACCCTCTCTCCCGTACAGATCATATTATCCATTTTAATATCCAACGCCCGAACTTTACGCCGAGGCAGTCTTCCAGTCAAGAAAAGCCTCTCACCTCTTCAACATGACGTCCGCACCCCTGTTTGAAGGAACATGTCAGTTAAATCTCAAGAGAGGATATGTGTAAATAGACAAAGTTCGTGGGTCGGGCTCGCGTTCTCTTAATCCCATGATGCTTCCGCCCTCATCCGCGGAAGCACTGTGAACCCTCTCTCTGTCAGCCAATCGCCACACGCATCGGTACATCGTGCATGGGCTACCGCCTCCAACCGGGATACAATATATTACACAGCATCGCCAAGGAGACGACTCGGATTGCTTACCTTCCAGGTAGTTTTGCCGCATTTGTCACATTTGACTGCGTAACACATGTCGACGAGGACCATGGATGCTTCTTCATGACCCATTGTTATCTCGATAGTTTACTGAAGTGGTAGGTTAAGGTAATAAAGTCAATGCTGGACGTGTGATAGACAAGTGACATTGGCGTGAGTTAGTACATCATGCATCATGATGTGGGTCAATCCTCTTACCTTTGATCTGACAGCAGAAGATGCCGCACGCCGTGTGGCGAAGCAGTGGCAGAAGTGTGAGAGTGATTCGCGGGAGCGTCTTACGACTCTTATCGGGTCTTATACTCGTTGAAGCTCCCTCAGACACTGGATTGGGCCATCTGCGCTCACATAAGCAAAACAAAATACCGTACCAAGCTGAGCACCGTGCGGTTCAGTGCTAGCCACTACTTACTCCCCATGCCAGATTGTTATTGTCCTCCACCAAACTGCCATCATGATCTGGAAAACCTCGAGGGAAAACAACATAACGCGGGACGTAAAATTAAACGCGTCGCTTTCGCGGGGATTTTATTATCGACTTTATGGCCATTGGCAGGCTGGATTTCCGCATTACTGCAGATTGCTGCCAGGTGCCCCATATACCCCAAGAAGTCAACACATTAATCTCACTCAGGGTTGTACTTATCGGCTGGGCCTGGAACTGCCGTATCATATGAATTGCACGCGAATGATCTGAACGACCGGTGTGCTCGTACGTACCCGCTTTCCTAGCACATCAGTGTTGGTAAATTTGACCCCCATTTTCGAATCATCTACAGCCGGATCTTTGCGGCGAATCGTTTGCCTTAGCATGCATGCCCTTATAACCAAGTGGTTGTCTGAGTTGGGTTAACTTCATCCTCCTATCAATCAGCTCGGAATTCTGATCACCACTCTAGCATTGCCAGGGTTATAGTAGGACTTCTTGAACTTAACCGATCAATCAGAAGAAAGACTGTACCAGGGAATCAAGGAACAACCGGAGCGGTCATAATAGGTCCTGATTCACTGTCATTCAGCAGTCCTCCCCGGCTAGTAGTAAGAACGTTTTCCGCCGCCGATTAGTATGCCCCAATGCGGGGACTTGGTCTCAGCTGCATGTATATTTATTCCCAGTGGTTGACGGCGTTCGTTCAAAATACACACGTCGTGGTTTGATGGTTTCATCGACTCAATAATCTATGACTTAAGAGTGATTTTTCCGCGATTTTTCCGGATCAACATGATCAAATCGTGATCAAAGTTATCAGCAGCACATAGCACTATTTATGTGCACGGAGAATGTTAAGCATCCTTAGTATACAGCAAAGTTCACTCGGCTACAATCATTCACCTCCTTGATGCTTGAAGAACTACCTACGTGGAGCTTAATCAAAATTCATTCACGAACACAGGTATTAGTGCAGGTGACACACCGAACTTGTCACACAAGCCTCTTTATCCTGTGATGCTGAAAAGATTGTATTGCCATCATATTATACGAAATGAATGACACGATGTAGAGATATACTATTAGTATTACATTGTCTTCCACGAATGGAACCATGCACACATCACAAGAAAAGACGTTCACCGTCTTTCCTTCACGAAGAAATGCAGCATGAAGAAGCTCGCGGTCGTAAACACCACGAAGAAGATACCAAGTAGTGATATGTTTGGCCACCAAAATGACTATGATCAGAACATTAGCGCACAGTTTACGACAGTGCAGGTATCCATCACCCACCTGAGCTCTAAGACCAAATATCGAAAGAATGGTAGCCGCGGGAACGTCCAACTCAACGCCATACTGAAGCGAACACGTGAGATGATGATGAACAGAAATTGGTCATCGACGTTACCTTAATCTCCTTCAATTGTAAATATCTCAGTTCATTCACAGCAAGCGCCTCGAAAGCAGCATGGAAGAATGAAACGGTATGCAACCATTGCAGGGCGGGTGTAACAGTCTCCCTGTTGATCAGGAGGCCTGTGAAGAGGAGGCTGTGATGATTATCAATCAATACTACTGGCATTTAGATGTGTAGGATGGCTCACTTGAAAAGCATGACCAAGGTACCAACTAAGCTCGCCACGCTGGAACTGGCAAATGCTATCGACAATAGAAGGATCACGCTTGCTGTCGTCAGATTGATTAGCACGAGCGTCAGCATGAACTTCCAAAAAGCCGGAACTGTGGGCACGAGACCAACTAGGCCATAGACAATGCCACCAAAGACAATTGGAGGCACCAAGCGGAGTGGCAGGATATCAAACAAAACCTGATCAAGGGTCAAATTAGAAATGATACAATACGAATTGAATTATGTTACCTTTGAAGAGAAGTAAGTGAAGGTCGAATAGTAGCCATTTGCCCTGTGATATAGCGTGAGTGCAGGAAACATGTTTGACAGAAACTCCTTACCTTTCGCGCATGAAGAGGATTCGCTCATTCGCGAATAACCCAAGGCTAGATAAGCACGAGAAGCCGAAGAGCGCCAATGTGAAGAAGAAAATGCCTGGACCATATCAGTCAAATCGATAAACAAACTAACACAGGACTGCTCACCAAGCCGGTTCTGGAAGCCTGCGATGTCATCGCTGACGTTATGGAAAAAGAGGCCACAGATCACTATGAAAAGGCATATGAATGTATAAAACCACAAGAAAAGTATGACTCACAAGCTAGCACGACGGAGGATAGATAATGCGCTGCTAGTAATGCCGGATCGCGGTAGAGATTCTTAAATGCCCGACCACTCAAAATCGTGAACTGCGTTCCCCAGCTGGCCCTTTTCCGACCCCGCAGTAAAGAGTTTTCGACCACAACGTCTCGCAGTTCACCATCCGCATGTGACGCATCAACTCCATGTTGTGCAGTAGCAACCTCCTCTGTCTCGGCCTTGATCGACCGCGCAACTTCACTCGTAGAGTACGACTCGACAAGCTGCGCAAGTTTGGGAGTAAGCGCGTTATCACCAGATGGTGAGCTGCGGACGGCTTCCAGAATCTGCGAAGTCTTGTGTTTGATTGAGGATGTGAAAGAGACACGACGGGTTCTAAGCTCAGTTTCTTCCTCGACCGCAGTGGAAGAGCGACCGTGTGATCCTACAGACGACGCACCAACGGCACGCTCCTCATCTAAAAAGTTGTCACCAGATGTCGATGATACCGCATCATTGAAAGGAGAATCCGGGCTTCGTGGTTCAAGTCCAGCATGCACTGTTAAATCGACTATAGCAGAAGTCAGTTACGCAGTATTGAAGAATCTCGATACTTCTCACTGAGATAATCCGCGATATTAAAGCCTGGTGGACATGGCTGGTCGATGCTAGCGAAATATTCTTGGCATTTGGCGAATTCTCCAGAATACACCATTTTCCCCTGAGCGAGAAGGACAAGATGATCAAACAAAGCGACAATGTTACTGCGAGGCTGGTGAATGGTGAAGATAACGGTCCGGTTGTAGTCGCGTGCAAGGGTCACCAGGCTCTCAACGACATTAAAGGCATTATAAGAATCCAATCCTGTACAATGTCAGCGTGTTATTCGCATTTGTCAAAGCACAACTTTACCGCTTGTAGGCTCATCTAGGAATAATATCGAAGGGCTAGTTACCAATTCACAGGCTATCGAGACACGTCTCTTTTCGCCTCCAGATATTGACCTGCGTCCTGCGCAGCATTAGTATGCGTCATTAACCCGAACAGATACCAAACGTACCAGAGTTACCGATTCTTGAGTCCTTGATACCCAGGATACCGAGTTCGTTCATTGTCTCAAGCGTCCTGTACTTCTTTGCCTCTAAGCTCATCTCTCGCGGGAGTCGCAACAGCGCAGAATACAGCACGGTCTCATACACCGTCAACGTGCTCATTAATGTATCCTCCTGGTCCACAAAGCCCACCACCTTCTTGAACTCCGCGTCCGCGACCTCTCGCCCATTGACGAGTGTCGTGCCGCTGACTTGGCCCATCTTGCGCTTGCGAGCGAGGATATCAAGGAATGTGGATTTACCCGCGCCGGATGCACCCATGATCGCCATTACTTGACCCGGCTTGACAGCCCCGGAAATTTTGTCGAGGATCGTGCGGTTACCAAGAGAGTAAGATATATTCGAGAAGTGGAGAGATGCAGGGACATGGTCCGTCATGAGCTTCGAAGCTTCGTTTTCCGGCAGCCTGATTTTGCCGAAGTCACCACCGCTGCGCGATCGACCGACGTACCAAAGAATTGCGACAGTCAGGACAACAATCAAACCTGCACCGGCAGAGCTCAGGGCAATCCATTTGGTGTTATCGGGTTTGGGAATGGGCTATAAGGAAGTTGTGAGGATACGAACACGTCAATTGAATCACTCTACGCACATGGAACCCAGGAAGTTGAGAGTAATGCAAGCATTCTCCACCTGCGCACTGGAGGGTGATGTATGCATCGCCGAAGATATCGTTGATAAGATTATTCATAGCGGGCTCCTCAAACCTGCATCCAGTAGCAGTCTTACAGCTGAAAGTTGCAGGCCCACGGATCTCTTCTGTCAAGAAGTCGCTGATATCTGAGGAAATATTACGAAAGTTCAAGGTGAGTTACATCATGACCTTACCAACACTTCCCTCCTCTCCACAAAGGAACTTGTCAGGTATGCATTTGCATTTGATATGTTCACATGCATAGATCGTAGTGTTCGTGTCGTATCCTGGTCGTGCCTCAGAGGAACATGTGTCCAGCGCACAATAAAAGGATTCTTGTTGTGCGGTCCAGAACTGAAAGCTGCATGTTGCAGTAGAGTTATCGCAACTGAATGTGACTTGTGGAGGGCGGTCGGGGAGCATGTCCAAGATCTTGCGGTCTACCAAGATTAGCATACGGTATGTTGATGCATTCCAAGGGCGTACTAGTAATGTCACACATTTGGTGATTGCTGAAGACGGTCTCGCCGCCCGTGTAACAAGTCATGTTTGCGACATCTTCATCTGACTTTTCGGTATGGATACCGCCAGCTAATGGGAAACCAACACATGCACTGTCGGTCTTGCAAACTGACAGAAGTCGATTAGGTCGATGGCAGTGACAATTTTTGAGGAAGAATGGTTCGTACCATTGCAATTTATACCTCCCCAGCCCTCTTTGCATTGACATGGCTCATCTTCTCGGAGCGGCCTCTCAACGCCGTCTGCTAGGGAACCACACTCTAGAAAAAAACTATAGGTGATCGGTCTCCAAGCTGCGCTAGGCTAGTGACTTACGGGGAAGCAAGCAGTCTATCCCACCCCAGCCTGGAGGGCATTTACACTGTCCATCGTATTCATCACAGTGACCAAATTGTCCGCAGGTGAACGCTGGAAGAAGACAATTGAAGCAAGGTGGACATTTGTCTAGGTTACAGAGAGAACAAAATGGTTAACCAGCGATCCAAATAATAAACGCGAAAGATATACCTATTGAGGGAGAAGACGCAAGGGACTAAAAAGAAGTAATATCTGAGCACCACAAGACGCGATGCCATGAATAACTGATACGTACGGATATCTCGTAGTTGGACATTCCGCTTCTTGGCCATGACGAGTTGTCTGTCCGTCCGGAGACCAAAGGCATTAACGCCAGGCCCAGGACAGATAGTGGAAATCGTTTATGCATGTTCGTTAGCATTAATGCTAGCCGCATCCTACTCTCCTTGCAGTGAGTAGCAGCCGGGGTGCGGTCCTGTGCGCTGTTGCCAGCCAACACACTGCGGAACACGTACGTGAAACTCTTTCTATTTCTGGCTAGTTCGCAAGGAGTGGCGACTTCCCCCATTTGTTTTTGGTTGATCACTGTGCTCAATGCTCATCCAGACATTTCATATAATCATACAGCCCTGACTCGGATACCAGCTAGCTTTTGGTTTAGATTCACTCTGCTGACTACCGGATACAGGACACTGGAATATTTGTGACCTATTACCATATCATTTTGGGCATGGTCGTTGCTGGCATAAATATTATCGAATTGAACTTGGAAAAGGTGTCGAGAATTTCTGCGAAAGCGATGAATTCAGATGTCTTTCCCTTTCGTCTCATTGGCCCAACTTTGATTTCCAGATTGGCGCATGGAAATTTCTCTGTTATTGATCAAGGTGTGTTACAGCAGTACATGCTGATTTATTACGACGTTCACTGCAAAAGTAAGCCCGACATCCTATCCCAGAATCATTCAAGCTAATCTTTCGATAGCGTAGTTACTGTTCCTCTGGGGGTTGGATACTGCAGTAGCAGGCTTTTACGGAAATCACCCGGGAGCTGGGATGGCATCTTCATATCAACCCTTTCTGCATCGGTCAAGGAAAATAAAGGCAAGGGACGCAAGGCCATTTCCACCGTCGGGAGCCCGTATCTCCCACATAATCACGAGCTATTCCGCAGCTCCTGGGCTATGTCGAAAAGTAGTTCTCACTGGAAGGTATTACTCAGGTTTGTTGATCTGTGGTTCACATTTCTGTATCCGAACAATCATGAAATGGGCTGAAGGGTATTATTGGAGGGAGGATGAAACAGAGGTGGTTGCTCACCCTCAGGAAACACAGTAAATGCATGCTTTGCGGTCACCAACTTTAGCAATGTGTGCTAGTAAGCTAACTTGAGCAATTCATTCGACTCCCAGTCGAGTCCAGGGTTGTGAAATCAGAATGTTTGATTTGTCGCGAATGCATAATATATTGCTACGAGATGTCGGTGTTGGGTTGAGCGACATAGAGATGAAGGTCCTGAGCAGGCTTGGACGAAAGAGAGCTGAAAAGTGATTACTGCAAAAGTAAGTTATCGGAGATACATATCAATAGTCGCGTACGTACTAAGTATGCGGAGAGTATTGGTCTTCTTCCATCCACTCAAACATTGCCGTGTCAGTGTGTTTCCAGAACAAAATTTCCGTTCCCTGGACCACATATAAGTTGTCATCATGACTAGACGATGCGCATGCATAATTTGGAAAATTGGTCATGGGGAAAACGGTCCCCCTTGCCATGGCGAAGCTGCCCATAATTTACATTTCAGTTCAGACATGTGACGAAACCACGAAGAAGTCAAAATTACACAGAGATATTCGCCATGTCATGGCATCAGAATGCGCAGAATAGCACTGACAGCAGCGAATGAAGACATTCTGAGCTTCTATGCCATCAGAGGTAGTGATAGTAGGGTCTAATCCGCAGAGGCCAACCATGGCACTGTGGCAGCAGCGCTCTGGCAACGAGAAATTCGGGATCCCCTTGCAATGTTCCAGGATTCCATTTCAAGAACTAGCACTGACGGTGCTTCCAGGTTGAAAAACACGTGGCGAAGAACCTCTGGATAGGCGAGTAATCCTGGTCCGCAAAGGAAGGATGAGCTGACCAAACCGAGTCCAAGGAAAATAAAGCCGCGACCATCCCCACTGATGCTGAATGAGGTGGGCAGCAGATACAATGCGGAGAGCTTAAGCTCCGCTTTCGTGCGTAACGGAGACAGTATTTCGGGATGCTTGGCGAGAGCCGAAGAAGACATCATCTCAGAAAGAAACCTGTGGAGGAGCCTTGATGATGTCATCGAATCCCTTTAACGCAATAAGAAAGCGCCAGTCTGGCATTGGCTCAACAGAGTTGCTTTGCCGATCCCTGCCTTCCCATATTGCAAGTAAGTTTCCAATATATTGCAGCGCGTTGAATAGACAAAGGTAGTCATGTTGATTCTTTCTCAGCTCATGGACGCAATTCGTGAGTGTTCCTCGAACGCGAATCAATGCTGCCAGATCAGCTATTAGGAAGGTCAGCATACACGATAAGCATCTAACACCTCGGCGTCAGTAGTTTGGCTTCTTTAAAAACAGAATGCTCAACAATCTTCCGAAAGAATTGTACATCTCTGATGAAATTGGAATTTACTCACGACATGATCCTGTCTTGAGGGGTGATGAATGCCGAAATGAAAGCGACAAGATAGAACTGACCCTCGTTCACGTGCATACTTGATATCCTTGAGTTCTTCCTTGCGTTCATGCGCAGCTTCCATATCTCCCATATAGCATGCAATTTCGCATGTTTTAAATGTCAGTTGAATTACTACCTCATACAATGATAAAGAGATATGCACTTCTTCAATCGCTCGAGTTTTCCTTGCTGAATGATGAGCTGCCAGTCCTGTTTGTTCTTGCTGGAAAGATCACGCTTGAGCGCCTCAAACTGTGATCTCAACAACAGCATCAATTGACCTGAAACCCGATCAACTTGGCGCGCACAAGTGCCCACTTTGATACCTGCTGCCAGCGGGTGTGGCGAGCCATTTGTAACCATTTTCATTCTTGCACGGTGGATCCGAATTGTGAATTTCTGACCAAGTAATCGTCCTAAGAGTTCAAATCTGTAAGCACGATGATTGAGTGCTTTGGAACGGGGTCTCTGCGCATACCAGGTTTTCAGATGTGTCGAGCAGTACCGAACCTAAGCAGCCAGATAACAGACTTGACTCTTCTTTCGGACCCCTCGAAAGTCAGTTGGCCCGAGTGCACGCTGGAGCGTTATTCGTAAAACACATACTTGGAAATGAGGATAAAACACAAGGTTGGCGTATTGAGGCTCGCTCAAATCAGCTGGACAATCAGGAAAGTTTGCAATCTGTCGACGACCTGCTCGCCAGATGAACGCAGAGGACCTTCGCTTCGAAAGGCCTTGTGATGCGCGACAGATTCAGTAGGCCCACGAGACGCAGGAAACTCAATATCTAAGCATGAAAGTTTATGTGAGCAACATCCGAGGACGGTAGCACAGCAGTACCAGGACTTAACTCGAACATAGGATAACTACTACGTCAGGCTCTGGCTGAGCCCGGACCTCACCTGGCACAATATGACCATGTTCATGGATGGTAAAAACTCGAGTTTTCCTTTCGTCTTTTCGCAGCGAGAGTCTTCAAAGTGCTCACAACACTTGTGCAAACTCCATGTTTGAGTCTTGACACGACCGTGCTTCTTGAGCATTTCAGACTCGGAGCCGTATGGTCAGGCTAAAGACACGTCCGAGCCGGCATCTAGATCGAGTCCCGCCACGCTTGAAGATGTTTTGGGGAACATCGTCCACATCTAAGAGAGGCCCTGGTATGTACCATACTGAAGCTTTAAGATCGTCGACCTAATAGTAGAGAGCGACTTAGCAAGTCTTGAACTTGTTCGGTATCAAGTGATTCAAGTCGGACTTGTCCGAGACGCGAAACGAATTTAGAAAGAACCTTTAATGAACGTAATGATTCGTAAATGGGGATGCACCAAGGAAGATGCTGAACTAGAATACAGGACTATGACTTAGTAAGAGAACGTATAGTAGTAGTAGGCGTGGTCATGCTACACTGTGGAATTGCTTTGAAAAAAAGTAAATAACATATGTCGGACTTGTGCAGTGGGACTGCATATCTCAGAACCTGGTTCCCATTGGTCCGCGACCATAGGTTTGCCCCGGAACGCGTCGCTGAACAGTGATAGTAAGTTTCCCGTCAGGTGCAAAACGTGCACGGACACTAGGCATGTCTGCGTCGCCGGGTGCAAAGTGTACTAGCCACTCGTAGTGACCTAAGATTCACGAAAATGAGTTTCCGCCGTTGTGTGATAGATGGTGCATGCTTACAATCATTCTCCATGTGCCATGCATCAGCCACGATATTCAACCTATCTCCCTTTTTGACAGAAACGGTCACCATTTCTGATTGTATGGCGCGGGGAAGCATAACGGACAAGGTGTGCGTCGAGAGAGTGCTCTGGGTGACCATTGTTGGTCGTGATTCTGAAGATGGGGAACGCCGCCACCGCGCTGTCGGCGACGATGAGCTCGAGTCACTGTCACTGGAGGACGAGCTACTGCTCGAATCGATGGATGGGCATGGCGAGATAGATGGGAAGCGTGGCTTTTCAATTGTTGTTTGGTCAACCCCTTTTGGTCCCGCAGGGTTCGTGAGGGATTTTATAGAGTGCCTGTTTGTGTTTGGGTTTGTCATGACGAGGGGATAAGAATGCGGAACTTCGGCTACTCTTGAAGTTTCGTCTTTGGAGTAAGGGGTGAATGGAGCGCTTGCGTTTGAAGTGACCTTTCCCTTAAGTAGCGTATCAAGTGCACTGTAGGACAGGGATGAAGTCGGGCTAGTGATCTCGGGCATGACAGTCATAAAGGAAATGTCGTGTGTGCCCCGGAAAGACAAACTACATGTCAGGGCGCGCAGATTGTCCGCATTGTAGGGTAGGGTAGATTCGCTGCTAGTGGGAAAATTCCTTGCTGCGCCACGGGACACGAACAGGCTGATGCTGCGACCGCGGGAGATATCTGCGGACAAATTGCAGACACGATCAAAAGTAGAGGAACCGCAGCCGGGTGCAGAAGCGAAATTTAATCTTCAGCTTATACACGATCAAGTTGTGCATGACACTAACCAGGGGCTGCATGATCCGATAACCCGTGAGCGCGTCGGAGAGGAGAAGCAATCCCGATGTTAGTAAGTGATGCAAACTTCTCGGCCTCGCTGCAGCCACGAGGGACCTGTTTGCGAAGGGGAATGGGTGATGGTGATTGGCATTTTCGTCCAGCGGAAGAAGGCTTGCTGTCTGCCAAAGAGAGGCTGATTCTGCGCAGGAAGCTGGTGTTCATATTTGTATTAGCGTACAACGACATGAAGATGAAGCGGATTTAGGGTTGGGATCGGATAGAAGAGAATAACCGGAGGGTGATAGCAATTTCCCAGTCTGTTGGAGTAAGTAGTGGAATGTGAAACCAAGTTGCGACATCAGACGATGTCAGCCATTCGCTCGGGAAATACTACTAGTTCAATTCTAAATCAATCGCATCAACCAGGGTTAATTTAGGTGTGAGAGAGAGGAGTGTCCGATATTTGGGACGATTCCTTTACCTCGTGTTCGTGGTTGTTATTTAATAGAAAATCTTCTATCAAGTGGAGGCAGTGGTGCTGGCAAAACCCTGGCAAAACGTACAATTAACATGACGCAACTTCGAAGTCACCGTACGCGTGTTAGATGTGACAAGATCCGATCGATTGAAGCCCTCCTGGCAAATCGAGATTCGTCTGATCGGTCACCGTAGGTGTCTGCCAATTGTATAAGGAGGTATAAGTACATCATTCGCATTGCCAGAAGCCTACCTAACAAACTCATATTCATACTTCTTCACGAATTAGCTCGCATTGCGCAATTTCATCGTTTGGCCGGGCGGAGAGAGTGTCTTATTTAGCACTCAGGAAACTTTTTCGCAGTTAAGCCTTTATCCACGCCACATGTGCATGTGGAAGACGGTTGATATTTGATCTGCCAGAAGGTTTGTACTATTTACGCAGTGAGCAGAATTAACGGCAAGCATTTGCGTTCAGCTACGAAAACTCACAATGACATTGCTAAAAAGCTGTCGATAACGGGCCAGAGGCAACGTCATTGAGTTGCAATTCGGTCGTACTTGACTAGTTGCATGGCATAGACGATGAGGTAGTGGAATCTCGGGCATCAAAAAACGAATCAAAAGCCTCTTACCTCATCGGATCTCCTCGGCGAAGGACATGTCGAATCCCCCTAAAACTGATTTTGCTGTTCCAGTGGTTTTTTTGCATCACGAACGCTTCACTACATGGTGATGAAATGTGAGAGGCATTACCTACGTCATTATGCACCAGACCAATGCTGACGAAGGGTGTTCAGCTTCACCTCACAGCCTGTCAAAGTTTCTGTGCTGAGCACTCCCCAGCCAGATCTTTAATATATGGAACGTGCACAACAAGCCTTGGTCAAATGACCGGTGACCCTTGATATCTGCGAGAACAACAAATATATCACCAAAAGCACTGTGCAGAAGAGCACGGAAAAAACGGCTGAAGAAGCAACAGAGTGATTAATAACGATGGCACACTTACTATCTAATAGCCGTCAATTTTACTCGTGCAACACACGAGCTACGTCAAATCAATGACTTCTACAAATACACTGGGCTTTTGTTCTTGCTTCACCTTCTTGCTCTTGCGTTCTGTCTCTTTTGTTTTCTGCGAGTCGTGTGCTCCTCGGACCAGAGCATTGGATCTGCTGCTCCCTGCCTGGACGTCATTAACAGTGAGGTCAATGATTTCCTGCGATGCCTTGCGCTTCAAGGGTGCTGGCACTGGTATGATCCCATTCGCCTTCAAAAGATCTACCAAAGACGCCATGAGCGCAATAAGGAGTAAAACACATAGCACAAACCTCGGTCTCTGTACTTGAATGTGAATTTTGCGAGAGGCTGACCAATACACTGCGACGTGCGCAACATTGTTTGTGGGACCATAGTTTCCTCACCAAGCCTAGACGAGGTATATGTCGAGTGGTCAGTATTAAGTTAGATGACCTGCACACCATACATAGCTCACCCCACACAATGTGTCACTGCTTTCTTCGACCGCTCGTGCACTTTGTGTTCAGTTTGAAGCTGGTTCTGGGCAGGATTGTAGTATTCGCCGAGCACTAATTTGCAAACTCTGACTTGAATTTGTCCTAAGTCGGCTGATGACGCATCCACGAATTCATCTTCATCTGGACAACAGTAAGGGACCGAACCAATAAACTCAAGAAGAGCATATATACCTGTCAGCCGAACATTTGAAAATACGAACGATTTGGTGATCCTATCCGAAACAAACGCGTGACTGAACTTGACAGTATGATTCACATTCCAGCGCTCGAACAAGCTACCGTGGCACCCCTGTCCATCAATGAAGACGAATGCACCAATTGTATCGAGGCCAGGGTCAGAATTGTTTTGACAATGCACAGAAAACTCCTGAGAACTCCCATTATCAGACATAAATGAGCTAACAACGCGAAGGTGGCGTACCTTGCCAGCTTCAGACGGGATCCAGCATGTCACTTCGTTAGTGGCTAAAGATGTCTCCACGGCGTAAGTATCCAACGGTTGACCATCAACCGAAATCCATGCGGTGTACCCCTGAAGTTTCAGCATAGTCGAAGGTGTTACTTGTAAAAACTGTGCAAGAATGAGATGAAGTTTGCATGAGGCGCTGTGGTACCTAGGCCTGGTGCGGGTATTACCACCGATGATTACGTGAGTTGCCTATTGCACTCAGTCGTTGCATTAGCCTCATGCTCCACCCCAGGGTCATCTTCCGGGCACCGTCCATCCTTTATAGGGCTAGAATGGCTTCAACAACGTCAGACAAAGCTACTCCAGAGCGGCGGGCTGAGCTTTTGCAGAACCTCGCTGAAACCAAAATTTGTTTCACGGAAGCTTCGAAATCTTTATCTCACGCTCCTACGCTGGTAGCTGTATCAAAGACCAAGCCGGCATGGATGACTCGTGCTTGTTATGAAGAAGGTCAAAGAGATTTTGGAGAAAATTCTGATATCGATCTAGTGAACAAGGCGAAAAAGGTTAGTACTTGCCTTCTCGTGGTGATCGAGAGGGGGCAGACTCGCGATTGATAGCTGGCAGACCTTGACAGCCTACGATGGCACTTCATAGGTGTGATGAAGAAAACAGAAGGAGACGACCTTCGGAGGCAAGCAAGGATGAGAGAACTTACAGGTATGTGCATTTGAGCTTATCCCGATTCGTACTGTGACGGTCATTCTGAAAATCAGCGGTGTCGAATCTTCATGCTATCCAGAGTTTGGCTAGCATCGAAGACGCTGATATCTACAACAGTGCTATACCCGCTGACCGCAAGACGCCTCTCAACATGCTCTTGCAAGTCAATACGTCTGGGGAAGTCCAGAAGTCGGGACTGCAATATGTGGATACCGAAACTGAAGCCGCCGAATCCCCATTATTCAAACTTGCTTGCCACATCATTGAACATTGCCCCAAGCTACATTTCCAGGGGTTGATGACTATTGGATCACAGACGGAATCTCTGGCGTCATCTGAGCGGCCAAATCAAGATTTCGAGACGCTTAAAAAGACCAGAGATGTGCTAGAAGGAATGCTTCGAAGTAATACAGCGTTGAATGGGAGATGGGGGGACAACGGAAAGCTATTGCTCAGCATGGGTATGACGGCTGATTTTGAGGCAGGCTTACGAGCTGGTAGCCACATTGTCAGGGTAGGAACTGGTATATTCGGAGCCAGACGTATGAAGTGAACAGCCATAGGACTCGAGTGTTGTAGCTGGTGTGACGTGACATGATATTCGCGTTGAATCACACTCCGTTTGTTGATCAAAAGTCTCACGTGGGAATTCTCCATTCAAACTCCGCCCACTGTAGGTTCCCTCCTCCGTTGATCATCGTCGCCGACGCCGACGCCGGGATCAACGGCAACGACGAACAAATATACGTCTACGACCTTCAACTCCTGTGTTTTGACGAAAGTTCATGAACAGGTCCCTTACACACGCTGTTGGAGGACTCGAAAACCCAATGACAGCCGCAGACCCCAAACCATCAGGAAAGCGGAAAGCAGTTGATGATACTAACCCACTTATACAGGCAGCAAAGAGGCCGAAGGTATGTTGCCCGAACCATGTACACAATCTGCTCATTGAACAATACTGTCACAGCCGAACGGCGCGTCCAAACGAAAGTGTGAGTGAGAGTTTGAAGGCAAGTCGCGTGAAATGCTCATAAATCGCGTCTAGACATCGGAGAGGAGCAGCCAGGTGGGCTTATTATTGTGCGCGCGCCGATCTCGCGTCCTACAACTCCGCAGAACAATTTCTCGTCCTCTCAGCCATCGACCACAACTACCCTAGCACAATCTCGTCCTCCTCCGTCTCTTTCGCAACCTATTCCCTCCAGCTCAATAGCCGGGCCTTCCAAGCCGCCAGCTAAGAGGTTCAAAGCCGACTCGTCACGCGCGCCTACCAGTGCTAAGCCACGCGATGTACCATCTTCGACGCGTGAGGAGCCAGAGTTGGATGAGGATGTCAGGCAAATGGAATCTGAGACCGTTCATCTTCGCCAGCGGTCGCGCGCCAAAGACACAATCGATTCTTCATTCAAATTTCCCCCCTCTACACCTAAACACACCTCTCAGCGATACCCCTCTGATGTGCTTCATCCATTACCCGACAACGAAACCCCACAAATAGAGCGCAATAAATTACTTCGTGAAGGGGTGCACCTTCCCCCGCGTACCCCACAAAGGACACCCCAACACTCTCGACGAACGTCCATGAGCGCGCGCGGTAAGCGCATAAGCACAAGCTTTGAAAACACTGGTGTAATCAGTACGTCTCTCCCCTTCAATTAAATCGCCTTTGTTTTTCTCCTACATGTTCACGCGTGGGTTCTAATCATTTTTCTTAGCTCAACCACATGCTGCTGTATCTGATTCGAGCTTCTATAAACACATCGATTGCGACCTCCCTGATCCGCAACGAGCACGTCAGCTACTCGTCTGGTCGGCTGCTCGAGCTATGACGAGATTATCTGAAGCATCTTCTTCAAGCTCAAAATCTCAGTCACAATCCAAAGCATCAAGTAGCGGAAGTGGCAAAGATCCACCTCCGCTTGATGAACGCAGAAAGCAAATTCTGAAAACCGTACAGGACGACTTCATTCGCATGCTTGCGGAGAAGAAGATCGATACGCCTGTATATGGCCATGGTCTGGACGGGCAGGTTGGTGGCGAGTTAAAGTTGAAGCCAAATGAACAGAATGTAAAAAATAAAGAACGGGAGATCAAGTTTCGCGAGCATATCGAGCGGTTCGTTGTTAGTCTACATCCACGGTCATGAGCAACTAATGATTTATCCGTTGCACAGTGCATCAGCAGAGGCCGATGCGTGGACTCAAGTTGACCACTTTTACAACTCTTATGTCACGAACTCCAAGGCGGATCTGGAGAGACGACGCCAAGCTATGCAGCCCCCTTCGTCTTCTAAAGCGAAAGGCAAACAACGAGCCACTTCACAAGAGCCACTGGATGACTGGGGGTGGCTGCTACCTCGTGAGGACGAACTTTCGGACGCTTTCCGAGAAAATATTGATCCGGATCTCATCACACGCATAATGTCTGATGTGAGATCTGAGTCGAGGAACATCCTCGACGAACGAATAGCGGGTGTTCACTTCAAGGTGGACAGTCTTTTCTCATTCATCCACTCTGCAGTTCAGACGACAAACGTGGCTGAGTCAGAACTCGACTATCGGTTCTCTTTACTGTCACTGGCGCTCTCGACCCGATCGCGTTCTCTTCCTCCTTCATCACAAAGTTCTTCCCTTTTGTCACATCTACCGATACAGAGAGGCTTGAGCCAACATCCGCCTGAAGACCAACAAGATCTATTCCGTGCGCTGTCACGAGTAGATATGGACCGCCCGCCCGCCAAAGTTGGGGACGCTGCACGGCGTGCTGTCCGAGAAGTGCAGCGGGTGAAGGAAGGCGGCGGTTTTGCAGGCGAGCGGCGGCTGACAGGGCTGCCATCCGGAGTTGGTGCAACACCACGCAAGATTCCAGGGACGCCTCGGCGGAAGGAGCGATGACGATAATGTTTTACTTTTCCCTGCGGCATGTATGCACGATTGTCTATTCATTGTATCCGCAGGATGCGGACTGCGATTCTCGGGAAGGTGTATCAGATGCAACACTACTTATCTGCCGCGTATATTATTCAAAGTATTTGTGGGGTTTGTATGCAATGCTGAGGTGTTGTATTCGATTGTCCAGTCCTTCGTATTTACTACTGGGTTTGTAAGTTACCGGTTGACTGGCCAACAGCTATTATATCGAAGTGTAGCACAATTAGTTTGTTTATGATTAATTTAGTCTCCACACGGCCAGTGCCAGCCATCTTTCTCGCACTCATTTCATAATTTTCTTCCAGTCGCTCGTAAACCCAATTTCAACTAGTAGAAGGCCATCGTAGACTCGCTTTGCCAGTACTTCTCATTCATCGCTCTTCCTCATGCTCTGTGCTCGCCACGTTTTCCGGTGCTTCAAATGGCTTGAGCGTGCTGGAGACCGTGTCACAGGCGCAGCGGGCCCATACTTCGTTGGACTTGCGGTTATCCTGCAGGCAATTGGAGCAGCTAGCTTTTGTGTGTGGTTTGCTGTCTAATCGTATATGCGCCCTAAATATCAATCCTAGTCACCGTCATTCAACCCAGCCTTCCCCTTCGTTGGCTTACCACACCTCCTTGCGTACTCATTGCACTCAACCTCTTCACGCACTACTACTATGTATGTAACGTGCCACCTGGATTCATCCAAGATGAGGTCTTGCAGCCAGGGAGTGGTCCACTCTGGGCCTCGCCTTCTCAACGAACAAGCGCTGGAGTTCGGTGGTCCAACCGTGGTATCGCGCTATTGACAGCGGGTACCACTGCATGTAGGAGGTGCGGATTGATGCGCCCAGAAGTGAGTAAGCCTATTCCGACGCGGTCCAGGAAGCTGACCTATACTTCACGGAGAGGGCTCACCATTGCCGGATATGTGGCCGGTGTGTGATAAAATATGATCATCATTGTCCTGTAAATGCTTGAACACTTCATTCGTGGGGTAATTGCTCACCCGTTGGTTGATTATTCTACAGTGTAAGCCTTTATTACTTTAGTGTGTTCGTCCCTTTTAGATCCCTACAGGGATAAACCAATGCGTTGGACTAAACAATGAGAGGCATTTCGTCCTTTTCATGTATGTCCCGCTTCCTCCTCCCAATTGCCAACTCATGTGCTTTATCAGGGCTTACCTAGTATTATCGACTTTCTTCTTGAGCATGCTTGGTTACTCTCAAGCGCTAGAGGCCGTTGGCCTCACATATTCTGTGGGTCGCCCTCTTAGCATCATTCAGCTAATGCTCACTACATATGACAGAATAACTGGCCCTATATGGTGCCACAGCTAGCTTATGTTCTCACCTACATGCTCTCTGTTGTTATTTGCATTGCAGTGTTCATTATGCTCTGCTGGCATTTGTGGGGTGTTTCTCGCGGAGAGACTACTGTCGAGGCACAGGATCATGAAGTCTACAAGCGCATTGCAAAGGACAGAGGTGATGTATGTGGTGCAATCTGGCACAATCATTTGCATGCTCATACACTGGTCAGAATTTTGTAAATTCTTTCGATCTTGGGTAAGCAGGATGTTAAAATGTCCGGCATAGGCGTAATACTTTGATTTCGTTTTAGAAGGAGCACTAACCTGCGCCTTTTCTTCAACATTGGTCCGGGCGGATAGTAAATTGTGGCCTTCTCTTAGTTTACTCTTCTAACCTACTCTTTACAGCCCGTGGTATACCCTCATTTTACCCTTTCGAATTATGCCCTACACCGATGGCCATTCGTGGGCCCGGCGCGAAGGATTTCAGAGACACCAAGGAATTCAAGAGGGAGAGGAATTGACGGATGATGACGATGACGATGACGCGTAGGCTGGTGGTTTGTATCAAATTGTATGTTACGATATAATTATTGGTGAGCCCATTTTTTCTCTGTCATGATTGATGATGAGGTTTGCCGGGGCCATATGACTCTTTGAATGCGTGTTTATCAACTTTCGAAAGTTGTTTGATTTACGTCCGGCTGGGTTTGCCTTTCAGGCTCATCCTTTTATCTGATGATCTGACTGCTGTCGCCGTTGCGTATCTCATTACTGACGAGTGGCGTTACAGGGATACTAATCAGTACGATCAATGTGATTATTTGACGTATGTGGACCAGATGGTCTGACGCACGTCTATCCCACCACAGACACTAGTAGTTATGAGCATCAATGATTTATATCCCTCATAACCATTGCTAATTCAAGTCTCAGAAAGATTCGGTTTTTACTTGGACCGCTCACGGTGTTGGGCGCATTTGTCAGGCAGGGAAGTCCTAACAATTTCTGGGCTCTCGGACACACTCGACAATATTATTCGTCAATCGACTCGGTAACAGCTCGTGCATCGAGTGTATTGCATTAGTCCAGTGACTAAGGATGTCCACTTGTTCCTGCTATAATCACTAACACAACACCGTCCTTCATAGCTAGCCATGACTCAGAAGATGGAATATGCCTTCCCCACCTCGGCTACTGACTGCTTTTCGGTTTATCTGCCTCGATCAATGTATGTCCATAGTGCAGATGGATCAAGTCTGCCAAAGTGATGTGACAGAAAGCAACAGGTAAGTATCTGCTCAAGTTGACAAGCCAAACACTTACATCGCTAGCGAGATATTTCTGCCTCGGCAAGATCGCATCGTAAACTTTAAGCTTCCTGTCAACCACGCTACCAGCTCAGGCGCGAATCGGGTCTGGCTTCTGGCCCCGCAATCAGCACTGGAGTGAATCTCAAAAAGCACTGCTGCCTTGGGATCTATAAACTGCAGACCTGCGTGCCCCGCGCTGCGCACTTCTTTTGAAGCGCCGCGGAACTCGGAGACGATGGAGTCTACATCATCCTAACAAGCTCACTTCGAATTCTGGTGTATTTGTGTTTTGTAGAAACTCGCACCACGGTGTATGGCACCTATCCTAAGTGGCCGCACTTCCGTGTGCCTCGTACTCGTTGTCCACCGCGTACAATTCATAGAGTTCTTCTCCCCGCAGAAATGTGCCCCATACCCATACCTTGCTTCCCCCACATTAATATCTCGACGGAATGGTTGAGGGTACGTGGCTGAATCGCCGATTTCGCTGCCAACGCATTGCCCGATACTGATGCACTCATCATTCGTTTGGCATATATATCACCTTGATCGGCATTCCAGGGATCACTGTGATTGATTTGAGCCAGGTTGGTTCCGGTCCGTGTCCGCGATAAAGCGATGAAGCAGATGTGGACCTAAAGGCAATGTTGGTATCACTGGGTGGAGTACTGCGTTGAGATATGTGGAGTAAACGCCTCGTGTTGATGGTGATCGTTGAACGAATGTCCGCTTCGTATCTTCGATTTAACACAGAGGCTAAACACTGCCGTACTGGTGTGGAGATGAACAACAGAAGTTTTGAATCAGTATGGTATCAAATACAGCAGAGTACTGGTATTAGTAAAGTAAGTCCGTCATTCATGCACTACCTCCCACCAAACTAGGTATCATCTGAAACTTTACGGGTGTGGCCCCAACACATCAAATACTTCCTTCTCCCTGTCTCTAAATGCCTTGATTCTACTGATCGACAGCCCAAGGGCATTCACCCTATTCGCAAACGCCACAGCCCGTCCCTCCACGCTCCTTTTGCGCGTCCTGCACCTATCAGCCGCAGTACCCCCGCCAACTCGCACACCATCGACGATGATGGCCTGCACGCGCTCGAACCTAGGTTCCGGTATATCCTGGTCACCTCTCTCGATAGCCTTGATCGTCTCCTCATTGTCTTCATCCTGCATCACCTGCGCGTCCCGCCCAATGGCAATGAGCTCCATCATGAATGGCCGAAGTGGCTCCGGACATGCATCTGGCGTGAGCTTGTGCCCTCCAGGCTCTCGTGCACTGACACACATGATCGCGTTTTGATCGGGAAGAATTATTCCCTGTGTCGTGGCCACCTCGAGAATGGCAAGGCTGACGGCGGCAAAATGAGCACGTGGGGGATCATATCTGAAGAGACGCGCGAGGGGGTGCTGGTTATGAGCCCGGGAGGCTGTGATCTGCTCTAGCACTGCTGCGAGTGCAGAGTAGAGTGTCTCGCGAATAAAATCGATTTCAGGGGTGTCTTCGGTCAGTATCGTAGGGGAAGGCGTGCGCGAGGGAAATGCGGACAGAACGGAAGATGAAGATGAAGAAGCGAACTTCTTGGACCCATATCCGGATGATTCGGGGGTAAGAAGATCTGAATAAACAGGCGGTGGCACGAAGCTCGTCTTGACCTTCAAATTATTACCTGATGAGCCTGCATCTAACGCAGCCTGCAGATCGCTTGCATATCTATCCTGAAAGGTGCGTCTCTGACTGATTTCAATTGCCACAGCACGTAGATCGGCAGCGATGCCGGCGCACTCGGAGTTTGGAGGGATAGCAATCGGTTGGAGGCCACAAATGATGCGAGCGAGATCATGCTGGTCTTGAGGGACGAGGCCTTGGATTCGCGGCACCGTGGCAGCCCAAACGGCTAGAAAGCCGAGAAATGCCGGTGGGCAATTATCTGACGAGAGCTCGAGAGGCGGTGCGGACTTTGTGGCACGAGGAAGTGGTACAGACGGTGGGTTTGTTGTGCATCTAAGAGCAGCAAAATACAAGCACAATGCTGGGCCTGTCACAATTATTGACGTCAGACATGATCGAACCAAGACATTTGAACTGCTGCGCACCAGATATCATGAGATCTGCTTCTGCGGATGCTAGAACTTGGTCCTCTATAAGTCTCTCTACTTTTGCTTGGGTGAGGGATGACTTGAGATAAGTGTGAAAGCTGTTTTGGACATATTCTTCGTCGAGCTTGGATGGAGGCATTGACGTCAAGAGTGATGTGATATTGCTGACTAATTCATGTAAATTCTTTTATATATTATTGGGGATACATAAATACCAAATATGAATCAGTTTTGTAACAAAAATTACCCGAAAACAAAAAGCAAAGTTGTACTAGCCCTAGTCAAGACTCCACGGAGATGCAATGGGACTCTTGTTATTTACGCAAAAATACGTCACGGTCGCCCATCCCCTTCTTCCTTCTCCCTGTCATGACCTCCTACCTTCAAAAAGCAGGTACAAGGCTCTTTGAAAAGAACCTCGAGCACTACCAACCTGAAGACCCGTTGTACGAGTTTTATACCGACAACCGTGGCAAACAACGCCGCAGAAAGGTGCGCCCCAACCCTTCCGTACTTGGTCTTACCTAGTAACTAACTAACTAACTATGTTCAAGCGCGCGATACCTCCCGGCCTTTCAACGCGTGATGCAAAGATTCTCAAGTCGGTGCAGCGCCGTGCCCACTACCTAGACAAAGGCTTCAACATCTGTGGTCTCCGATTTGGCTGGACCTTCATCATTGGTATTATCCCTGGCGCCGGCGATGTCGCTGATGTCACGCTTAATTATCTCCTGGTCGTCCGTAAAGCAAGGCAAGCTGAATTACCAGCATGGCTCGTGCGCCGCATGCTCCTCAACAATGCAATATCGGCTTTGAGCGGCCTGGTGCCCGTAGCGGGCGACATTGTCATGGCTGTGTTCAAGGCGAATTCGAGGAACGCCGCACTTCTGGAGGAGTTTCTGAGGATAAGAGGGGAAGAATTTTTGAAGTTGCAAGCGGACATGGCGCAGGGAAGGAGTCAGAGTGTGCCTGCGAAGGATTCACAACAGGTGAAGCCTGGGGCAGGCATGTCAGACGATGCAGCAGCGGCTGCACCGCAGCAGAAGACCAAATTCGTGTCTTGGAGTCGTTCGAGCCGCAAAGAAAAGGAACGCGCCCCAACCTCTGGTGAGATGGGAAGGTTTGTTGAGGATGTGGAGTTAGGAACCGCAGCACCCAGCAGAGTGGCGGAGAGCAGTACCATCACGATGCAGAAAAGGTGATGGTTGATTGGAGACTGACAAACATACGTTCTGTTCTGATCACTATGGTAAACACGAACTTTTTTCTGGACCCATTTTCTACTCGGAATGCTCTATAATAACAGTTTATACCCGTACTTCGCATGTACTGTAGCTATATGTAGCTTGGTTTGTCTGAGTGGATCAATCATATCATAGGAACCCTGACACTATGTACGTACGAGTCACTGCGCAAGCAATGCTTCTCGCGGACGACATAGACTTATGCATTGCTTTAAAGCCATTCGAACCCCATATTGATCTGCAGCATAACTCTGAAGGAACGACTTTTTGGGGCTCTGATAGGTAACCCCCGCTATCACCCAACTATCACCTAGTAGGAATCGGCTATCACCTGATCAATCAAATCGGACTTGCCCACATTTCCAAAGTGGATTAGTGAGGACAACATGATGCACAAATTCCACGAACGTTGTCTTCCTCACAGCAACATCGCGCGTCATGACGACTCTAGTCTTCTGCACACAGTTTCCGAGCTACCCGGAAAAGTTTAGTCTGGATCGAAAAGGCTGAGTGCGCAGAGTGTATATAGAGGGCAGCACAAGGTCACCAACGATATCAATTCCTCCACCTGCAATTACAACTACAATGGTTCTGAAGATACACGGTCATGCTATCGCTCCCCTCGTCAGACTCGTTGCAGAAGTTTGCCGAGAGAAAGAAGTGCCGTACGAGCTTGTGAACGTGGAGGTCTACAAAGGGGAACACAAGACACCTGCCTTCAAAGAGTTCCAACCTTTCGGACAGGTCCCCTACATAGTCAGTGACTCATTTGGACAAGTAACGGGGACAGATGTTGATACAACAGCCAGGATGACGACGGCTTCATTCTCTATGAATCCAGAGCCATTTGCAGATACATTGCAAAGAAGTACGCATCACAGGGTACCCCAGACCTCGTGCCCCATGAGCCGAAAGCGGAGGCCGTTTTTGAACAAGCGGTATCAATCGAAACGTCGAACTTTTACCCGTTTGCATTGGGTATTACCGCGGAGAAGATCATTAAGAAGTAGGCGACCTAACGTTCCGCGGAATTCGTGGCTGAAGCGTTTTCAACAGGCATCGTGGCCTTGAACCAAATGAAGCCAGGTTATCCGACTTGGTGAACAACTTGAAGGCAAAGCTTGATGTATACGAGGTTATACTCGGAAAACAGGCGTATCTTGCAGGAAGTGTGAGTAATGTAACGACAAATGGTACGACCGTATGGCTCGCTCACCAGGAGTTTTTATTAGAGTATCACCTTGGCTGATTTATTCCATCTTCCGTATGGAACAATCGTGTTCGAAGAATTGGGGTATGACATGTTGGAAGATAGACCGAATGTAGCAAGGTGAGCCCTGCTCCTAGACAGATATTACTTGGCAAGACAGCTCACCAACCTATCTCACAGATGGTGGAAGGATGTCAGTGCGAGGCCTTCATGGCTCGCGGTCAAAGCTAAAGCTTAACCGGCTGAAGGAAGGACACTAAGAAATAGAAGTCATTTAATGCGAATAAGCTTGTAGAAGTAGAAGAATCAGATCGAACAGAAGTCACATTTGAGTTATGACTTTGTCCGTTCTACCCACGGTGACGTTGTGCCCCGGCGTCTGCCGAACATCCTGGTCTCCTAAACATTCAACGCCCAGTTTTCTGCCGTGTGCCATATCACGTCTTCGTAATAACGGGAGATACTAGTACATGTTCTCACTTGTCGTGTGGAGGTGCGAATATCTCAGTGGTTCCCATTCTCACCCACCTGCAGCCGTCAGACATTACAATCTTTCTTGACACTGACACATCGGCGGCCACTCACTACGCCAAGCTGTAGTCTCATAGAGGTGCGAAAGTCTCGATGATTTCCATTCTCACTCCGCCGCACTTGGGCGTTGTAATCTCTCCTGACTTTGATGATGAATAATATGCTTCACTTTGACAACATTTCTCCACGTCAAACATCTCTCCTGACTTTAAAGATGAATAATATGCTTCACTTTGACAACATCTCTCCACGTCAAACATCTCTCACGCGATTTGGATAAGTGAGAGGATGAAGTTGTTCAAAGTGAGGAATCAGTGTACTTTTTTGTTCTCTCGCGCTGTCCAAGACTCCATCTCTCTATTTGTTCACAATGGTTGTGAAGCTCTACGGATTCACCACCTCAACATGCACACTCCGTGTGGCAGTGGTGTTGAAGGAAAAGAATGTACCATTCGAGTTCATTCCTGTTGATCTGCTCAAGGGTGCACACAAGGCCCCCGAATTTACTGCCTACCAGCCTTTCGGCCAGGTCCCTTACATTGTGCGGCCGTCGTTTCTTTATCTATGTAGAACGATCGTTGATATGCTTTCTTTACAGGATGACAATGGTTTGATTCTTTATGAATCGAGGGCGATCTGCCGGTATATCGCCGCGAAGTACGCTTCGCAGGGAACTTCCCTCCTTCCCACTGATCCCACCGCCTTCGCATTTTTTGAGCAAGCTGCATCAATTGAAACATCCAACTATGAACCTTTTGTCTCGGGATTGGCATGGGAGTTGAAGTTCACCATGTGGGTAGCAGTCACCTGCTACGTGCTGTCGAATTTGTAACTTTCAACATAGGTGGTTTGGAGGAAAGACCGACGAAGCCCGTGCTAAATCACTACAAGGCCAGCTTTCCGCTAAGCTTGATGTTTACGATGCCATACTTGGCAAGCAGAAATACCTAGCTGGAAATGTAAGTGACTACATGGACAGACACTGAATTGCGCTAAACCAGGGATAGGATATCACTCTGGCCGATCTGTTCCACCTGCCCTACGGTGCCGTCCTTCTGGACATTGGGCTCGACGAGTTCAGCAGCCGCCCCAATGTCGCCAGGTTATTTATTCTTTTTTTCGACGGATTATATACTAATCTTGGAATAGGTGGTGGAAAGATATCTCATCCAGGGCGTCCTGGGAAGCAGTGAAGGGAGGTATCTGATCGGAGAAAACGACTAGTAGAATTAGAATAAATGGATATACATGATATGTTGTGTCAGATCCTGTGACCATCAATTTATAGTCTTTCCACGTCACGGCGTATTTCATTTGATTGCTATCCAAAGGTTTAGGTAGCTGGGTTTCATGATCTGCATCAGTAATGTTTACTTAGATTCGGCGTGTCAGACATGTCCAACCATTGTGAAACAGAAAGCTGAGTTGCTTAGACTCATCCCGGCCGAGTATTGTAAAGCCTGGCGTCATCATTTTCACCGAGGGTGCCAAATACTGTGATAAACGAAACGCAGGATAGCATTCAATTCGAAGAGGGAGACTGACCACTGAGCAGGCTGAAGTCATCAGCACATGAATGCTTTGCCCTTATCATGATGGTTCAAATAGCTCAACTGTGTCAGGTACGTCGAACCTATCCGCAAATCCGCAAATGAGGCGACGATATGCACAAAAGGACGCTAGAGAACGTCCGAAGGTGCAAGAGAGGCGCTAAGAAAAAGAGGGCTTATATAGTACAAAGAGGCACGAAGAGAGCCCTACCAGCACCACGCAAGCAGAGCTCAACAAAAGGGGGAAGCATTAATCCACCTTCACGCGGTCATGCACAACCCAACAAAGAGAGGCATCGAGCCGCCGTCGCAGTCACGCACACTCCGACAAAGCCAGGCGACATCCCGCTCGACGCTGTCGCAGTAATGCACGCCCTGAAAAATGAGGCATCGGCCCGCCGTCGCGATCATGCACGCTCACAAAAGAGAGTCGCCCTCCTGTGCCAAGAGGTGATCAGCGGAACAGCACTGCATGAACAAGTGAATGTATGCGCCTAGTCTCGACGAAATATGATTTAGGAACGCACCTGGTTTGGCACCACGTCGTTGCATCGATGATCATACGGAGCAAGGTACTGCATAAAAAATCTGATCGCCCAACTCTTCAAGTTGGAAGACTGAATGCCTGTATGTTCTCCGTCGGTGGAGTACGCAACCATATCTAGAATAGCAGGATCAGCTCAATAGAAGCATATTCTCGAATTTACGAAGCGCCCGAATTCGACGTATCAGATAATTACAAGCATCATTAACGATCTAGGGCGAAGGAAAGACTCGGAAATTCGTGCGCTTGTGCTCACTTGCTTAGTAAGCAATTGTTAGCTCACTAATGATTGTCATCGTATGTCTCGGACCAACCAAGTCAAGACCAACTCAACATGGATGATTTGACTGTCGAAGACGAGAAGAAGCCCTTCGAGGCCGAACACAACGATGAAGATGCCCAACCAGACCCTGATGAGGAGCTAATGCTGGACAAGGGGAACGGCAGAGTATGGCTTGTCAAGGTGAGCATCACCTGCCCCATGGTTGTTGAAAGAAGGGTAGAGAGTGCTTGTTTGAGCCTCTCAATTCTTTTTTGCTTTCTGGGCTTTCTAATGCTCGTTTGTGACTGAAGATACCAAAACATCTCATGGCCCGATGGGCGGCCATTGACGCAGAGGATGTTCATCTTGCCACCATTCGAGTGTACAAAAATGCTGTCAGCCCATCTGGTCGATCCCCTCGCATCTTCTTGTTCTTACCGCCTGATCCGAATGACTCAACCCCACGGGATTCAAACCTGCCAGTTTTTTCTCCGGACGCAGCTTTCATACCTTCTGTTGAGGGGGGCATGCAAGTAGACAGATATGAACTTGAAATGGTCAACGAGGACGTTGAGAATCAGCTGGTAGTTGCAGAACGTCCCAAAGACCCTGGACCTTCTGGACCAAACTCGACCTCGTATAACTCTCGAGCTAGAACAACCATTCTAACGGGTCGCATTAAACATGAATGTAATTTGCGTCCTCTTTTCAACGAGTCATACAGGCAACAAATGCGCGAACGAACTCGAAAATATAATACCCCACGAAGACAGATCCGTATGATAGAAGAGGCTGGTGTTAGCCGTGGAGGCATCAACAGGTTGAGCAGTGGAGTCAACTCAGGATCGTTTGCAAATATGATTGTCCGTATCTGCTCATCCAGATTATCGCTGACAACTAACCTGATCTCACAGAAATTTCGACCAAAACCTGCCAAGGGCACATTTGAGCGCATGGCGCGTATGCCACGCAATCAACTCCTGGATCTTCTCTTCACACTCTTTCGCGAGCAACCCCGGTGGAGCATCAAGCCACTTCGCGAGCGTACCCAGCAGCCCGAGGCATATCTCAAGGAGGTCCTTCTTTCTATTGCTACCTTGAATCGGAGCGGAGAGTTCAATGGAATGTGGGAGCTGAACGATGTGTTCGCCAAAGAAGGGGTATTTCATTTTAATTATAGTTGTTTTTCAGAACTGAAGTCTAGAGAACAGATGAAATCTGAAAACGTCCCCGGACCAAGTTCCCTCCCAGAAGGAGCTTCTGGTGATATGGGGATGGATGAATATGATGAGGACGAGGACGACGATGACGACATGGAGGAAGTTTCGTAGGTTTGGATTACGCGTGACAGATCTCAACTGCTTTTTCCTTGTTTTCCACTCATCATGTATATACAGCTGCCTTCCATTTACGCGCGCAGTTATTGAACCAGTTCACTCGTGTGAACACAGCTCCTAGGATGGAACATGATGCTCAAGTAGAACATCTAAGCTGATACGTATTATTATAAGTCATTACGCTTTGACTCCACACTATGAATATCCCATCGCTGCTTGGTGACGGTCAGGGCAACTATAGAGTTCATGTTGTGGGCAATTGTGGTGCGCCCGTCGTTTGCTCATGGCCTCCATTGCTCGTTGACTCAAGTATTTGTTAGGCACTGGCAAGGTAGGCTCCGATAAATTATTTTCTCGAATGGAATCAACTCTCTCCAAAGTCAACCTTGAGCGCGTACATTGCCACTAAACTCAATGTGCCACACATTTCTCTGGATGCGCTTTTTTGGGGACCCGGGTGGACAACCCCTTCAGATGACGAGTTCCAGGAGAGAATCTCTGCTGCGATGACACAGAGCTCTAAAGGATGGGTCATTGACGGCAATGGCAGCCACGGCGGCATACTCATCTCGGATCATACAACAGATGTCATTTGTACGTCTTGACTTATTGGCTCACCCACCCTGATAGTTGGCGTGTCTGATAGTCTGCCTGGTTTAGGGCTCGACCCCCCTCTATGGCTCTACTTGCCACGAATCTTTTGGCGTACGCTTCTTCGCCTGTTGCATGTAGTCCCGACCTGCGCGGAAGGGTGCAGCGAAACTTGGGGAGAAGTCTTATCCACGAAAGGTATCATCTGGTACTGCATTTCCCGCCATGGATATTGCAAACACAAGTTCGGCGAAATGCTCACCCATATCTCGATCACAAAAGGAGGAAATATGAGGCGTCTCAATGAGTGGGACGGCGATTTGATGATGTGGAAGGCTGGACTCGAGGAGATGCTGCGCGCGCACTAAGTAATCTGCTCGTTGTAACTTGTGAGTACTCGTAATTGTCTGATAATCTTCGCGTATCGCACTTGATTCGTGATTCATGAAGTCCGACGACAAGGTTACCGCTGGTTACCGTCACAAAAATTATCTGATCGTAATTTCATCTTACTCATGATTAAGAAGGAGCAACCGAGACTCTTCCAAATTCTGATCGGTAGCGGTCTGGTCTCACCTGGTAGCACTGGCAGGTGTCACTGCCTCGGCCACTACTGAATACACGTTACAAAATTTGTCCAAGTGAAAAAGTGCAACATGTGGAATTCAGCTTGTAGTAAGAAAAGCATCACAATTACAAAGGCATTCAGCACGTCGCCGAGACTGAACGAGTTTATTATGAGAAATCCGAGTCTGAGCCGCATCACCGAAAGCAGGGTCGTTACAACATTATGACATTCCGGCTCAAGCTGGGTGACTGTCAATGCCCGACCTTTACTCTGGAGACTAGTCCACATTAAAGTAACCCTGTGCTCGGGGTCTAATATGATCAATCTTCCAAAACAGAACAAAAAATCTCGTGATCCGGGCAGATTCTCAGAATATCAGCACCACCCTGACTTAAACCCTGAAAACGTACTCGTCCTAATCGGACGAGAATAAAATGCGGATGGGCCGCTGCCATCACCTACAACTTATATGAGAATTTTCCCAGTCTCTTAGCCCCCTCATCGTTTGAACTTTGAAGGACTTGAGCAGCACACATTGGTTGTGTTTAGCATGCTCACTGTTGCTGGCATCTCGTGGGTCTTGAAGTTAGTCAGATACCTGCTGACTTACCAGCACTTAATCAGGTTTGGCCCCTTGCTCGTAGGCTTTGCCCTTAATACAATTTTGTACGGCGCACTGGTCACATCAATGCTCTTATATTTTTCTTCCTTCAAAAGGTGAGCGATGTGATTCAATGTGATAACTCGGAATACTCACTTTGTAATCAATCCCTCTACCAGTGACGGTGCATGGATACGACTTCTTGTACGAGGCATTTTTGAAATGGGATCGACAGCTGGTTCATTTTACTTTTCAGGTGTCAACCCTTTTGTTCTTGTGCACCGCTGATGTCATCCTGGAGTATGTCTTCTTGAACGACACTCTCATTATTCACTTTGGTGTGTTCGTCCCTATTTGTACTGGGTGCAGAGTCTAAACAAGTTGCTATAAGGTGATCAATATGCTTTGTCCAGAGCCAACTGGGGTGTGTTGTTTCTTCGCAATTTGTTTCGCATGGTGATCTTATTTGACATTTTTAGTTTTCTCCTTACGTGCGTACTTCTCATCGACGGTATCTGTCAGCATGTCAGTAACCGCCCGTATCATTCGTAGTACCTGGCATCACGGTATTTTTCTTCGATTGTAAGCCTCTTGTTGGCTGACGATGCACAAGGGTGTTGTATCCACCCTCGTTCAGCTCTTTTTCGCCTGGAGAATCCGCGTCTTGACGTCTAGTTTCTGGCTAGTCGGAATCATTGTCTTCCTCGCCAGTGCTGCATTCCGTAGGTAGTCTGACTGTTCAAACTCACCGTTATTGTCTCATAACTGCCAGTTTGTGGCATTGGGACTACAATTGCGATCAATATGGTGCCCGTGTTCACCCAATTCCATAGGTTCGAAGTCGTATTTGTCATCGGCCTTGCCTCTTCTGCTTTGGATAACCTCCTGATTACTGGGTTACTTGTCCACTCTCTGGTCAGTTGTTGCTGGTTTTGATACGAGCACACATGCTTTAACATGCTGCAGAGGGAACATAAAACTGGATTCATGGATACTGACCATATCATCAAAAAGATAATACGAGGTGCGTGACTTCCTGTCGGTTCCTGCGTCAATGAGCGAGAAATTTGCATTTTAGTCACTCTGCAGACCGGTTTGCTTACAGCAATATGGACCCTTGTTGACCTGGCCATATATATAGCGCTTGTGAGTCCGTTTACTCGGTATTAAACAACAACTTACAGGTTTGGTTTCACCAGACTGATGGCATGTAAGTACCTCTCTTATGTATATTTTGAAAAATTAATACTCGATAGGCATCTGGTTTTCAACGAAACTCTCGCACAACTTTATACAATCTCCCTCATGTCGACGTTGATAACCCGTCCACGAGACCATGCTTACACCGACTTCACTGTTGTGAATGGAGAGCAAACCGAAAGAAGGGTCCGTCACTTTTTCTTGCTTGGCTCACGATGCCGAAGCTTTTTTTCCCGACGATCAACAGCTAACCAGGATATGATATCAGGATGCCCAAATTCCCCTTGAATATAGAAATGTAAGGAATCTCCTGTCGTACAAGACGTCGTGCTCAAGCTTGAAGTAGATTGAACGGAGAAGGAATTCCGAGTTGGTTTTTGACGCGGTTAGCCTAAAGAAATTCGACACGGTACACGGTGCCACGGACACTCAGCAGTGACATATAGAATCCGACATGTATCATGCATTGTGTCGCACTGTATCATTATGACCACCACAAGCATATAGATAGAAAATTCATCTGTTCCATGTTCACGGCATTATATTGACCTCATGCGCAGACTCCATACACGAGCGACCTCGTGGATATTATACTTGGCGATAAGTAAGTGATTTGCTCATGTTGACGGAGGTTTTACGTCTTGAAGACGACTGCCTTCTCTTTGCAGACTTATCATCAATTCATGAAGACCATGTTGTCTGCCCTTCACGTAAACTTGTCAGTCATCATCTAGAGGAATCATGGCATCAACAACCGAGGGCCGAGCCGCTGTGGGATTCCTTCCTCTCTTGTTCAAGAAATCACTAATATCACACAAAATATGCTCAAGTGGGATAAGGAGTGGGAGGCGGCGATCAGATCATCAACCTCAAGGAGATTTCCCATTTCATAGATGATTCTTTCTCCACTCTCCATGTTCTAACTTCTAATTCAATCGTCACTAAGTTTACTACACTTTTGAATATACCTCGATGGCAAGAGCTCTTAACGCCAGTATAATGGGGTGCTTCCGTGAGCCTTCACGATCCTGCAAGCCTCGTCAAGGGCATCAACAACATCCTGCGGGAGGGGCCCTTTCTCCGAGTCAACACAATTTTGCTCTAGCTGCGCTGCACTGCTAGCGCCTAGAATAATCCCGTCTTCCGGCGTCAGTAGGGAATGGTGTTGGCACCAACGAAGGGCAACCTCTGTAAGACGAAGACCGTGTTTATCCTGTCCAAGTCATCAGCCATGTAGACTATCAATAGCGGAGGGACATACGGCAGCGGTTTTCACAACCTCGAGAGCCTTGAGGTACCCTTCCGAAAGGTACCGTGCTCGGTACATCTTGCCCATCTGTGACTTCGGGTCAAAGCGACCACCTGTGGGAGCTACCTGCTCGGCGGAAAGCACCTTGCCAGCAAAAAGACCACCACTACGTCTTGTGATGAGACTTCCATCCAAATAATATTCCTGGACCCCACTCACGCTAATGGGTTGTAGCAGACGAGCCGCAGGCCATACTTCCGGCAGCAAGGAAGGAGCTCAGGCTCCATCTCCCGTGTGATCGCATTGTACATCCTATGAGATATCATGAGTACCTTTTATTACAGCTGGACAGTTTTACGAACACCTGGTAGATCTTTGGAAGCACATAACCATTTGCTTTGCAGATCCCGACAACTTCTGCAACTTCCCAAGCCGCAAAGTTACTGTTTCATGATTGAGTCGTAGAACCTAGCAAGACATTCTACGAGAACTCACCTCAGACCAAATATCTCGCTGAAAGGCCAGTCATGTTCCGTTGCTTCGTGAAAGGGACGTGGACACTCACAAACGACCTTCCGTATAGAGCTTGTTGATCTCTCGTACAGTGTCCTCAAATGGAACACTGCGATCGGGAGCGTGCAAATACAAGACCCGTACTTTGTCGCGCTTCAGAGATTGAAGAGACGTGGTGAAAATAGACCGCAATGCTTGCGGACTGTGATCTCCCGGAGTCACAGGGTATACTCTACGCCAGAAAATCAGAGCATATCTCACAACATAAATTACACGACGCACTTTGTGTCGATCGTCGCATTCTTCAACTCGAGCTTGGCCAACATCTGGCGTGAAAACCATTCAGCCGGGCATCGTTCAAACGCGTCAGCATCCTGCCCACCTGTTCAGTGGTACCCCCGGCATATATGCGCGCCGTATCCACTTCAGTATGACCATGACTGAAGAAGATGTCTAAGATTTCCTGACATTCCTTCTCGGTGGTCGTCCGCACTCCGTTCGTGCCCTCTGACCCCATGGTCATCGTCCCCTATCCTCATACATATCAGCGCAACATTCATAAGGAAACATTCAAATTCCTTACAAAAAGAAGAGGAATGTGAGTCGACATATTGAAATGGAAATGTTAGAACTAGCCTAGTAACGATAATGGGTTCAACAAAGTACTGGCCTTGTGACTTTCTTGGCTTCAGGAGAAATACATGTCTTGAACGTGGGAATATGGACTACCGCTTTCCTGATGGCTTCTTGTCATGTGGATGAGTCTACGGAAAGGATACAGAAATGAGGCGAGTTGACCTCATGATAGCATCTATATACACAGCAAATACACAGAGATAAGATAATAAGGTGCTGCCTCGTGTTCCTCAAAAACTATAAAATCTACACAATCTACATATAGCCAGCGCTGCGTGTACTTCTCACTACATTAGGGCATTATCACACATGTATAATCGAAGCAAGCCAAGAAATAAGAAGGAAAAGGACACAGTCTAGTGTCCATGCCTCGAGTGCGAAGTTGAACCATCGGGATTTACCATTCCAGACACATTCGTGATGTAGGTCCCCCAGTCATTAAGCCTGTCAATTCATCAGCAGGACAATTTAATTAGCCCAAATGAGTGCGACTCACTCAAAACCAGTGGGAGCGTTGGACCACATGGCAATTGTGTCCGTGTCCATACAGCTCGCTCCAGGATGCGGAAGCACATTTTGTTGGTGTGTGCCACCAAGCAAACTCTGCATCCCCTGAGAATTGTCGCCATAAGGCGAGGAAGTGGAGGTCCCTGATTGATATTGCGCCGGATACTGACTCATCTGCTCATAGAACATATCGTCTACGCTGTACGTGGCAGGAACAGCGGCCTGCGAATAATCTTGAGGCAGTGACACGTTTTGCATAGAATTCTGCGTAGCGTGTGGCTGCACCGGATCCCCACTCCCGTGAGGGTACCACATATTACTGTTAGACGAGCCAAGCGATTGGGACGTGCTTGAGAAGTTCACTTGGCCATGCAGTGGTAGGCGCCCAAGATCATTGCTGTAGAGTGGAAGATCAAAGGAGCTCGCAGGCTTTGAGCGAGTGTGGGCAGCTGCTTCGCGCCCGACGCGGCGCGATCCTGCAATGGTGCGGGGTACCTCTGACGGCGAAGTTGTAGACGGAGCGGATATTGGACTATCTGAATCACGTTCACGCTTCGTTCCACCAGAGGGACTAGGCTGGGGCAGCGGAAGATCACCAACAGATGCCAGTTCATAAAGGATATCCCTTTCATACAGCTTAAGCCCTCCGCCAAAAAAGATCAAAGTTGAAATGTACATACCACAGACGGCCAGCGGTGTGCCAACTATGAATGAATGAGAGACATATTTCCGCAGTAAAAAAAAGTTGACAGACCGTTTTTCGCACGACTTCAGTACGGACATGCACTTGTGCACATCTGCCATCTCCTTCGTAGGATCAGTGTACAGTCCAGAGCGTTTTCCACCCCAGATATTCAGAAGCAAGACAATACCTGCCGTGAACGCGGGCATCTAAAGTAACATTACAATGTACTGAACATAAGAGATTAAAACACCTTGACGCACCTGCGAAAAAGGCACCGGCATACCAGATCGACGTCGATATACATCCATGACGTGGCTACAAGATCGAGCAGCATTTGTGCAGATCGCCAAGGAAGGGAAAGACAGAGGGGATGGTTTTCGGGGTGATGGAATGAATGGGCGGTGGATGAGAATCTGCACATGATAGTAACTTGAATAGAGGGAATACGACTGCATGAAAAAGTCATTAATGTCCATATTTGGATTCCATCTGACTTTAGGTTATACATTTGAGCAGCGGCGATAACGAAGTTCAAGCTGAAGTACATACGGTGATCAGGAACATCGTCGATCCATTTATTGAGCGCAGAATCAAGCTCTGCAACTATTTGTTGCTCCCATTGCTGCCCAACGAAGCCAAGCAATATTTTCAGCTTGTTGATCGAATACTGCAGCACGTCATTAGTCGGAGGTTCTCATACGAGAAGTTACATACGATAGTACGAAGGGCAAATGCGAGTATGTGGTTAAGCTTCAGGACATTGACAAAGTGCGATACCAGGGAAGGTTTGCCAGGAGGTTGCTTGAACGTTTTGTCCGGGTCCGGGTGCTCCCAGTACTCGTCATCACATTCGAGAGGCATGTCAAGGTCAAAGCTATGATTTCGGGTCAGCTCCATATCTTTATAGTGGCGCAGATAAACCCACTCCTCGTCCTGTATCGCACACGGCCGTCCCAACGATGAGCTCACCAATCGGTCTAGGCTAACGAGGACCCTGAGATAAAATATTGAGACATTATGTGCGACGGTGAGTTATTCTGACCATACCAGAATGCACGTTTCCAAAGCTCCTCTTCGACAGTGGGCTTACGGCTGTAAGCCTTACGGCGATGTGCACCAACATCCTGCGCAAGACGTATACCGATTCCAACGATAGTCCAGCATGCTTGCGGGGCCGAAGTTCCCATCAAGTAGATTACAGATAGCTAAGTGCGAGTTAGTAATCCAATGAAGGAGCGCTGCCTGGACACCTACACAATGCACTTGGAGGTCCTCCAGACGTGGTGGTCCAAGCAAGGTCTTCCTGACCATCTGCACCTGTTCGAAAAACTTCCATCCTGCCGAATGTTCACTCTGACCTTCCAGACAGACACGGTGATCATCAGAGAAGCGCGAGCCTACAGCAAGGACCAATAGATACACCGCCCCAAATGACGCGTTTCGGCGGTGGAGCCCCTGCGCCACCTTGCGCTCAAAGGTTGGCCGGTGTAACAGTGGAGTTAGAACATTATAGTGCTTGAAATATAGATCGACAAGGGACGCAGCAAGATCTTCCTGAGGAAAGATATAGATCGGCTCAACAACATCCTTCGCGGCCAGCTCCCACTTAAAAGATGTCAACTCTAGAAACAAATGGTATGACGATACGCACAGGGTATGTTCCACGAAACTCAGGGCGGTATTTATTTTGTTGCCTAAAGTCAGGGAGAATATCTTCATCGCCAGTGTACTCCTTTTTGAGGTCGATAGCTTTTTGGACTAGGGTCACACCGCTGGATTTTCCAAAGAAACGGGACAAGTTTGGATTGATAGACATGTTCTGCATGTGATCAGCGAGGCGGACGGATACTACGTCGTCGTCATCACTGGTTACGAGATCTTCGAGGGGAGTGGTAGCATAAGGGCTCATGACATGGGTGGTTGAGCCATTGATATTGCCTTTTTGCCAGGTCTCCCTGTCCAAGGGACCGCCTCCGAGCTCCTGAGAGAAGTCGGCGTCAGGGCAGACCTGGGTTGGAGTGAGCGACGATCACATAGAGTAAATGCGCAAGAGACCGACCTTTTGCAGAAGCTTCTCCATCTTCTCCAAACGATTCTCCAGGCTCTCGACATATCTAAAGTCATCGTCAACGGTAAGTACCTGTGGTGGATGCGGAAAACCCATTGCTTCACACGTACCCTTTCGGGGGACCTCGTTTCTAGGGCAGGGTGCGTGAGGCTACTCAAGGAGATGACCGAGGGGGAGCGCGCACCTTTGCGGCCTCTACGTACGTACATTCAAAATTATACGCAATGCAATTGGAACATCGGTTCCCTGGCATCTGGCTTCCATCGCCTTAAAGCGAGCACCCAGAGCCAAAACAAACAAGAAAGGACAAGGCGAAATTCACTGATGAGCGCCGGGGGGCGAGAGGTAATGGCGCTGACTCACATCGAACTGCCGCACGAGACGCCCCAAAATTAACGGCGGCCTTGTAGGATCCAGGACAAGTAGTACTTACTCTTCTTGCGTCTACATATGTCACACGCTCGTTGCACTCGTCGTTTTTTTGAACCAGGCAAGGCTAGGGCATTATCGTGCTCGTTGTACTCGTCTTCTGCGGATGACATGGTGGAATGGGTATGAGCCCTTGCGGGGATTGCATAGGCTGTATCAGGGTTCACGTGGTATTGAATACGCTGACCTGAGAGAATATTAATCTTAAGCCGACGCTCTGCGTAACCCGGGACCTTACGTCATGCGACGTCCCATAACCATTTTACTTACAAGCCAATTAAATATACCATGAACAGTCGCAGTCGGCGACCACGGTCAGTTCAAACAGTCGGGTTGATCATTAACTTGTCTGCAACAGATCAGCTTAAGCTTTTCGTATGATATTCATCAGGATGAACAAATACAACCAAAGTTTCTAAATTTATGGCTAAAGAGTTATTTAATTAATTTGCAAGCAGGCTATTACTAATGGGGATCAGGTTGATAGGCCTGTCATCTACTCCGGTGATAGATAAGATCCCTGCTCATCGACGTGGTTTTCCGAATTGCCCCGGTGCACTTGTCATTAATATATGTACAACTTGGTGAGTAGTACATGAGGCAAGGGTCATATTGAACACAACACCCTAATCCATAGGAATAACTACCTGGTAATTAAGGTGACTACTAGTACAACGTAAATGGACAGCGAGGATGACGGAGTATGACATGCAAGTGCAAATTATGTGTGTGGGAAATGCGAGGACGGTTGGGGAGCGCAGCATGAGGACAAGTAGGTCGCGCGGCAGAGGAGCGAATCCGCACCCTGCAGTATCAGTAGCATGTTCGCGAGTGGAGCATGCGAGTGCTAAAGTACGATAGAAAAGAGAGATAAACGCAACGGTGCCGCGTGATTAGAGGACAAGACAATGAGAAAAAAAAAGACACCCCATAACATATGCGAGATTATAGAAGATCCACGTGTTGGCATAAAGTCCAGCAAGAAAATCACCACCCTGAGTAGTGGTAGTCGTCTGCCCAACTTCGATTTCGGGCCATCGCGCGTCGCTTGCGCTCATCCCTATCCTGAGTCTCTGCACTCTTAGTAGCGCTAGGATTCTCGCCCATGGAAGTCGTCGAAGCAAGCGGTCGCAACCCACCGAGCACGCCATTGTTCGCACGTCTCGCGTTTGCAGCTGGGTTGGTAGTACTGCTTACCTGCCGCTCCCACAATAATTGCCTCCGCATACTCTCTGACAGCTCTGTGCGAAGCATTATTCGCCGCGTTGTGCGCGGCGTCATGGGTATCGCGGGAGCGGGAAGGTTATATGGATGACCGAGGGGTATAGGTGCCGTGGATTGTGCAGCAGGAGCGGCATGGTTCTCCGCCACATGTGTGTGCGTATGCTTCGGTGCAACGCCATCCCCAGGTGCGCGCCGCGACATTAGCGCTTGAAGCCTCTGCTGTGCCACACTGCGTGATACCTGGATCTTATCGTCATCATCGTCATCCTCACCACTCTCATCTTCCATTTCTTGCTCCTTCGGGCGCCCCTTTGGCCTATACCCCCCTTTCTCGGTCTCTTTCCCCTTCATTCCAGACGATGGGGGTTTCGAGCTCGACGTGGCAGTGATTTGCGCAGCCAGGGGTAACGCCGCCGAACTTTTACTTGTTTGCAGCCTCACAGGCCCCGCAAACCCACTAGCACTCCTTTGTGGGGTCTGAACCTGCTCAGCCTGCCGCTGCGCCTGCCGTTGCATCCGCACAAGATCCGCGGTTGACTGACTCAAGCGATACGGGTGATTCGGGGGGAATATTGCAGGGTTGGGGTTCATGAGCTGAGAAAGTAGGCCCGACTGCGTGCGGTTGAGATTCGAGTACGAGCGCTTGGGAACCTTTGCAAATAGGTCACGTTGGCGCTGAGCCTCCAGTGCAGCCCCGCGTAGCCCGGTTTCCTTGGCTTCGCGGGCTTTATCCTCAGCGTCCATATCCTCAGAGGCCCATCCAGAGTCATCCGCATCAGTGGTCTCATAGTCTTCCTCAGAGGTACTGGCCACAACGATGGTTTTTCGCTGTTGAGGACCCGTGCCGTTGCTTGGATTAGTAGCAGCATTGCTAACGCCATTAGTGTTAACTACAGTGTTGCCATTTGCAGCTGAAACGGGTGCCGCGGTCGGCCGCGCAGGTTTTAGATTGATGGCCGTCATACCGTTGAGCATAGCACCCAATCCATTAACCACGGGGGCAAGTGGAGGCGGAGGCGGGGTGAGCTTTGCCGAGCTCCCATTGGCAGACTTGGACCCGTTCGACGAATTCGAGCCAATATTAAACATTGCACGCGGTTTACTATCCTGGTTCGAATGCTTGCGCTGAATCGAAGGCCCGATGTGCCTTGCCGAGTGAGTCCGTTTTGCCAAAGGCGGCCGGGTAGACGATCTCCCCAATTCCTTGGCCTTCTTGGGCTTTGTGGTGACGCGATCTTTCTCCTTCAGCTCTTTCATTACGTCTTTCTCATTATCAGTGCTGTGCATCTGACTAGAGGCCGCGCTCGACGCATCGAACAAATCAGCGCGGCTCTTTCCGCTCTCCGTTGAGCCGTCGCGTTCCGGGGACGCATCATCAGGGCTTTGCTGTAAGAAAAACCTTCCAGAGACCTTGGAGGACTCGGCGGCCCGGGCCGGAACTACGGACGGTAATAGTTCGTCTGGTGGGGGTGACTGCGGGAGCGGCTGTTCCGCATGTGCTTGACGTTTCATGATTAGTGCGGGTTGTGGAAGCGGCGGTAGAAGGAAAGTTGATGGTGGCTGTGAAGCACTTGTTGGTTCTTCGCTGAGGGAGGGCGTCATAGGTGGAGTGGGCTGGGGCGTGGGGTTGACGACGACGACGCGAGGAAAGTAACCTTGTGCAGAGGTAGGCGTTGAGGGAAGCTGAACGGAGGGAACGGTGGGTGGTTTAAGCGAACACGGCGATGGCATCTTGTCGGGTATAAGGACACTATTTGGCAACATGTCTATTATTATTCGGCCTACAAACGAAGACGATTTGGGGCGGAACGAGGTGCTGAGAGGCGGTGCTACGGGGGTGCCTGACGAGAATTGGGGTATGGCCAGACGCTCAGGAACAACGGGGCTCGTTGTAGATGCAGGGGATGGAGGATGTTGATATATGGATGTCGAATAGGTGCAAGGGGGTGTGCCTACATGTGCGGAACACAAGGAGAACGCGAGATGAGCAAAGACGAAAAAGGAAATGATCCTCGGACATACCTGAAGGCTGAACCAGCTTGACAGGGTCGGTGAGGGAGAAGAAGGAGCTGCGGGTATCGGACGATACTTTGATATTTGAGACGGAGTCCGGTGTAGGAGGCAGGTAAGACTGCTGGGCCAAAATAAGCTCACGGTGCCATAGCCTCCAAGAGATATTCTCAAGTCGCCGGCCATCCTGAAGCGATTCCTTGCACTTTGTGAAAACTAGAAAGAGAATTAGAAAGGAGAGTGATAAGGCAGGAGAGTGAAACGTACTAGTCCAGAGAGCTGAGAGGGCATCTTGCCCTTGAAGATCTTTCACTGCATCGGGAGTGACAGAGAGAACAGGAGCGGGTAAGGTTGTGAGCATGGAGATGGGGTGAAGGCAAGGAGGTTAGCGAGTTAATCAACGTCTGAAATCGCGAGAAGACCGTGGCTAGTGAAAAGGCCAGTTGTTCTAGAATGAGAACACTGGTAATTAGATTCGGGACCAGATATCGGACTTGAGAGAGATATCAAGCGCTGGACTTGACACGCCCTTGCAAGGCCTTCAAGTTTGAAAGTAGGAAGAGAAGGATGTGAGAGAGAGCTACTTGAAGAGTGAGGTTTCATTGAAACCACTTGTCCCGATTTGCACCTTGTGGCCCTGTGGGTCCCCGGTCCGACCGCCAGCACAACGACACCGGCCTCATGCCCTGACACCCCCGATTATCCTAATTTTTTTTAATTCCATGTGGTATCCTATTCAACAACTCTGAATCATGTGCATGGTCACCAGTCCACGTAAATCAGCAGCCAACGTTACTGCTGCTGCGGGTTTTACAATTCACCCATTAAACAAACTTTTTTCTTGTTTAAACAAATTTTGTGGGTAAAAATCACGCTATCACTGAAATTTTTATTTTATTCAGACAGGAGAATATCAGATAAGGCGCGATGGTCAATGCGAAAAGTGGCTTGCGAACGAATTTGCAGAATTAGTATGCTAGTATGAGTTGACCCTGAATTCCCGCGGATTCCAAGTGTGGGGTCGGGTTGCTCGGTCTGCTACACGTAGATGCGGGGGCAATCAAGGATCAGGTGGACCTTTGCTCACCTCGGACTAGCGGTAGAACTCCGGCAACGGCATCTCATTTTTACAAGTCCCTTTTTCTAGGTGATATTTCAACCCGTTTGCGTTCAAGTACGTCTGTGGCCACTAGGTTTCACTTCTTCTCTTTGAAGACACCGAGCCTAGACTTACTTTGGTGCAATCAGCGCGCTAATCAGCGGAGATTAATGAGGCGAGCATATGGGCGTAATCAGTCAGTGCTCACAGGACAGTTATAAGTCTTGTCTTTTTTTCGTTGACGAGGTCGATGCACCCGTTTTCCTGTGCGAACTGCTTTGCTCTTCACCTTTTGTGGTGTCTCCACAGGACTGATCGGCGATGATGGAGGAGATTCCGAGTCACAAAACGTTGCCACAGGAGCCCTTGGCGCAGGATAACCCCACACAACACTCATATAAGGACCCTCGTTCTCGTGATCTAAAACGCGGAGTATCGGGCTAGGGTTCGGGTACACAGCATTCCCAGCGCTGTCGAACACTACAACATGTGCTTCCTCAAAGTGATCCACCAATGAGTGAAGGTCTCTAAGAGACAGCCCGCAACATGTGAAATCGGAACACTGAAATATACGCGTCGCATCAGCCCCACACTCAAAAAATAGAGAACAAGAGCCGACAATAGTTTGTTCACGCTCGACGAATGGCGTGTCTTCGGACCATGGCGACGAGGAACGTGGCAATGATCCGGGGTGTGCGGACATGGGCGCATACGGAGACCATGGGTATCTGAGTTGTCAGTAACTCGGATCCAAATCAAGGGAGGATGGACTTACTGGATCTCCAGGTGTTCGTAACTGTTCATGCTGGGGAAGATGAGAGCAGTTGCGATGGGGAGATTGACGCGAGCAGATGTCGATCTAGGTGACTATATAATGACCCCACTCTGAGTGGGGGAGCCGCGGATCACAGCCCGCGGAATGGTCTGCACAACGTCGAGTGGTCTACAAGAGAACTGATGAGTGAAAGGCCTGATCGATGGTGATAACAAGGAAGACTATAAGTCGGCGCAAAAGAGGCCTTACTGGACTGATAAATTCAGATTACAGGGGCACGGTAGCTAAGAAGGTTGGGAGCAGACAATTAATTATAATGAAGAAAAGTCACCAACAAGGATGAATAGGCTTCCTTCTCCATCTGGGACACTGAAATGAAATTCTCTACTGTGCGCGTGTTGATCAGTGGTGCAGGCACTGGGATTCGCCAGTCCTTTGCACTCGGATGAGTCTGCGATCAATCGGAAGCATCCAAGCAGATCAGACAGCGTATAGAGTCATGGCGACAGCACAATTTTCACAAAGACGACGCAGATCAATTGTGTTTCATATGTGATTCGAGCGACATCGCTCTCCATCAAAAACGGGTTGGGGAAATGCACAAAAAAATGATTTCAGAGAACTAGACTGCCCCATACAAACAAGGTCAAACAAGCGCAAGCACCCATCAACAAAGCCGGGCCTCTCGCGGCCCGCCCTTGCTCTCCCCCGAGGCTGGGCAGGGCTGGACTTGCAGTTTATTTCGTACTTACGAGGATGACAGGTCTTCCAGCAGCTGATGCACCGATCCCAATCTTCACCACCCTGAAAGAAGTGTATGGCACTCTCCCGACAGCAGCCAAACACGCGTGAGTCTAGACTTTAGGTCTCATGCTACTCATTTTCATCAAATTCGCTCTTCGCTTGGCCAGTGAACGCTGGGACAAGCTCGTCAGAGAATTCGAGATCAAGTTCGGCCACAAACCTACCCATGTCGCACGCGCCCCAGGCCGAGTCAAGTACGTTCACACTCACTCCGTTTCCCACTGCAGTTTGATACCTTTCCCTCATAACACAGCCTCATTGGTATGATGAACTCATTAATATACTAACGCGATGCCAACTTACGGGATCCAGGTGAACACATAGATTACGCCGACTTTGGCGTTTTTCCAGCCGCTATAGAGCATGATATTCTCATCGCTTGTGCTCCGCGCCCAGCGTCTACCGCTGCCGCGCATCCTGACGGTCATGCACCAGGTTCCGTCGTAGCTGAGAACCTTCATCCTTGTTACACACGCCAGGTCTTCAGCCCGACTCGCCGTCACACGCTTGGCGACGACGTTCCCCTTGACGCTGTGCGCGTCGCCCCCTGGCATTTGGATATCGACAAAAGCGAGTTACGGTGGGAGAGTTATGTCAAGGCGGGATATTATGTATGTATCTTTGCCCCTTTCATGTCCCTTCTCCAGCTTGAATTTCCTCAGGCTCACTTTCGCTTCAATTCCTCATGGGTTCCCAAATGCTAATTGTCGGGTATAGGGTGTTTTGAATCACTTCTTCTCCCCATTGTCCACATCCCCCGTTCCTGTTCCCGTAGATATTCTCGTCACAGGCAATGTTCCTCCGGGCTCCGGTCTCTCAAGCAGTGCGGCCATGGTCGTTTCGAGTACTCTGGCATTTTTAGCAGTCAACGGTATTTTTGACGGGGAAAATGCCCCAACCAAGGGTGAGCTGGTAAATATCGCAATGGAGAATGAGAGACGAGTTGGAGTGAACAGTGGAGGGTGTGTGTCTATCTCTACTCGGTCCTTTTTTGTGGTAGTTTTGTATTTCAAATCCATCCCTCGATCTTTGGTGCTTTCCACGTAATTGGCCGCTCACTTTTTTTACAGGATGGACCAATCAGCTTCCGTGATCGCCCTTCCTGGCAGTGCGCTTTATGTTTCTTTCGTGCCTTCCCTTCGTGCGGAACCAATCGTACTCCCGCGCGATGCTGTGTTTGTCTGTGCTAATAGGTACATTTAGCCCGTGCATAGTCGTCCAAAACTTCCTGACAGATTTAATCTCGGTGACAGCCTAGTCGTCTCCAACAAAGCGGAAAGCGCTAAACACCAATATAACCTCCGTGTTGCGGAGACCCTTGCGGCCGCCCGCCTCCTCTCTCATTATCTTAATCTCCAGGTCGATTCCACGGACGGAGGTAACGTGAAGCGGCGTCCTGTGACCCTGCGCGAAGTCCTTGCTCGGAAGAGCGGCTTCTATCGAGATGAGCAAGATGCGCAGTTGGAAGATCTGGTGCAGCTCCAGAAAGGATTGGTGGACATACTGGGAATCGCTATGGATTATTTGTTGCCCAAGTCTGGTGATAGAACAGATATTTCCCTGGATGAGATGATTGACAAGAGCGGGTTGGATGAGGCAGAATTTAGGAAAATGTATCTGTCGGGGGTGGACGGTGAGCTTTTTGATGGTGCTATTTTATTCATCACTCTGACTTGCTGAACTCCCATGCTCGACCTGACATGTTTTGTTGTTTGAAATTCATCAGTGGAAACAACTAACTTTGAGCTGTACCTCCGTGCTCGGCACGTTTTTGAAGAGGCGCTCAGAGTCCTCGAGTTTAGGGAGGTCTGCTTAGCTGAAGGAGGTGCATTTTTCCTTGGGTCCGATTTGTGACGATTAAATAACACTAACTGCGTGGCCTCGACGATGCTGATCGACATATCGCTCGTCAACCCTTCAATCACCAGGCAACGAAGAATTCAAGCTCCAGACACTCGGTAAGCTTATGAATGACTCGTACGACAGCTGCCACATGCAGTTCGACTGCTCCCATCCGAAACTGAATGACCTTGTGCGCGTCGCGCGGAGTTTTGGGGAGGTGGAGACAGGACGGGGGAAGGGAAGAATATATGGGAGCCGTATGACTGGTGCGTTCTTTTTCATACACCCTATTCTTCTCCATTTTGATGCGCTTGAAGGCGCTGGCTGGGGCGGTTGCACCGTCTCTCTTGTACATCGAGAAGATGTGGAGGCGTTTATCATGCATGTGAAGAAGGGGTATGCCTCATATGAGGGTATGAGCGAGGAGGACCTTGCGAGCTGTGTGTTTGCGACTGAGCCGGGGATGGGCGCGTGTGGTGATTTTTGATTTTGGTTCTGAGAATTCTTGGGTGTGCTGATTTTTCTTGGGCAGTGTTTAAGGTTATAGATTGACAGCCAGACTGGAAAACTGGTCAGGACTCGATCATTTATCATGTGCTGGCAGTCTTTTGATTTGAGTGCACCACTCGGGGAGGAGGATACATGGACTGTACTTACTAGTTTTGGGGACTACAGGAACTTTGTCGTATGCTAGCCTCTCCTTTACTAAGTGAAATCAGATGATTTTGCTCGTGCGTTCAGATAATAAACCTGACATGTTTCCTGTGGGTTTCCGTGCGGAGACAGCAGCATGGTGAGAACAGAATGAAAGAATGAAACTTCTATAATAGTGCATGCGCTGATATCATTAACTCTTTCTAAGAGCTGGGCAGGACTATCTCAGTACTTCTGGAGCCAAAGGTGCTATTCAAATGGCCATTCGCGCTTAGTTGGAGAACGCCCCAAATCGTCTACTCGGCACCACTACTGGGCTCGTATGTGATCGAGAGGTACCTGCACTAAGTCATCATATATTGTTGTTTAACAGCTGACGGCATGGAGTATGTACAAGAGCTTGTTTCACTCTTGTACTTACATACTGCAACAATACCAACCTTTTCTACGGATTAGATACAGCAATGATTCTCTACGCTGGTCATACATTGAGCTACTCCATGGGTTTTGAGTCGTACGTTCACAAGGAACATTATGATGGTTGCCACCGGCATGTACATTGTAGACTTACCTGAAGTTGACCAAAACTGGAAAATGGTCAGAAATATGACGATATCTGCTGATATTTGAAGTTCGAAACAGGGAGGAGAGGCTCAAGGGATTTAAAGACAGAGGTCAGATAAAAAGTGAAACGGTGTCTCGATCGTAGCTATTGTTACAGGGTGTACCTTACCGCAAGCCTAATACAGTTAGGAGGATTCGACGTCTAGCCGCCAATGTAACAATACCTAGAACATTCACAATGGCTTCAATTTGTTTCACGTTCGTGTCCACATCCACTTCAAGAAGTAAATTGTGGACGTGAACAAGGTATATAAGGTGTGGGCATTTCCTCTGCATCGTTATCACCTCTCATCTCTTACTTCCACCTCATACAGTCAATTCAGACCAACCTCATCCTCGACAAGCACGGACTCCTTCCCCGAGTCTGTCCTCTGAGAACCATCCTCAGTAAACCCTGAAGATGCTCTGTCTCTTACCTTGAAGTGCGGCGTTTCAGCCCCATACCAGTCACCAACATCGATTAGAGGTCAACCAATGCTCGCCACGTCTCCCCTTCAATTCGCAACATGAGAAATTCAGCGGACGATCTTCCTATTCCAACGTTGCTACGGTTTTCCAACTTTAGAGTTGCAATCAACTAGGAAAAACGTAGCAAAGTTGGTGTAGAATTTCGTCAGCTGAATAAATCATGTTGCCGAAAAGTTGAACTGGGGATGTGGCGACCTTCGGTTGACCTTTGATCTATGTTGTGGACGGTGTAGGGCTGAAACGCCGCGCTTCAGGTTGGGAGCTATGGGCCGTGAAGTGTCTGAAGGGCGGTGCAAGAATATAGTGATGAGGGTAATTTGTAAATCAGGACGAAAGAGGATCGCGCGCAGATCAACAACTTGTGAATATATCCCAGACAACAGTAATACGACGTAGAACTACACACCAATATGAACGAAAACCATCCTCTGCTCGAGCGGCACTTTCGTCTTCACAGCGTGAGTAGCACAGTTGAGTGCCCAGGCCGCTTTTGTACAGTCCATGACACCATCCTCCTTCGGATGGAATATATACTTGTAGAAAGCCTCAACGACGTGTTTTGCAACAGAATCGTCGACCTCCCACAGCGTGCCAACAACGCTCTTGAACCCTGAAAACTGGAGACCAGCTGCGAGATGAATGACTTCGTCGGGTGTCTCTTTGTCCCCGACCGCGGTATGACAAGCAGATAAGAACGCGAACTCGGCGTGCGGAATATCTTTCTCCATGATATCAAGCAGCGTCAGATGTTCGTCTCTCATGACAAAATGGGAGTGGTAAGGCTGCGCAGGGTCCTGCTTGCCATGACAAGCGAGGTGCACCCAGGTGTTCGCTTCCAAAGCTTCAAGCGCACCTGCTCGTGTGGCTGCGTCTCCGGAAATAGTAGTACGGTTGGCCGTCGCAGGGACGAGCTCACGGACAAGCTCGAGCTCGCTATCGACAGCCAACAGTTCCTTGCCTTTCCCAGCACCTGGTTGACCTTGTCCGATCGTCACGAAGGACGGAGTGAGACGCTTTTTCATCAACTGTCTAGATCTAACCAGAGCTGAAAGTGTGGGCGTGTAGGAACAGATGTAGAGATCCTCCAGGCATGGCTCCTTCGAGCGATCTGCCTTTATTAGAAATGGGTTGGCTGCATGGAGAGGAATGGACGTGAAAGCTGCAGTGGGACACAGCCAGATTCGAGAGCGGCGCTTTAGTTTGAGGGCGTTCTCGAGTACATTGACGATGGGTAGCATAATCTCATTCCATACTATCCGCAAGAGAACTATAAGATCATTCCTCGGCTGCGTTGGGTTCATCCGTGATGCGTTTCGTATTGCCCCTTTGAAACGTTCCTTGAGATCGTTGAGATCAGCGAGAGCGATAGACGATAACGGAACATGATGGGGCTCTCCTGCTGTGGGGATAATGATGGCACCGCACGAGTATTTACTAGCAATGAGGATGATGACAGGGCCATGGCGCGCTGCAGCCTGCAGGTCCTCGTACGCAGGTGGGAGCAGGAAGCGCGAGAAATCTTTAAGACTACGAACTTCAGCCACTGCAGCTTCCCATTGCCTCGTAAGTTTCCTATACTCTGTTGCTGCACGATCAGCAGCAGCTCTGTCGGCAGTAGTGGCAGAACTCTGGGCGGCGTTGGAAACGCGCTTGCTCAGCTCCAAATAATTGCGAGCCAGTGTCGGATTTGCTGACTCGAGGTCTTCGACTGGAGTCTTGAGTCGAGAGGCTAGCGACCATTGTTGGCCACGACCCTGCTCCACGAGTTCCACTGCGTGTCGTAGATTGTTACAGCGGATGGCGCATGATGCTGCATCTACGGGGAGTTTTCTGGCATAATGAAAGGCAGCGGCAGCTTCGCGCCGTGAAGTCGCTGACGATCGTGTTGCTAAATGAGCATCCAGAAGCTCGAAAAATGTTGAATAGGCCTCCAGTACGGATCCATGACCGTGCTGCTCCACTGCAATGGTCCAATTATATGCCTGAATTATGCGTTCTGGAAATCCTTGAGTAGGATGCTGCGATGCGAGTTTGAAGTTCTCTACAGCAAGTGACAAATCAGCAGGGTTGAGTTGCACTCGGTAACGAGACAAATAGGCCTCCTGCAGCCACATGTAGCTGAAACACCTGTCCGGGTGCAGTGAAGGCAAAATCTCCAGGGATTTTTGGCAGAGATCAATGGCCTCCTCAACATCTTCATTCTTCCGAGTGTCTGTGAAACGAGAGCAGAGCGCCGAGCTCAAACTGTAAAGAGTTACATGGCGCTCTGGATCGTCAAGCCTCCTTATGCGAAGGGATTCGCGATACAGATCAATGGCCTCGTTAAGATCCTCGCTGACATCCAATTTGTCATATCTGGTCCAGAGCGCGGTGGCAAGGTTGTTAAGCGTGGTGTCACGAGTTGGGTGCCCAGGTGGGCACAACGTCAGTGCCTCGCGACGGAGGCTGATGGCTCGGGTGATGTCATCTCTGGCACCGCGTTTCTTGAAACGGGTGACAAGGGCGCCGCCTAGGTTGTCCAATGAGAAATCACGAACATTGTGCCCAACAGGGCGCAGGCGCAGCGCTTCTTCATACAAAGAGATGGCCTCATCAAGGTCATTAGGATTGCCTTGGTGATTGAAGCGATAGAAACAGAGTGAAAAAGCCAAGTTATTCAAGTAGACATTACGGCCAGTATGTCCCTCGGGGCACAGAGACACGGCTTCACGACGAAATTGTATGCATTCGTCTAAATCATCGATGTTGCCGCTTTGCGCAAACCGCGATTGGAGAGCCCTTGAAAGCTCGTCGAGTGCTCTTGGACGGCGTTGATGACCCACAGGACAGAGCTCGAGGACGACTCGTCGAAGGCAGATGCCTTCATCGGATGCGTCTCTTGGAAGTTTGTTGCATTCATCGATCACATAAACGACGCCATTTTTCCCTGCCGCGATGCTACGAAGGTAGGTGCCCTCTGGACAGAGAGGCAGTAGCTCATGATAGAGTTGCGCGGCTTCGCGGATGTCGGCAGCAGTACTTTTCTTGTTGTGGCGCCAAGTCAGCGCCTCGGTGAGATTATATAGAAATAAGGGACGATCGGGATGGCGCTGTGAACGCAATGCAAGGGCGTCGCGGAAGAGGGACGTGATGGTATCGATGTCTTGAAGATCCTTTCGGATGTTGCCTTTAAGGCGTGCCCACGCGAGGTTGGTGAGAGCTGCTGCATGGTCAGGATGGCTTGCTGGACACTGGTCCAGAACCAACTGAAAGTGCTCTACAGCAGCGTCCAGGTGAGAGACCGTCCTGCTCGCAATGTATTTGGCAAATTGAGCGTGACCTGCATCCGTGTGTAGAATAATCTCGCAGTTTACGAGGGACTACAGTTGACGTTCCATCAGCAAGCTAACAGCTAAAACCAGCGTACTCACATCGGGTAGTGCGCCGTCCTGATCGTCGCAAGCATGTACAACTGCAGCCTTCAGTGTGAGGGTAGGGTGGACGCTGTGCACGGGTGGGAAGGAAATATCTATGAAACGTTAGTGTATGTGCGTGAATGACGAGCAAATCACTCACCAAAAGGCTCATCTCCGTGATTAAGTAGCTCATCCCACGACATCTGAAGTTTACCGATGACCTCTCCACTGCCTAACATTCGATCAGCCTCATAGGACGCCCAGATCTCCACAGACAATTCAGGTGAGGCATCTGGTGATCTAAACCGAAGGTCAGTTCTCGGATCGTACCCGGAAGTCAACAAGGACTTACAGAGTCACAGAATTGCCCCACGCTACAGATTTTCCGGATGACAAGACACCGATGGCCGATTTCCAGCGTCTCTGAGAGTCGACATTGATTGATACGTAAACGGCTGCAGGTATGCGCCAGGAGGGGACTTGAAGATTACTTCCGCTGACGACTGTAGATAGAGCATGAGGATTATAAAACGGATACGGAGATGATATGGAGTGACTCACCTTCAAGTCTGATGCATCGGTTTTCTGAGCTAACAGACATGATAGTGCGATGAAGCAAAATGATGAGGATCGGTGATGGAATACGTGGTGGGCGGGAGTGGAAGACGTGGGGTAGAGATATGGAGACTATGGATAAAGTTCAGCTGAGAGAGGGAAAGAAGAGGTTGAGGGGTTAGGCCTAGGGACGCTGGCATGATTGCATTAAACGCTGTAGAATCGATGTGTTTCCCAAGGCAATGACAAACGCTACGACTTGGCTAGACAATTTGAAATTGCGAGAACAAAAAGTCGGTTGGGGAGCAGGCAATACAATGCCTCGAGGGAATCAAATAAAAGGCCGAGTTACTTACCCGGCGGAGGTCGACGTCATTCTGGGAGTGCTGAACTGAAAATTCTATCGATGGCAAGAAACCCTGCAAGTATATACCAGTCAACACGCCTGAACTGGGTCGGAAGTTCAATTATTGCTGTGACACGGACACGGTATTATTGCCCCCAAAATTGCCTCAACTGCTCAACGTTCAACACGGATGTTGATATTATCTCTGTCCAATCCTTTCGTGCATGGATAATTATATATACGTCGGTGTTGTCAAGGTCTAGTCGCACGAGACGATTTAAGGGAAGTTCTGTTGTCGTGAATTGAAGTAGCCACATGTGGTCGCGGTCAGCTGGTCCATACCGGCCTCGGGACGCCGCTCGACATAAGCTGCGAGTTCCAGCTGATGATCACGGGTTTGATGATACCACTGTACTGCACGACTACCACCTTCGCACTGCAGTGATCAGATAAGATTCCGGAGTTCTTCATCTTTCAAGTTCTGCGAAGGGGATAGCAAGCACCACGATGGAAAAGCGTTATCAGGGCGATGTAGTGGGGACCGTCAGGCGAGGCCGGGGAGACGAGAGCAGCAGTAGGATGCAGTCAGGGAGAGGTAGAGTGAGGAGAGCAAGGACACGGCAAGGACGCGGCCGGCAGATCCCGGGGTCCTAGACTCGGGGTCTATGAGCATATAGTGTACACGCATGTACCACACAGAGACACATACCACGACGACACTGTCTTTACCCTCTTCCGAGTGCAAGGCTGGCTTGGACAGCGAGTGGTTGTCTCTCTCGTCAGCATTAACCCCGCCACTTGCTGTTGAGGTGAGTGTTCTGCCAGTGGTTGTTATAGTCTGGGTCTTCAACTCTGTGGATTGGCAAGAGTCTACAGGGCGGTTTGTGCCGGAATAAATATTGAGTGCAGACTAATGATGCTTGACTTATCAACTCACAGATCCTCCCGCATGGCGTGACCATCCATAGGATCATCGTACAGGTGGAGGGAAAGGTTTGTGCTGCATTTCTGTTGTGACTATACTACTACTGACCTAATACTACTTTTCGCATGATGTTTGAATCTGACATGTTTCGTCATCACAAATCGTCCACCATCTCTTCCCGACCATTCATCGATCAAAACGAACACAATGCGAATTAGACCCACGATATCCTCATCGGTCCTGAAAATCCCAAAGACTACGAGACATTCAAATACACCAACACCATCATCGGGCGGTATGCCAACCGCGTGCGGGTTGGGGAGCATATAGTGAAGAAGGATGGATTCGAGACGTTGGTAAGGCCCATTGGCAATGGTATGTCTTGTTCCATGTTTTCCAGGCTGTCGATTTTTTTCTTCTCTATGCTAGTCTTTAGTCTCAATTCCTGTCCTTCTTCCGCTCCTCAAACGTGTACCTCTGTCTAACCTCCCATCTCGCCAGAATCCCCTGAAGTTTCTTTGCACGGCGGTCTCGTGGGATTTGATTTTGCAGTTTGGCAGCGCCTGTCCCTCGAAAACGCCAAGCTCTTCACACCTGCGGAGATCCGCACTATCCAAAACTCCTCTGCGTCCGAGTCATCTGATAATACAGCTATCTATGCACACACATCAGAAGACGGAGATCAAGGTTATCCAGGGGAGTTGTACCTCGAGACGCTCGTTGCACTGCTCCCTCCTGTACAAGGTGAGAAAGGAAAGGTGGGAAGCATAGTGATCTTGTACAGGGCGAGGTTAGCGAACGAGGGCGTTACTCCCATTAATTTGACACAAGTATGTGTCTGAATCGTCTCAAGGAAAACAAGTGCTGATCCAATTTAGCATTGGGGATTCAACCTCGATGCAAGCTTGCAGGAGGATGAAAGCGGGAAGGATAAACTTTCAGTGAAGAATCACAGGCTAAATATTAAGGTGCGCCGGGCGTCGTACCTCTGTCACTCTATTACTTGGTGCTGATAAACGGTCCACATTGTGATATCCTAGGCAAGCCACACTGCTGAGCTCCTTCCAAACAGTCTCCCCTCTGGAAAATACTGCCCAGTCGGTGGCACAGTGCACGAGCATAATGACAAACCAATCAAAGAGGGATATCCGAACCATGGCTATGACCACTACTATCTTCTCGCTCCTCGCCCATGCGAGAAACTCGTGCCACACCGTATATCTGTGAAAGAGTTTGATACTGCGAAAGCAGGGGTAGAACTGAATATCGTCAAAGAGATATTCGAGAGCACGAATGAACCGGTGGTCCAGTTGAAAAGCGAGAAATCGAGGTTGAAGGTCGATTTCGATTCATATTTTGCGTTTGCACTGTAACTTGTGCCTACTCGTGTTAATGTGACGCGCAGAGGCTGGTCTTATGTTCTACACGAACAACCATCCGAACAAGCAGTTTCGAAAGAAGATTCATGGCGGTTTGGGAATCAAGGACGATGGCTATATCAACGGCTGTACGTCCCATCCTTTCTTATGTATTTTTCACTGAGTCTCTCTTCAGCCGCAGCATTCCTCGAGTTTCACGAGGTACGCCACTTTTTTGTCCTGTTCTTAGCGCCTTCAACATTCTCCTCTGCACTTCCTGTTCCCATTTTTTTTCACGGCATTGCTGACTATGTTTAGCCACTCTCTGCTTTCCTCCATCCCGAAGCGACACCGGACAGTACAGACACGCTTCTCACGTCCAACGAGATCTACAACAATTTTGTCCGTGCGGATATCTTTGTGGACAGCGAGTGAGTTCGTGGGGGTTGATAGGTGGAGTGATCCCCAACTCGATCCGGGTTTTGTTGGCTAGAAACGTACCCAGCCAGTCTGTCAGAATGTCTTTTTTTTCCTTCTCTAACATACAACTTGTATGTTCAGATCCAAGCAACATCCGGTGGTGATGCACAAAAGCGACGAATCCGAAAACGTATGCGATGTTGAACCTCGAGCACATATGTGCTGGTCCGTAGTCGTATATGGACGGTACTGGCAGCCTTCTGCAGCTTCTGGGTTCCTGAGGTGGCTGCCGGCGAATGACAAGAAGGGACCCCTTCGGCCAGCGAGTTGACAGACAAGATCCGTGTAAGAGGCTGCCGCGCCACTGCCACTGCCAACTTAAACCATTTATCTGTCATGTCCAACCCTGTGCAGAAGCTGAATGAAGAATAATATCAAAATTGCCACACTGTCGCTACCTGCTTGATGCGAACAGAACGACACTGTAGCCTATATCAGTTGAAGTCAGTATTTATTTTCAGTCACGTGATGTCATCGCGTTGACTTGAACATCGGTGTCAACTGCTTCTAACCACCCTCTCCGTTCTTTGCTCGTTTCTCCATTTTACCTCTTCATCACCTGCAATCTAGCAAGTACATATTTGACGCAACACTCAACTTGAAAATAAACCTCTATCGGCACCCAAAATGATCCCACCAGAGATCCAAGCCGCTGCTTGGGCATTTCTTCTAGACACGCTGCTTCGCTTTTTCAGCGCGCATGTCACGCAGACTGTGTACGCCCTCCCGTATCTCACACCCCATCTACTTCTCGGACCTAGTTCTGCTTATCCACACTCGAAAAATGTCGTGCTTCCAGAGGAATTGGCTAACTTTCAGCCATCATCTTCAACATCAATAGCTACATCTTCTCCTACACTTACTACAACATTAACGCCAATATCTCCAACCGTGATACCTTGGGTTCTCGATCCGCCGGCGGAACCTGACCACGCTTTCTGGTTTCACAATCCACCCCCAGGTGCACCGCACCCATCGCAGAAGCGTGCCCGCAACGTAATATTCCCTTCCTGGGTGCGCCAACAGACACCCGCTCCCGGCGAGAAGCAGCACAAAGCACTCGCCCCTTTCTCCCCGCGCATAATCACCTTCTGTCCTGTGCTGCTCTTCGTCCGTTATACGCTCACTTTGAGTGCAGCATACCTCATACTATCTGTGAGTCCTATACCTTTAGAAAGGCTCGCCTCAAACCTCGGTGATATTTTCTGCACAGGTCCTCGCGATACTTGTCGCTGCACCATTCCAACGGTCTTCGGAAGTTGTAGTCTGTGATGCACTGCTTGTCAACTCTGGTGTGGGGAGCCTTGTGAAAAGGATCTATAGGACGATGGAACCAGGTGCTGCAGTCGCTCGGTGTGTCGCGGCGTTTCCCATGGCTGCCCTCCGTTGGTCGTGGCCTATCATCAAAGAAGCAACATGTAAGCTCGGTTACTGTCTCCGCACTGGCACAGCGCGTCTCGCCCAGATTCTAGTAGCGTGCTTCAGCAAGGTAGCGCACACGTCGTCTGGCGCTGCTCGTTGCATCGCTATGTTCATGGCGACTGCGCGTAGGTGGCCGCTCTTCATAATTCACAGGCTACATGGGTTGCTCGCTGCCTGCCTCTGCTGGATCTCAAGGGGTATCAAGGCGATTCACCATATCATACAGAGGAAACCAGCTGCGAAAGCACAAATTCCAATCATTACCATAACGCCTGCTGAGAGCGACACGGCGAACGCATGCGAGAGCGTCGATATTGCCGCCCTGCTGGAGGAAATCAGTGATGGAACTACTGGACTCGAGCCGCTTCTGGGGGATGCAAACCCGGGATCCGAAGATTATCCCGAAGATGACGTCGTTGATGAGCCGCAGATAGATGAACCATTGCTCGATGCATCTTGCGGCCAGGCCAGTGGTGAAGAGGACTTTCCGGTTGTCGGACAGCACACCTTATTTGGCGAACAGGAGATGCATACCAAGTGCCCAGACCACGAAATCAGGCTAGACGCTCCTGACGATACCCTGCCTGGCGCAATCACCGGAAAACCCGAGATTCACGCCATCCGTTCACGGGATTCTGGAGGCCCAGCGGTAGTTAGAATTGAGGGTCCAGACGCCTATTCGCCACTAGTGCCTTCTGATGAAGCAACGGCGACAGCCTCAATTCCTTGCAAAACAGGGTATCCTGTTACCCGACTGGCGGCAAAGGAAAAAGCTCCTGACGAGCAGTCGACGTACCCGGAAGGCGGCGTCTACCAAAAAACTATTCCTGGCAGTGCCGAACTTGGAGCTATGAAACAGGAGGATATTAATCATAATCAGGATATTTTCAATCTGTGTGTCGTGATTGATGTCTCTGAACCGAAAAGTCCTAGTCATTGTCCAGGGACTGCGTCATCAGCGGATGAATCCCCCAGCGATACAGCTGTGGAAAGCATAAAGCCCTTCAGGGCTGTCCATTCCCCACTACCGGCGTATTCCTTGACGTCTAGCCACAGTACGGCCTCTGAACGGTCATTGATTGTGCAGGGCAAGAATGAAGAGCGGCTTAACACTCCCACTGTTTCGTGTCAAGAGAACATCGATCAACGCAAAGACGACAACCCCAACAAAATATGCTTCGCGCCGGGTAATGAAACGTTCATGCCCGAGGTGATTATGGAAACGAAAGAGTCAGCCTTCATCCCCCTTGTTCCCCCCTCTTCGGCTCCACGGATGACGAACATCAAAGAGGGCAGTTTATGTATGACGATGCCGGAGGCTTCGATACCTGGCGGATTTCCCTCTGCGCAGCTGTCTGCACACAACGCTCAACCGTCAACATCTCCGAACACCAAGGGATTCCCTTCAAGTATAAAGGAAGGCCCTACAAAAATAGCGTCAGACGACAAATTTTATTCCAACTCCAATCTCGAGGGTCAGGAGCCAAGCAGTGAGATATGGGATTTTCCAAAATCGGGAACGAACGCACTTTTTCACCGGTTCTTGTCGGCATCCATCCACGCTCCTTCGAGACAGTCATCAGAACCGAATGATTGTATTGGGGGAGCCATCAAGTCCAGCCCTGCAATGCCCCAGTCAGGAAGACCGCCACACGTAGTTTTTAACAAAAATTCCTTGAATCATCGGGCAGAGTCCTTCACACCGCAAGGCTTGGTTCTGAAAAGTACGTTGTCGAGCTATGACCCGCCTTTGCGACTCGTTGGACCAGGCCTGGAACAAGGCGACCACGCTCTGAATGTGAACCTCCCACACCCAACCTATTCAAGGAAGTCCAAGGCAGATCTGCCTGATCACATTACAAAGGGCTACCAACTGCAGCCCTCGCACTCTGCCGGAGCCTATGCGACTCGTCGAAATGTTCCCCCTCGGATGGCCGTTTCGGGCTCCAATCATATAACGACTCAAAGAGCTCCTTCAACACACGGGCCCGTCCCAGATTGGGCAGCTGAGGCTGCCGCGGACAGAAGGTCTGTAGACATGCATATCTCCGCGCCGAAAGTGTATCTGGGAACGCCAGCAGCCCGTGCGTCCTCGTTGCACCAGCCCTCAGGAACAACAGCACTACGCATGCCCATTCCGGCAGATATTTTCAGTCCAGCTCCTCAACGTGTCGCATCCAAAGTGGCTAGGTGGGCAGCCGAAGTAAACCGCGTGCGAGAGCCTGCAACTAGTCAAACTTTCGAGGGTTCTAGTCTCGATACGCAGGTCAAGGGTTGTCGTCAGGGTGCTCAACAGAGGCCGCTTCTTCTGAACCGTAAAGCAAGCACAACGTTATCGCGGGACGATACGCCAGCTGTTTTCCCAAGCACCTCTGGAACTGCTTATCACGGTCAAGGGCTAGTGTCTTCCGAATTTGCAAAACGGGCCGTTGAAATGCGCGATAAAGAGCACACAAAGTACAGGAATTTCCTATTAAAAACGTTCGACACAGTATTAATGAAAATTTCAGGGCTGTCCAGGGACAGTACAACTCTTACTACGAATCCCTTTGTGCAAGGAATATGGAGGATATTATACTGGAGGCGAGATGCATCAACGCGAATATGGGTATCGGAAGGTCGCCTTCGAACGGACAATCTCCTACCACAGTGAGCGACATCAGCCTGAACGAGTGGTTTAGTCGGGCAAGGGATCCAATCTCTGGAGACGACATCGAGAGGATGATCCGTATGCTCGAAAGGGGGGGCTGATATGTAAACTTCCGACGAACCATTTTTTCCAGGTCTCGCGGTCATTCAGCCGTCATGATTGCTGGAAGAACCTTATCCTGTCAACAGTACTACTAGTAGTGTCGGTGTGGTTCTGCGTGGTTTTTACCGCCTTTTGTTTTGTATCAATGAAGCCGTGCACTACATACTGTATAATATTGCCATACCTTAAAAACAAATTATATCAGTGCGATCCGTCAGACCTCAGATAGATCTGAGGGGATCTTCTCGTAGAAGTGCGGTTCGCCAACGATAAGTACGAGGATAAGCAAGTTCAAAGTTCCTTTTTAGGAAATATTCATACTCCGCCGTTGCTCGTCGAAACCTAGTCCGAGAGGCACGCGTACGCTGTCCAGCTCGACGTCAAGACTCATTTCAAGGCCCTTCCTGCCCGTCAAATCCTTGTGAGTGCCGTTCAGATCGCCTGGGGTGTATTAGGATGCAAAGAAGAGTCTCAAAAACTCCCTATGGCTGGATGAGCTACCTCCCACTTGGATGACATGACTGACTCTGGTCTTCCTAGCCGGACGAGTGCGAGATCATCATCGCAGTACGTTTGATTCAGATTCCTACGCGTCCAACCCATTTTAAATTCTCCCTCAGCTTCACAATTTCATTCAATTAGCCCAGCATGATTATCACTAAACAAAACAGGCGCACCATCTATGAGAACCTCTTCAAGGGTGGGTTATTGGCATGCAGGCCTTGCTATGGCTTTCCAGAGCTTATTATCAATTGATCTCAGAGGGTGTTCTGGTCGCCAAGAAAGATTATAATGCGCCGAAGCATGAAGAGCTTGAAGTCCCCAACCTTCAGGTCATCAAGGCCATGCAGAGCCTGACCTCCAGGGGCTTCGTTAAGACCCAATTCTCGTGGCAGTGGTATTACTACGTTTTGACCCCTGAAGGTGTTGAGTATCTCCGGGAGTGGTGCGTAGTCACACTATGCTGTATTTACCCAGACTCACGGACTGATAGGCTACACCTCCCCAACGAGATCGTTCCTTCGACTCACAAGCGGGCTGCTCGCCCTCCGCGCCCAGCAACTGTACGCCCTGGTGGTGGCGACGGTGCTTACCGCGCACCTCGCGGCGACCGCGACGATTACCGGAAGAAGGAGGGTGGTGCGCCCGGCGATTACAGGCCATCATTCGCAGGTGTTGGTCGGGGTGCACCTAGAGAGTAGGTGGTTGGTTGGTGCGAGGTGCTATAAGTTCGGTCAGAGCGCTAGAACTTGCATCCCTCGGTGATCGCAAAATTTTGTATGACCATGTTCCATGCATGACTATACTATGCTTTCCATCGCGTTCCTTCTCATTTGTCCACTTCAACTTCAGGAACTAATATTGCTACCATTCTCCAAATAACTCCACGACGTTGCGGATGTCCAGAGCAATTTCCTTATCCCTCATTACGCTCTCTCGGAAGTCGACTATTTGCTTCGAACTGGAATTGTGGTCTGTCGTTGATCAAATATTACCACTTGCTGCCAAAAAGACGCACCTTGTCTTGCTGCAAGCCCTGGACCCGCTGACAAACACCTGAGACTGCATTGACACCAACTTATCTAGGATGCCTGAGACTCCCGAGTCCTCCAAAACATCTTCTTCAAGCTGAACGTTCCCCTCGAACATTCTCAACTTTTTTATCTGCGATGACAGTTCAGTCATGGCATATCCCTCTAGATCACCACCCGTCTGGAATGCGTCTTGAAGGATGTTAATGGCTTCCTCATGCTCAGGCGTGATAGCTCGGAAAGTCCCAGATTTCGCGCTCTTAGTCTTCACACTGCTTGGCTGTTCTGAAAGGGTGTGATAGTCGGTAGCAAACCAGATCAGCCGAGGCCCTGAGTCGTCGTCGAGCACTGAACGAAGAGTAGAGACAAGCGATGCCGCACACCACGCGAGGTTTTCCACCGGGACGCGTTCTAGTCTCCAATACACCGCAATATATGGTCCTGTGAGGCTTGCTAATCTTTCCGCAAGCTCAACAAGCGCATGGGAGTACTGCAGGTCTATGTTGGACTCCGGGAAGATCGGGTGGCGCAGATCCCACTCGATGGCTAACACGTCAGATCTCCACAGCGCGGCAAGCTCGTCTGAGAAATATTCCACGGAGTCCACAGCCTCTGAGAGAATCTGGATAACACGCTGGCTTGTCGATGGCCTGACCAAATTGTTGCGATAGAATCTGAAGGAAATCATAGATGGGCTTTGATGAAGTCTGGGAAATCTGGAGTGTAGGCAGGAAGCGACCTTATGGTCTGCAAGGCCATAATCGATGGTGAAATCGTCGTCAATGAGTGGATCGGGCAGTGAATCTTGTTCGCCACTGTTGCTGACGCTGAAAGAGACAACTCTGCTTGTGGGTAAGATGGGGCGAGTTTCGCTCCAATTGTCAAATACAGTGAAAGGCAAAGTATTGATAGCGGGGAGGGCGCTTCTGAGCAGGTCCACATCGTAATATGAATCGAGTGGCCATTTGGAGCAAGCCCCTATGCGATTGTTGCCTACATTCGGGAGAACGAGAGTGCGGTTCAAACTACTTGCGAGAATAGCTAATTGGTGGAGATGCAGATGGGCTTTTGGTTCTCGCTCAGCGATGCGAAGGGGAAGAAGAAAGCGACAAGGGAATGAAGTACAAAATGATTCGTCGAATTCGACTGCAGCAGCACTGACAGCTGGTGCTATACCGCGAACGCCTGTATGTTCGAATTCATCAGATTCTGGAATTCTGGTGACAATTGGGGGCCATTTGAGATTGGATCGTGAAACTGTCGAAGGAGATAAATCGTGATGATCATCATCGGGTTCGTGGATATCATGAAGAACATCGTGAAGCACGGTTCTGTCAATCACTTTTGGTGATGGTGAACGTACTCGAGTTGGACCTATTCCAAAATCTGTGGTGTTCGGTGGAGTGGGTGACGTCCATGTACGTCGCGACGCCGATTTTGACAGCGAGATGTAGAGAGTACCGGTTACGAGAATTGCAACAATGAAACCAACAGACTGTAGAAAGTTGGACGGCAGGTGACTTGGACTACGATGCCGCTGTTCTAACCTTGGAGACGGCGAACGCGCGAGATACGAGGAGGAATCTGTCCTTTCTCGCAAGCGTTTTGACCTTTTGAGAGGATAATGCATGGTTAAACTTGTACCAAGTCAAAGTCACAGTTCAACGTTAACGTTCATGTCGTAGCCTTGAGACTCCACTAGGAATTCGAAACTTCCACAGCTTGAGCAGAAGCCAAACATCCCCAAAACATGTATGTGGTAGGCTCGACCCCAGCTGATGATATGCGAAAAGCGTATTACATATTCTACAAATTCATAGGTGGAGTATCACGGATATATAGCCCGGCGGATAGCCTTGAAATGCTCATCGTCAGAACAACGTTCCACACCTGATGACTTCAACCCACTCACCTAATTCCTTTTAGTCTTGGGGGTGCGCTCATACGCATTACCACTCGAATCCGCTTCTTCTACTTCATGAATCACTCCCACGTTAGGGACGCCACGCGTAGCAAGTCCATCGCTTTGTCCGTCTCCTTCCGGATGATGCATTCTTCTCTGACGCGGGCAATCACTGTGTTGGCAGTCTGAATCAGAGTCTGAATCTGATGATTCTTCCTCAGATGATTCGTCAAACCGCCGAGGCTTGTGGTATATACAGCAGACTAGGGGGGCAGTAAAGTCAACTTTGCCACGACAATGACAATTCAAGACTGGACACACTCACTCTTTGACTTTTTCTTTCCGCACCCCTCATTGTCAATCACGTCTTCATCCCATGCAACTCGCTGACGAGTCTTGCGTGGTTCCCCCCGTAATCTAAGTGTTCCCCCAACCCCAGGTTGGCCTACGTCATCTTCTGATCGTGGCTGCGAATCAAGTAGCGTTATCGTCCGCGATCCGTCAGCGGGTGCAGATGTGTATGCCCTTCCCTGAACGGTCATCGTTGATCAGGGACAATGTTACTTTCAGTAAGTTGGAAGAGATTGAAGGGCCAACGTGTTGTCCATCTATAATTTTTACATAAGCAGGCGGTGCACTGTTTCATAAACTTCCGGTGACATCATGAATAGAGCGGTATTCAAGTTTCAACTGTATTGAATGATAATCATTAAATCGACATGCAGTACAATTACAACATAACATGAAATCGTGGGGTATGATGGGTTGTAATGGATGCGACGCAAATAGTACAAATTGTCCGAACACGATGCAGCGGAACGAAAAAATGCTGGTCATGCAACGATCCACGTTGCCAAAAGATAATCATAAGTCAGGGAGACGATAATCTCAGATTAGCCATAAACGACCCTAAGATACGATCCGGTCAGTTTCGCGGCCCGATACATCAAACTTTGACTGCTTACCCCCTGGCGGTCGTGGATATAGGTTTAAAATCTGTTCGGCCAGATTCAACGAAATGACGGAGGACTTCTGCCCAATCGTCTCGCGAATCCCACGAGATTTTACTAGGTGGGTCGACTTCCACGGGCATAACTTGAGAAATGCCACCACACTGTACGAGTATAACAAGGGTTCCGATTCCCCCACCGCGGCGACACCGTTCTTCTCGTCGGCTGATATCAGCGGCCACAAGGGGATCATGGCTTGTTACATATGTCCGAGAGACTATATGGGTATTTGCTACTGAGAAACTGCGTGTCCAGCGGAATCAGTATAAGCTATCCTTTTTAAGTCCGGTGGCCAAAACTTACCGGTATAATGATTCGGCGTGAGCATTGTAGCTCAGCTCGATAAGCAACGCACTTTGCCGAATATTGGCAGGCAAGCGCTTTAATTGAAGGGCTTGGAAGCCGGCCCATCCGAGAAGTGAAGAATGTGTTGATGTAAACTTGCGAAGGTACTTTGCCAAATTTTCGTCAGGATATGCAGGCCCGATGGCCTGCTGTTTTGCACCTGACATCTGAGCAGCGGTGTGCTGACAGATAGTCTTGTGAGAAGGCCAATGCGATTTTTGGCACTCAGGGGACTGTAATTTTGTGTTAGAAAAATCTCATGTCAATGGAGACTGGGTAACTGACACAATACTGGGTGGTCATCTGTAACGACGTGGTCAGGGGGATGACGATCGAAGGGAAGGGAAGGGGCTTACACAACCACCACAGAGTCTGAACTTCTGGGCAACTGGGTTTTCAACTGCACCGCAAGTATCGCAGATGCGATAGCCACGTTGCTTCTGGTGTGCATGAGGAGGAGCTGAATAGTAGTTGGCTGCTGCTGGTGCCATTGTAGTAAGAATGAAATGTGAATAGCTCGGATGGCTTGTTGGCTAACCTCCGCCATTGTCTTGCGTGTTTTATAGCTGGAAGAGCTGATGTGTATGTCCATCTTGGGCGAGCGTGTCAAGAAGTTATTGCGATCTTGGTGGAGAACAAAAAAGTAGGTCTGGTGCTTTTTGTCTTCAATGTATCTGAAAGTGAGACCCGGCAAGGTCTTTTGTGTCTGTAGTCAAGGAATAGATGCGGATATGCGAAAACAGTGCTTCCTAAATGCCCAATAACAATAAAGCAATGAGAAACTGAAATCAGTGACCGATAATCTAGTGAGCAAGACAATTAGCTCAGAAAGGAAAGGAAGCGAGGGGATAAATGTTTGTATTTATTTGCTATAATCCATTTTTGGACATGCCGTTAGTGCTAATTGTTGCTTGTCGGTGGCGGCGTGATTCCTTGCAAAATATTGCATGGAACGTCTTCTCACAACTTTGACAGCAGATCTGATCTACCATCCAACCAAAATATCATATCGAACACTTGCGCCCAACTAATCTAGCAACTTCAAAGGAGAGCCTTTACCCGCAATCTCGGACACGAGGCACGGATGGATCCTGTCCAGTGTTTCAACTGGTTAGCTCTTGCCAAAAACTCGTAAGGATTTCACAGCCCTCCGTGAACCATATCGCAATTAGCCTTCGGCTACCCTTTGAACCTTATTCCTTTGTCCTGTGCTCTCCTGGGCGCCATCTCTAGACAAGCCAGTCGGAAATGAAACCCTGTTCAAGGTTCTAGCGAGGAACTTCGGCTCAAAGCAATCGGACGATCCTGCTCTGTTCACGAGCATTTCGTATCGTCTCCAGCCCATGATAGCCCATCTACTCGAGGGCATTTAAGAATGACATTAATCGACGTCGGCATGGCACCTTTTGTCTCCTCCGCGCGGGTTCTGTGATCTGGATCAGAGTCTACCTCTATCAAAAGGTTGTCAGTCTTCGATGCAGTGCAAGCAGCTTGCCAGAGCCATTCCTTTGTGTCGATGTTCTATATCCAGGTGCTGACCCGTTAACTACTCGTCCCACGATGCTTAGAATCATGCTGGCTGGCATATGAGTGGCTATGTTTATGAGGAGCGGAACCGACTGAGTTGCCCAACTGGGTATGTCAACCATAACCATGCCTTCAAGTTCAGTTTCAATTTCCTGACTTGGAGATATTCAAAACATCATTCGACGCTCCAGATGCAATCCCTTTAACGGCAAGATCCCGTCGCAGTCAGCGGCTTTAGAAGGGCTTATGATGGTTTATTGTAAGCCCTTGGCTAGCTTAGCTTCTACTCCACGGATAATTCGAGTAGGTGACTACGTCACACTCTCCGCTCCAGTGAAACTGGCTCCGACTCCAGGTTTATGGCGTTGCTGTCGTACCACCATTCCAATAATGTCAGAGATTCATGACAATTTGCTCTCTACCTGTAATTATGACCGGCTCATTGGTACGCTCTGATATGGAAGTTGCACCGAAAGCTCTGATACCCCGGGTACTTCCTAACGTGGCACAACTCACAGATGCTATGACGTAGGACCCGGTGAGCAAACATGGATTTTGCTTTGTCACTGTAAGCTGGCTAATGCCCCATAGCGCTTGACTTCAGTGTTGGAAGACGCTGTTTATCACAAGTCCGACACTTGAACTAAACCCGTGTAATTTAGAAGAGACGACAATCTACCATTATGTTGTTTGTCTAAGTGAACGCAGTTCATACAAAGTAATTGAAGTGGGCATCATGTCTCCATACAGGAGAACAGAATAGTGAGTCAGAATAATGACCAATAAGTTGAGCAGATGCATGAATGCCAATACTTATGCTATGCCAGGATCCCAGATTCAACGCGATCTACTGTAGTGTAGGCTCTATGACCGCCTCGGCAGTTTTGTCCCTCACGCCTTTAAGGAAGCGCACTAGATCCGTCCCGCCAGTGCCCTTCAGCACTTGCTTCCCAGCGTCCAGAGCTCCTGGATTTGCGCGCTCGAGCTCCATTCTTTCACGAGCAGCAGGCGCAATAATGTAAATTGCCACGATCTTGATATGCGCATCCCTGAACTCCTTCACCGACTGCACTGCGGAGTTGTACGCGTCTAAAAGCTCTGCATCAGGCTTCATTTGCGTCACAAATGTCCGCACAGGACGCGGGTTCGTGCTGAGGTGTCGCAAGAAATTGCGGTGGTGACGCGGCATATAGATATGCATCTTTCTTAACAGCGTCCGTTGATCCGGCGTAACACCACCTTCGACCACATTACAATTGTCCAGACCGAGAAATACGTCAAGAGCATGTATCAGGGCGCTCTGCCCTGCGCTTGGCCCTGAGAGGTGGGTAGGCTGTTCTTCGACACCTTCGAACACCCATTTTCTGCGGGCAGGATCGGAGTCCACGCCACGGAACCATGGGCGGATGAAGTGATAAAACGTGTAAGGGTCGCAGCCCTTGCGCACATCGAGCAGGATGGTCTGGAGGTCGTGCACGATCGACGCAAGCTTGTGGAGGTATGCGGTGATGCGCCTGATAGCTATCTCATCGCCGACGAACAATTCGTCCATAGTCGCACGCATGAGCTCCAGAGCCTCGACGCCGCGAAGCTCTATGCGGGCCGAAGCAAGATAAAATTCTTGCTCGTCTATGGTACCGGAGAACGTGTCCTGGCTGCGAAGATTGTCCAGAGCGGGGGGTTCGAATCCAAGCTCGTTTTGAGCCCTGGGGCGGATAATGTCCCAATTATAGAGGACATTGTCAGAGTAAGTGACGACTGGGGGTAACTGCAGATGACTGGATATGGCGACGAGGGGAACAGAAATTGGTTCCGGAATAAGCACGGACGAAGACAGGGGGAGCGTGTAAATGTAGAAATGCATGATGAAGGTGAGAACATGGTGCGCGCGCCGAAGTAGCAGCTCGGAGTGTGTGAGCTCGGACGTGGGGAGGACAGGGAGCTGATGGTGTGTGAGTGAGAAACAAAAATTACGGAGGCCCGTGCTAACCTGTCGAACGTGTTCTCGCCATGACACAGATGAGTTTTTCTCCTCGGTCGTCAGGCCTGGTTTGACAGCGAGCTGCAGCCTTTTCTGCATTGCAGAATCTAGTGCTGCCTCCCAGAGTTCCCATTGCGCTGGGAGTCTACTTAAAGGAGGATCTGGGGGCATGAAACCCGTTCGAGTATCAACATCGAAATCGTGTGCAGCAAGAGTGGAGGTATCGATGTGTCCCTCCTGTACGCCGAGCAGGAAGTCCTGACGAGGCTGGAGGAGGAAGTGATCAGGGGGCAGCATATCGGATGGCTGCTGACTGGACATTTTGTGAAGGGGGGGAGATATGAAGTGATTCAACAGCCAGAGTTAAAGAATGTAGATTGAGTATGAGATTATATGGTTCTCATGAGCAACAGCTGCCAGCAATTGCTCATACTGACTAGGCTCGAAGTATGATCCGAGCTCAGTGCTCACGTAAAAATCCATTCTTTGCAAAATTTGAAAGCATCACATGACTGGCCAGGGAATGATGCTATTCAGTGCCATGTTGGGCTGGATATGGAGAAAATATGTCCTCAGAATTGCCTCAGAATTTAATAAAGTGCAACTACATAGGAAACCAAGTAGGTATGGCAAGCTTCAATTCAAGGCTGAACGTTTACTAGGATAATAGCCTATCAGCTGCATTAGAATATTCAACACCCTAGTCTAGGAGTTCCCGTTGTCTTGATGGTACAATAATCTTAATTAGTTGGGGATCTATTATCAATACTGCTGCCGCCAATCTGTCAGTTACACTTATTGGCAGAAAAACACTGAAATGGTTCTGCTAGGTTCTGTCAGTCACTTCAGTCAGTAACACCCTCCAACAGGTCTTCCCACAACACTAGTTCTGGCTGATAGATCCGGCTCAGCATTTTCGAGTGCCACTGTTTAAGCATGGACATGCCAGATCACCGTGACAGAATTTGTTTGGGAGAGATCTCCGGTTACGTGATCAGCACGTGACCTTCCTTCATTTGTGGTGACTGACGCGCATGTCACGCGCTTGTGACACCACATTCTCTCCAGGCTCCAGCATTAATGGAATCGACTCCGGTGACGCCTTCTCGACGTTCAAAACGCTTTCAACCGCTTGTAACTCCCGTGAAAACTGACGCTTTTGTAGACAAAACCGTGATCTGGACAGACGCTCCGTGTTACATCCGTCCCACTGTATACGAAGATTACCAAGTTCTTCAGGAGGATGAGGGATGGCAACCAGGGCCGGGAGTGCAAACTGTTTTTCGCAAATCATTTAAGCGGGCGAAGAATACCGCACCAGCTTCACGGAAAGGGCTGAGTAGACGTGGGTCAACTATCGAGACTGAGACATTCGAGGTCGGAGACACCGTCCTTGTCAAAACCCAGTCTACAAGACACCCCAGTGTTGGTGTCATCGCTTCGATGTGGGAATTTCAAGGCAAGGAGATTCGGGAGGATGACAGTCCACAGATGATGGTCAGGGTTCACTGGTTCCAACATCCATCAGAACTGCCTCGTATAAGGGCAAAGAGGGAACATCTCGAGGTGAGCGGCACATCTGCTAATTGTCATCCGCTCATTCCTACCGCTAGAACGAAGTATATTTTACCCTCGCTTCACAAGCCATTCTTCCGCCTTCATGTATATTATCACATTGCACTATCTCCGAGATCCCACAGATCGCACCCACAGCACGCAAACGAAGCAACTGGATCAGTGCTACTGCAGAAGAGAATAAAATATTCTACTGCCGTCTTGCAATCGAGTCTCGTAGTAACATTTACTATGAATTCCACTGGGCAACTCACAAACAACAAGCTCTCAGCAGCTCTAATGAAGACCTCGCCAATGGGACTTGCTGGCACGTTGCTGTAGAGACCACACCGTCAAGACGGCGCGCGAAGAAGCGCACAAAACTTCAAGACATTACAGAAGAAAGCGGCGACGATCCAGTCCGTGATCGTGACTACGTGAATGACGAGCCTCCATCAGAGCCCGATGACCACCTCATCCCCTCTGTTGTTGACGACGCCTCTGATAATGAGACAGCTCTTAGTGGAACTATCGACGACATTCCAAAGACACCGTCTCGCAAACGCAAACACGCCTTATCCACACCTAAGTCTACGCCGAGCAAGAAACGTGCACCGAAGCTCGCAGCGCCCACTCCACACTCCAAAGCGGCACTACGAAAGCGAAGTCGAAAAGCACCAACCGTCCGTGTTCCGCCTCCGAATCTCGCACAGGAGTACTACAATCAACTGCAAAATTTTCCTCCGGATCCGTGGCTTCGTGCTATGCACGTCCTTCATGTTGCAGCGCGTCCTGATGTTCTCCCGTGCCGTGAGGAGGAATACAGCCGCGTTTTGAGAACTGTAGAAGACCTCTTGGAGGAAGGAAGTGGAGGTTGCGTTTGTGCGCAGAGTCTCATTGATTCTTTTCACTCTTTTAATTTACATTCCTAGATATTTCTGGAGTACCTGGAACAGGCAAGACTGCAACAGTTCATGCCATTGTTCGTGAGCTCAAACGAATGGCTGAGAATAATGTCTGTTCTTTCTCAATCAGTCCTTTTTCTCACTCAATGATCTTTGTTTGGAAGGAAACGAATCCTTTCACTTACGTTGAAATCAACGGACTCAGGATTCCCGAGCCATCTGCCGCATATAATCTACTTTGGGAAACAGTCTCGGGGCACGATGTAGCCAGCGATGGTCACCTAAAAAACAGTTCCAAGGAGGCGCTCAAGCAGCTCACTAAACATTTCTCTGCAGGCGCACGGGCAGGACCTGCAGGGCACGCATGGTAAGCAGTAGTAGCCTCAACTAGTTGGGCATTTCTAAGTTGCGTACCTAGTGTCGTTCTTATGGACGAGCTCGATCAGCTTGTCACAGCAAAGCAAGATGTAGTATACAACTTCTTCAACTGGCCCACAATCGCAGGTTCAAAGCTTGTTGTGATCGCTGTTGCAAACACCATGGACCTTCCAGAACGGGTGATGACCGGACGCGTGCGCAGTCGACTTGGTATGTGCCGTTAAATCAAGCACCACACCCATCTCATGCTTAATTATGCTCTGCAAAGGCATGATCCGGATCAATTTCCAGCCATACACAACGCAACAGCTCGAGAAAATTGTACATGCACGTCTCAAAGAAGCCAAAGAGGGCCTCGAAGAGCCAGCAGACGTGATCAACGCCGATGGCGTGAAGTTTGCCGCAATGAAAGTTTCATCGATCAGTGGAGACGCACGTAGGGTGCTTGATATCTGCCGGTACGTGTCGAGCTTGTTTTATAGCAACAATACAGCTAAATCCAGGTGTAGACGAGCGGTGGAACTCGTGCATCCCAAACGGCGTGCTGCTCGCACGGAGGATGTGAAGGAGGTCATCAAAGTGCTGCAGAATAGCCCGACTGCAGCGTACCTCCGGGACTGCAGCTTACATGAGCGGATCATGCTTGCATCCCTGCTGAGATGTATAAAGCGGGAGGGTGTTGAGGAGATAAAGTGGGGCGAGGTAAGTGTTTTGATTCCATGGAGTGCTCGACTAATAGTACGTAAGATTGAAAACCAGCATATAATGTATGTTGAAGCTCTGACTTCGGAAGGAGATCCGTCGCGGAAGCCCACCCCGGAGGAACTGGGACTTGTTCTGGACTCGCTAGTTGCTTCCCGCGCTATGATCGTCGAGGATGGTGTGAATGCCATCCGCAAGTCCCCCCGGGAACGGAGGGTCATTCTTAACTTGGAGCAGACGGAGGTAGAGAGAGTGTTGAGCGAGGTGGGCGGTCGGCCATGGGCAACTGCGCTTGGTGTTGGCGCATGATCAATACCAAAGATGTTTTTGGATCCGATTGACGGGGCTGATCTGTCAGCGTCACTGGCTGGGAACGTTCTTCAGGCCGCCCTGTCTCATTGTACTGATACCATCACTCAGATGTCATCATGTATGTGTTTCATATTCTATACCCTAAGCTAAGTACTTGCGTCTAATCTACAATCTAATTCGGGACTGTGATTTGATCAACGGCAAGCTCCGATAATAGGGGATTAAACAGTACGGAGATCTCAAGTTCAAGATGCAAGTACCTCCTGCCAATGGGTTTCGGAGGCAAATCATCTACAAAGTAATTACGGCAGACCTAGATCAGGAGTTCAGCGCTAGTCAGCACGTTACCTATCAAATTCCTAAGCCTGTAGTGTCGTTGACGCAGACATAGCATTCATGATCTTCTGATCTTAATTTCAACGCCATCATCAGCGCTGCGCCGGCAATGTGCTGGAAAGCGAATCAGGACTATTAATCAGGACTATCTGTCGTCTCATACCTCTGTGAATCATGGATGCGCATAGTAGGTTGCAGGGGGCCAGGCAGATGTATTTTTAACAACTTCTGAAAAACTTTCTACATTCACAGGTCCCTGGATATAACATATTGGTGCACAATCAAGTGCACTGGCCCACCACAAATATAATTGATTTCTGATTATCCTGTTCTCCAATCTATTTCCAAAGATCCCCTGCAACCTCAGGATCTACGAATTATGCTTCAACAAGCCAGAAATCCTTGGCTGTTCAAACGTTCACCTCTGGCTCTCGTTTCATGTTGGCAGATGGCTTGATATGTGCAAAGTCTGTTCGTTGTGAGGCTTGCACTGGTATGATGACACAGGTACCCATGGTGGTAAAATAATTCCGCCCGCAAATTCTCGTTCCTTCTATCACCTCACAGTTCCCCTCCCTTTACCCCCCTCGTTGTTGCTCAATGACGAACTTCTTTCGGGTTGGTGTATGCCGACATCACCCTGAACGCATCCATATGTGAGTGAAGACAGGAGCTCTCTTTCGTTGACTGGCAATTTATGAATGTCAAATGGTAAACGAATGTAAGTCAATTTGTTGGACGCATTTTAATAAGTCTTGCTGATTCGTTGGTAGTGGCCTATCATCATCAATAGATGAGAATAGATATTTCGTTCCATATCATACGATAACGTGCCTTCTAACTACGGTGCAATTTAGTATACAATCAACGGCGAAACGAAAGCTCCAATAGTACAGTTGAAATCTCAAGATAACGAACGACTACGGCACACGAACTTCGAAAGCAAATCATACCATTACAACAGAACAGCAACAGAACAAGCGCAGCACGTACGATCACAGGGAACTCCCAGTATAATAAACGCTCGAGGCGCTGTCGTTGACGCGGGTATCTAATCCATGCTCTTTAAACGCCATCCTGAGCGCTGTTGATGGGCTAAAGAGTAAATTCGGTTGATCCGTTATCTCGTATCCCTCGTGAATACGCATCACAGGTGGCAAGTAAAGGCTATGCAGTCCCATAGATTGGCGCCACTTGCTAGCCACTTGCCATGGACGTTCTGATACCTCCGGGAAGATATGAAGATAGTTGGACACCGTCTTGAATTTGAATTTGTCTGCTGGTCCCTCTGCAACAGGATCGATTTCAAGAACAAGGCGATCTTGGAATTCCGGGTGTTCTGCCTGAGCAGTCACCAACAATTGAGATATGAACTCTTGATGGGACTGAATTTCAGCATCTTCGATCTTGGCCAAAAGGAAGAGGCTCCTCCTTATATACCGTGAAGCATTCGGGCCTGTGAATGTCTCAGTATGCAAAACGTGTCAGATCACGTAGAGAGACGCGCCGATGGCAGCTTTGAGGTACTTGCACGCCATACGATGGCCCTGGTCCCAATCTATATTCTGGCATTGTCTAGAACAATATCTTGCCACTGTGCACCTAGCACACTGAAATAGATCCCACTGCGGATGCCATTCATCGCTGTTCTGCAGAATCAGGGGCTGATGAGCAAAAACTCAAGAAGTATAAAAGTCACTCACATGCACAGCAGAACATTGACGATCGAAGAATATCGATGCCGAGGGTATCTGGCTTCTAAGGTCCAAAAAACGTCGAACATCTTTTTTGAACAGATTCCAAGCTTGTAGTAGGTCTGTATCGCGCTGGGCAATCGCATCTAGCGATTTCTCGTCAGCGTCTAGCTCGCTCCCTGCGATACGCAAGACCTTGTCGAAAGTGAGGTATGAACGAAGGGCAGTGATCAACAATGCATTGAGGCATTCCGCTGCATCCGCACCAGGAATACAGGTATGAGCCTGAAGGATGGTAGGGAGGAATCGCGCTCGAAGGGCTTGGCATATAACGGCCACCAGGTCATCCACAGGACCTCCCATAAGTAATGCAATGTAACCTAAAGCATCCTCAAACGCCTTCTTGACATGTTTGGCAAAGTCATCGTCCTTCAAGGTCGAAGAGAGTTGACATAGATCACGAAGGGTGTAGATAATGATGGCCACCAGGTTGCGATTGATGTAGGCCTCTCGCAAGGCACAGTTCTGTTGACTGGTAACGAATAGTAGGTTTGCACAATTCCCAAAGCAATTAATGAGCATTATTTGCCAACGAGGCACCCCGAAAACAGAATTGCATGAAGTAGTATCGTCGATGCTTTGTCCAGAAATGACCTTCTTCTTGTACAGACAGCGGATATTTCTGATATACTTGGAGGCAATAGAAGCCATGGCTTTAATTCCTCCAGCGACATGAATAAGGGTGGACGTAAAAGAAGGATGGTCGACATCCAGGCATGCCTGCACCACGTATGACATGTGTTCCTGGAATGCCCCCTGTTCCTTGCTGCCCATTACCTTGTCAGCTTCGGCGAGAAAGTCGTTGTCCTTTGAAGTGACGGCCATGCACCACAGCTGCGAGATAATGGGGTGTAGAGATGGTGTGTTGATTAGTGACTGTGGTGTTTGTGAGTCACCGATTAAGCTCATCCGCATCAACATGTTGACAACTAGCTTCAGTGCTTCGGATCTAGTAATGAGAAGACCTGGAAGGCGGGCGGGGTTGCTGGAGGCGAAGAAGTGACGATAAAGGAAATTGACCCAGAGGTGACAGCGATGCCAATTAGATATTAGGTTGTCAGCGATGGTTTGTGTCGCCTGCATCAATTCCCTTGGGTGATTGACACGATTCAGCGTGACTAGCACTCCTTTAAGGGAGTACCTTGCGAGCATGATACTCCTCACATCCCTCGAAGTGACCACATCGGGGATGCGAGCTGGATCGAGGTGGTGATAAAAGACTGGGAGCAGTATCAGAAGTTGCTCTGGCTTCCAATGTTGTGCGATGTTGCATAGACCATCGAGCTCCTTGATTGACCCGCTGGCAGCTTTGTTGATCATAAACTGTCAAGACAGGAGACAATCAACTCGAGAGAATGGTAGTCAGATTCTCGCGCACACCTGTATTACCCGGGCGAATGTATGGCCATCTTCAGGTTGCCCTTGAGTAGGGGGGGATGACATGAGGATGTTCACACAAGTACTGGTACAAGCGCTGAAGCGCTCGTCGATGCCGCATACGTTTGTCACGCGAACTCTCACATAATAAAGCTGTGTAGAGCCGAACTGTAATCCGCATGTTCAATACAATTCAAAGATATCGATTACCACAGTGTGGCACTGGTACCAGTGAACATTGAAATTAATATTACGCTTGAACAAGAAACATATTCCCCAATATCAATTTCTCCCATTGCCAATGACTTACGAGCGTAAAGATACAGAATTCATGCTGCAGACTGGAGTTACACTTCGATGAAGGTAGATGTAAAGGTATATATAACAGTGACGGAATGCGTGACGGTGAAATTTCAATCATGCCCAGTTGTCGATAAGAGAATCCCGCATCTCTCCAATAACAGCGGAAGAACTTTGTCCTTGAAGCTCTGCGATGGTGAAATACGTTGAGAAGGTGGGGAGAAGAGGTAAGAATGGTAGACCTACTGAATGCAGCTTCGATAACACTAATCTCTGTGGCGGTAGTGTCAAGCCCAGTAAACGCGCACCAGTCGTTGACGACGAGACCTCCACCAATAACGTCTGAACCTCGGTTGATAGTGCCAGCCTAGAAATACGAGAAAAACTCAGTTACAAAATATAAGTGCTGCGCTTCCTCTAAATACGCACCACGAGGGGAATTTGTAGAAGGCTACTCAGTTCATCCTGATCCTGAACACTCGTCTTTGGGTGAACTAGTCCACCCTGATTTGAGATCGCACAATAACTCCCAACAAGGACGTTATCTGCGACGGTCTGTCTGAAGACCTCAACCTTCAGTACATCAGCAATTATTTCCTCCGTCTCGCGATCAACGTCGGGGTGGACGAGGGCAACGTAGTCGTTGCAAGCGATGACGTTGCCTAGCGCAGATAGACGTTCTTCAACTCGCTGGATCGACACAGCGTCAGGAAGGGAGTTGCGCAAATGCTGCAATTCCTGATCAGTCGTTGTTGAAGGGACGAGGAGGCCATGTCTATTTCCTACAAGTGATGGACATCAGCCTTCTGGGAGATTGTGGGCGAACTCATATCACAAACCTGCAGTCAATCTCCCAACGATGCGGGTGCCGCCGATAGTGGAATGCACGATGGGAATGACTTCGCCGAGCTCAGCCTCAAAGGCTGAGTAGAAATTTGCGCTGCCTTGGATTGCAGCTAGGCAGTAGCTGTTGGTAAGTTTTGAGAACACGCCGATTTCGCTACTATTTTCGAATTGGATGCCTATAATGTGTGTTCATGGGATGCGTATGATTGCGCATCGATAAAGACACCCACGAGTAGCCATGGTTCAGTTGTTGAAGGTTTGGTGAGTAATCTAAAGCTGGTCCTAGAGGTTTAGATGGAAGATAGAATACAGAAAAGAGTGGGAGGTGTGATGGTTGTGGTTGGTTACTTGAGTGGTGCTCGACAGCTGAGTGATCTTCGAAATTTTATATAAGGCTAATCTACAAACTACGAGTCAATCGCAATCATGAGTCCGGTTCCGCTTGCAGCGCTTTCTACGCACCCTCGAGTCCGAGCGACTATTTTTACTCGAGGCCTTCCGTTTTTTCCGTTGACTCAAATATCTCTAAATGAATCATTGAGTCAATGCTCAAGATGATCCTGTAGAACTTGAACGATAACTTCAAGTTCAAGTTCGCGATTGATTAATGATTTTTCGAGGGTTCCGCTTTTGGAACCCTAGATTGCTGCAGTGGTGAACTTGACCGTCAGAAACCCAACTATTTACTGCATAGATGCTCAAATTTGCCACCAGGCATGGTTCAAATGGGCTGTTTTCGTGGCTCAGGCAGCCAAGCTGTCGTCATGGGCTCAATGCAAGAACTGTATTGCGTGCCCGCATGATGTCTGGAGAGTCTTTCGGTACGCTGACAGACGTCGAGAAAATAATGTTGGATAGTGTCAAGGTGAGGTCTTCGACCGTGCAACTTCTCAAGTATGGGTCTCATAAAATGAAGGCAACAGGTCCTATATCCTTCTCGACGTTCATGCAACTTAGTCTTGGGCACCCCACACATGGGTACTACATGAAGCCGGAACATGCTGTCTTTGGCACCCAAGGTGACTTCATCACCAGTCCTGAGATTAGCCAGATGTTTGGCGAGGTGAGATTCACTATATATACATCACTTCTTGAAAATGCGAACGCGCTACAAATAGCTCGTCGCGTTATGGATGATAAAGCAGTGGATGGATACGATTGTTAAAGTACCCTTCCGGGTGGTAGAACTTGGACCTGGTAGGGGGACCCTGATGGATGACATACTTCGGGTGGGTGATGTCGAACGGGTGGCTGGTTACTTTTTACCATGTCCCTCCAGGTTTTGCAGCAGCTTCCTGCAGCACGTGGAAAACTAAAGAGTATTCACCTTGTTGAGAGCAGTGCGACTATGCGTGCTTTACAGGAAGGCAAGCTTCGTAAGGCTTCTGAGGAGGGCAATTTCGAGATAATGTGGCATGATGCAATCGAAGAAATTGAACACGAGGAAGGTATCTTCACCATGCTGGTCGCTCATGAGTTTTTCGATGTCCTTCCCGTGAACGTCATCGAGGTGAGTTCTATTCGGAGAAACGATTATTTATTTTACTAGCGGGATTTATAGAGAACTGAACAAGGCTGGAACGAGGTGCTCATCGCCCCTTCGAGTGATCCAAGCATCAAATACACCATGCCTTCTTCGAAATCAGACCAGAAATCAGACTCTCCCCCGCACTTGCATCACGCGTCTTCGCGCTGGACGCGTGTTCTTTCGCCAACTCCGACAGCATCATCGACCCTCCTCGGACTTGCGTCTCCTCGGTTCTTTTCGCTCCCTGTTGGGACGCGTATAGAGGTATCCAGAGCGTCCATGAATCAAGCACGAGGTATTGGGAAACTTATCAATACCAAGGGCGGGGGTTGCGCACTCGTCGTTGATTATGGTGCAGACAGAGCCTTCAGCGATTCCCTAAGGGTATGGACTCAGACGCCTGCACCGAATTTTGACCAATAACCAACCATAGGCCTTCAAACAGCATAAAATTGTCGACATCTTCTGCAGTCCTGGAGAGTGTGATATTACGATGAATGTTGATTTTGCGTTGCTAAAAGAGTCTATGGCTGACCTTGGTATGTCTCATGATGGGTTCCTCTGCTACGTGATTATCGAAGATGCACAGTCTCGACATATGGTCCGATCTCCCAACGTGACTTCCTCACGCGCATGGGCATAGACATCAGGACCGCCGCTCTTGTGCGCTCGACTTCCTCTCCAGAGAGGAAAAAGGCAATCGAAGATGGCGCGAATAGGCTCATTGATCCCCTTGGAATGGGTGAGCAGTACAAGGTGCTCGGAGTTGCTGCAAAAAGTATGGGGGGAGGAGGCCAAGATGTTGCTGAGGTTTGGCCATTCACTGTCATCCATGATAGTGCGTAGCAAACCTCGTAATTTCCCGACTCTCGCGGTAAGTGGAGTAGGGTTTTGTTTGCAGCAAACACAGCAATCCATCCAATTGTCAAATAACAAGTATATAACAAGTACAATACACGTCAAAGGCCTAAGAATCAACATCATAGCAAAAAAACTTACTAAAACCGAAAAGTTTACGCTTTATGCATAACGAGCCTTAATAATATCTGCCAACTTCTCGGCCGTCGCAATAACCGCTCCAGCCTAGATCTCTGTCAGATTTCACGACCACCTTTCAGAGCTTTCACATACCGGGTGTCCTGAGACCAATTTAGGGAAAACACTTGCATCGCACACCCGGAGCCCCTGAGTGCCCTTCACACGCAACTCTGAGTCCACGACGCCGCCAGCTCCCATCGAACATGTTCCTATCGGGTGATACACCGACTCCACACGGTCTCGAACGATATCCGCCAGTTCTGCGTCGCTCAGACTGGAGAGGTGGTTGTCAAGTTCAGGGTGGTGCGAGGCGTTCACGTCGGTGATAGACGTCATGGGTGCTGTGTGTGCGATTTTAAGAGCAGCGCGGACGCCTCGAACGAGTACATCGACATCGTGTTTTGTTTCGAGGTAACTAGCCCCGCATTAAGTACAAAACAAGTTCAAAGCGACCGTGTCAGCCTACCTGGGATCCATGAGCGGGTGCTCCCAAGGGTCAGCAGATTTGAGAAGGAGCGATCCTTTACTTGTGGGACTGGAGGCCCAGAACGTCTGGGTCGAGTTTGAAGTAGAAGCATTGATGACTTACCGTAATAAGACAATCATCATCTGATATGCCTGGAGCTTTGGGCTGAGTGGTATGTTATGTGAATGTACTGCGCCAGCACACATGATGACCTCGAGGTCGGGTGCGTCTGGACCCGAATTGGCGTCTTCGAGGTCATTGTTGTACTCAGCGGGCGGGAAGAGCACTTGGTCGTCTGATCGGAAGAATGCTACAGACTCGCCGACCTATTATACTATTCAGTACTGGTGATGTGAGCGCAAGGAAAACTTGACGAACGTTAGAAGCGAGTGGGCCGGTGCCCCACAGGTTATATCGCAGCAAGTCGCGTATCAACAAGCACGCGGTGTTCAAACTGTGAGGCGTAAAATGGTGGAATGTGCTTCCCGTTTTGTCCCTGAACCGGATATTGACTGATGGGTGATCCATGAGGTTAGCCCCTACGCTGGGGGCGTCGAGCACGACCGGAATGTTGTGACGTAAAAGCTGCGCTGCTGGACCAATGCCAGAAAGCATCAAGATCTGCGGAGAGTGTATGGCGCCACCGCTAAGGAGGGGTAAATAGTTGTTACGGGCATATCAAACAGTCACGCACGAGACAATGACTTCCTTGGTCGCCCGTGCACGGAACGTGGGTCCGACTTTATTCGTACGAGATTTGCTGGCAAACTCGACACTAGTGGCACGTGGAATGCCACTGGAAGTATCAAAGAGAACTTTAGAGACGCGCGCGTGCGTGACGACTTTCAAATTCGGACGAGCAAGAACATCATCAGTGAGATATGCCGACTCGGTAGTTACACGAGTACTCTTGCTGTTGATGTAAGTCACTGCGAGTCAGTCATTCAGCACTCAGTGATCCTGATAGTCATTAAGGAACGCACTGATCTGCGCAATATTAAGGACTGGTGTTAGTAAGCTTCAAATCGGCAGAATCTGTAAAGACTCGCCTTATTTGTCCCCTTGGTCCCCTTAGTCGTGCAGAAATCGGGCGAGAAAGGGATACCGGCGTTAATGCTTGCATCAATGAAAGCTTTGCTGCCTGGCCATATGTGGGCGCTGTACCCAATCTCAACAGGTCCATCAACACCGCGAAGGAGTGGATCGACGTGAGGGAAGCGCGGGTCTGGGTTGTATTTCTCGAATTTACGGATGTATCTGAGCAACAGAGTTATCAAAAGTCAGGAGTAACGAGAAACGAACTACGTGCTTGCTGAAATTGTTCCAAGACCAGGACTGGTCGCCAGCAATTTCCGCCCATTCGTCGAAATCAGACGGTGCGCCGTATTGTGCACTATGATAACAGAAGTTAGTCAACCCACGGGAAGACGGACTATAACTCACATCATGGCATTGATAGAAGAGCCTGAGGATCATCAAAATATGTCTAGTCCGAGTGAACGACTACTCACATCCTCCAAGAAGTTTGCCTGAATGAGTATTAGTATAACAACTGGGAAGTCGAGAAATTCGGCGTACCGCGAGGCCAGAATTTTTTCTTGTTTCCTGCATGTTTCTGGGGCTCGGTATAAAGATGGTAGTCCCATGGACTGCGCATTAATTTAGCGAACGCAACAGGAATCTTGCTTGGCGCGACATTTTGGGAACTATGAAGAACATCAACATTTTAGAAGCAGGCGACACACTTGAAGATGCTGACCTTCCACCAGCCTCAATAAGCAGAACTCGCAGGTTTGGGTCTTCGGAGAGACGTGATGCCAAAACACATCCTGCTGTGCCTAGGCGCGTTTTGTGCATATGAAATGTGGCCACTAGTATGGAACGTCATACCTCCTCCAACGATGATGAAGTCCCACTCATCAAACTCGACACCGTCATCAGCGACTTTCCTCGCTACTTTCGAGTAATCGGTTATGAGCTTTGATTGTTTCACAGTGAGGTATCTCAGGACAATCATTAACGCCACTACACTTGCAGCTGCTGCTTCAAGAGAGAGGGTGGTAGGGCGAGCCTTAATGACTTTCAAAACGCCGAGCAGCTTCGCAAACACGTCTGAACATTGGAACATGGTGTATACGGGGCAGAAAGAAGGGAGAAACACAAAGATATGAAGGCACTGGGCCACCCCATGTCCCCGGATCCGGATGCAAATATATCGACCACGTGAAAATCACCCGAGCTATCACCGACCATCGCGACCGAGGCAACGAGCGCTGGCAACAAAACGATGGTCAACGGAACAGCTGAGATTGCAAATGCGTAGTAACGGCAGTCTCCGGGAAAGCGCTCAGTGAGCAACCCTGCCCGAGCAAAATTGTAGGCGTACATGAAAAAGCTTGATGAGTCGACCCTGCAATTGCCCCCCTATCATCTCAGACGAACGGGAATGAGATGCACCGAATTGTGGCACAGTCGAAGACTAGACTTAGCTAGACCTTCTCTGGATCAGAATTCGAGAAAGCGACGCCATAGGTTAAAAATTGTTGCATCAACTTCCATTTGTCTACAGCGTACATTATAAGTACATAGCATGAATTTTTTTCAAAGATAGGTCATCAGGCCTGTGCTTGCATTTTAGTGCTGTGTGTGGCTGTGCTCCGAAGAAGCACACTTGCGGGTCACGACCATATTCCACCGTCCCCAAAGTATTCTCTATTCAACTACTCATCGTGGCACGTGCTGGCAACCTTTCGACGCTTATTCCCTCTCGGCTTCCTCTCAAGGTCCCAACAATCCCGCAGGGCTAATACGCTCCCTATCCCTGACTCTAGGCATAGCCCCCCTCAACCTTCAAACATGCCTTCAGACAGCCCCCCGCCAACCAAAGCCGGCCTCCTCAAGTGGTGGACTCAATTCACCCATGCTCAGAATCGCAAAAAGGACTCCGACTCGACTAGATGTATGTACTATTCTGAACTCCGGTCCATGACCTTCACTAATTTCCAATCTATTATCCAGCTGTAGATCAGGAGGAACATCCCGTTTTCCAAAAACCACTCAAAGAGAGCCTGAGATATGCCAGCGTGCAGATTTCGACTGCCAATGCAAACGGCGAGCTGTACGTTTGGGGCTACATCCCTGTCGTTGTGGCGAAATGGTGAGTGGAGCTGCCTAGTACCGCCTTAACCAGCTGTGTAACCTGACTCCTCTAGTGGCCTCTATCTCAAGGAAAACGGTCAGTTTTGGTGTGTATGGTGTAAAATTTGATCTAAACAGTCTGCGTCAATCAGCTACAGAGGTAGAGGGGACGTTTCGTGTCAACGGTTCTACCAAGCGCATGCGAGATCTACAAGCCGCTTTCGAGACACCGCCACGGGTGAGTACAGATTGCTCCTATGTAGCAGCATGTGGTCTAATTGATATACTATTTTCGTTATCAGTACGGGAAATCGCTGGACTGGAAAAATGAACACTTCACAACACATGATGTCGCAAGCGTCTTTCGTAGATATTTAACTCAGATGCCTGTCAGTGGCGCTCCACGCTCCGTGCTGCGCGTACTTATGCCCCACCCAGGAACCTGTAATACCACATGATATGTATCATGATGTGAGTGTATGCTGCTTCCTTTGTTGATTGGCGCTGACGACTTCTCAACTAGTTCCGGGATGTTTTGGGTAAGGAGTTCTGAAAGCTTAAGGTACAAGCTGAACTCGAGCCTGTGCAGGAAAGAAACCATTCAATCATGATGAAGTGATTGCAACGTACAAACGTCTAATTCAACGTATGCCCCGCGCAAATCAATACCTTCTTCTCTACGTATTGGATTTATTATCAGTATTTGCACGAAAATCAGATAAGAATCTTATGACTGCCACAAGTACGCCAAACTCCTCTGCGATTATCTTTGTTCTCATTCCTCTCCCGCGCAGATCTCGCGGTGATTTTCCGGCCCGGCCTTATATCTCATCCTAATCATGAAATGTCCCCTGGAGAGCACGCGCTCAGCCAACGTGTTCTCGAATTCCTCATTGCGCAACAGGATTGGTTCTTACTCGACATACCACCACCGCCACGATCGGAGCCGAGCTCCTCGTGGAAGCCCCCACCAAGGCCCCACCATGCGCACACACAGATACCAAGCGAGGAAGACTCGGATCTTGTTGTTGTGCCTAGTTCAGATGACGAACACACGCCAATTGCTGGAGGCTGGAAGCTTGTCGGCCGTGAGAGACGGCGCATTTCCCGGCGCCGCACAACGCTGGAACACACTGGTGGGTCATTCCTGGGAGCCGCGCATGAATTGGACCGTCGCTGAAGTCCGAGGGCACCCCTTTGTGTTTGTGCCACATATTTTCCCTCAGATTCGCTCGACAGATCAGAAGATGTTGATAGTGGACAATTGTCGCCTGTCTTGGAGACGCCAACATCACGCCCCGTAAGCCAAGGTTCAGGTCCCGCCGCAGTAGGAGTTAGTCGAAGTCGGACGCTGCCCTCCAATCGAAGCAGCACAGAGGACGAGAAGCATCGCGCTAGGGTGCTCAGAAAACAGAAGCGAGCGTCAGCTCAGCCGCGTCACCCAACTGCATCTGGGGGTCATGCGGGTGGGTGAAGTGGAGTCATCTGGAAGTTTGTGATATTGATATACCTCGCTACGGGCATGGCGTTTCTTTGCCGAGTTCCCGATCGACCGTCTGGACAATTGCATTTGAGTTTTCTATGTACACATTTGGGCTGTTGTAGTACTTACTTCGGGAGATAACAAAGAGGACACTTGTTTTTCATACCCGCGGTGGACGAGGCTCGGTCAGGGCAAGTATGTAAACGCTGTCAGTTCCGCAGCACATCTAATTTTGTCTATGTGACACCTGTCGCCATCGAGCCTGGGTCAAACAAGAAACGGCAATCCTTGATGGTCTTTGACGGAGCACGGCCCTCACGAGGCACAGGAAATTAAAGAAGTCAGGGAGAGGATTTACCAGCTCCAACGCTCCTTTCTTCTATATACTTAACTTGCAAAAATGCAACAAGGGGGGTACTCGAGCACGATGACGATGCAACAGGTGCCCTACAGGGACACCCAGACGAGCGTCAGTCCAACCCTTCAAGGCTATGATAACTCATCGTCAGGCGTAGTAAGAACCCGTTACCATTCGCATGTTGTTGTATATATATATCACTTATATGTGATTGTGGAGCGTTCAGTCTGAAACTCAAGTTCGCTTGGAGTTCAGCTGGTTCAATTTTCTCCGCCATCTCCACAATTTCTCATAGTCTCTTCCTTGCACCTACGTACACAACTAAATTTCTGCTGCGCAGGCCACACACACTCATTCGCCTTTCGACTCATCGCACGATCTCTCAACGGAGCCAACGCTCAGGAATCCAACACATCATCCACTTGCAGGCCAGCCCATTTCAGCCGCGCCCTACATGCCCGTCCCACAAACCAACTACCAGAACATCGAGGCCCGAAACAGCGACTGGCTGGAGCAGTCGCAGAAGGCGAGCAAACGCTCAAGATGGATCGTGAGTTTCACTCTCAACCTATGTAACGCTTGACCATTTAACGTCCTGCTGGAAAGGTCATTGGCTCAATAGTCACCCTTGTCGCACTAATCGCTGCTGGTATCGCAGTTGGCGTCACACTCTCGAAAAAGAGCTCGAACAACAGCTCGAGTTCGAGTTCGAGCAGCACCGTCCCAGCTGGGACAAACCCCAACGATCCTAGTAACTTCCCGAAGAATACTGCTCTGGTCAACTCGTTCTACGGCATCGCGTATACTCCACTGGGCTCACAACTTCCCGACTGTGGCAATACCTTAAGTGTGTACAATCACTTTATTTTAGTTGGAATGTGTCTAAAGTAACGCAGCGGAGGTCATTGAGGATATCCAGGTAGGTCTTTCGAGGGATATTTCTGAGCGCTTGCTCTCTTACACAATCTATAGCTGTTATCTCAGATCACAACGGTGGGTGTTTCGATGGTGTCTTATATGCCATGCACTTATTCTCTAATGGCCAGACTATTCGTCTTTATGGTGCCGACTGCAACCAGTCCTCCCTTGTCGTAAGTAACCATGTGGACTATCTCTGACGTATCTATCTACACTTGTTTGCAGCTTGCCGCCATTCAAGCTACCAAGGTCAACATGTCTGTCTACCTCGGCAACTACCCCGCTGTCAACGATAATGGGGCTGCATATACACGCCAAAAAGGCGAAATTCAGACTGCTCTTCAACAGTACGGTGGAGCCAACGTGGTCGGTATTACAGTCGGCAATGAATTTATCCTTGAGTTAGCACTCGTTTCTGAAGTTTAACCCGTTGGCTAAACCGACACTTAGTTACATCACACAGGAAGGGCAGTCAGATCCCAACGGATCCGCAGGACAGGCAGGCGAGCTCATACTTTTCTTTCCTGCTAAAACGAATTTCCAATTGTTTTGGCACAGCCGCGGCGATGCTGGTACCCTGGATCAGCGATACTCGTTCAATGCTGTCTTCAATGGGTTTGAGCAACATCCTAGTCGGTAATGCAGATGCTGGAAGTTATTTCAACAACGAAGTTCTGTCTGCCGTTGATTATGGGGTTGGTATCCCTCTATGTATGTTTGGCGCCTGCTTATGTTGTGCAGATGGCGAACGTCCACCCATGGTTTGCCAATCAATCGATTGACAACGCTGCCGCCTGGACGGCCGACTTCTTCAACTCCACAGACTATACTCTTGCTCAGTCTCTTTCAAACAAACCGAAGATGTTCATTGCTGAGACTGGCTGGCCAACTGTCTGTTCTCTTTCACTTTCATTCCTGACTCATTTAATCTGTATTATAGGGCACTTCTTCTTTCAATGCCAACCCAAATGATGGACCTTCGCTCGCTTCAACGGACAACTTGCAGGTGCGATTCATTCTTCTTTTGTCACGTCATGACACAATGATTGCTAATCTCATGCAGATATTTATAAATGATTTCGCATGCCAAGGTATGTGCTTCTTCTTCCATGAGCAAGGATAATAAAAGCTCAACGTTGTGTGTCACTAGCCACCAAAAATGGAACCGGATACTTCTTCTTCGAGGTGCGTATTCGTCTCCCAACGTTTACATAAATTGTGCTCACTATAATGTACGACAATAGTTCAGTGACGAGCCCTGGAAGGTAAGCTTGCACTCATAATGTCCAGAAGCGGGGTCTGATTTTGACTTGCAGAACACAACGTATGGTGGCGTAGAGGTAACGTTCGATATGATTTGGGTTCGTCATGATGATCTCACCCTTGCTCGTTAGGGATACTGGGGCTTGTTCGACTCCAAGTAAATTTACTCACTCCACATTATCTTTGTGCAACGCTAATGTCTATTGACAGCAAAAACCTGAAAAACATCACGATCCCCACATGCTAGCTGGTTTCTTCTCACTCGGACACATTCCCTATGCGGACTCCACAGCCAATATAGATCACAGCCATGGCATTCTGTTCACAGCTAGTCCTCTGTCAATCCCTGTGTTTTTCATGCGGTGGTAGATGGACAGGCGATCTTCTTTATTGAACGCTCACTTCGAAAGGACTATGTTATGTTGCATCTTTATCTGCAGTTTGTCATATAGCTTCGATTGACTGATAATTTTCGACCATGTATTTGATACCCGTAGCAACGGCTGAGTACTTAGTTCGTGCACATAGTCAGTGTTGGTTGATATGAATTTCCATGCCAGCCTTGCTCCAAGTTGTGCGGTTGATCTTTTGGTTAATACGTTTTTTGAGCCGTGATCCTAATATTAATGTTGTGATTTTGATCATCATGCAGTGTCGGACATGAAATTTGAAATGTTTGATTGTAAAACTGGCAGGTCTTATGAACCAGTGTCGAAGGCGACGAAGGCATCAATTCGCAATCCTGGCCGCACGACCCTCGGCGCTTATTCATGGGCATTTAGCGCAGTGGTAGCGCGTATGCTTTGCATACTAGCATGTATAAGGTCCAGAGTTCAATCCTCTGAATGTCCATTTTTCTTGCCGAGAACTGATAGATCGTCATGTCACGGTGGAACTTGACTTTATTCTGGGTGTTTGAGACTCTTGTGTAATGATCAAGTGATAGGTATGAAGATCGGAAGAGTACTTGACTGACAAGCGACACCCACGGATGAAACCTCGACCAACACAAGTATGGTGGTGCCGCGGGGATAAAAAAGCATCCGCATGAAACATTACAATGCATTCAATCTGTTATTTCAAACGGTTTGCGGTGAACGAGAACCACCCCTTTAGATAAAATCACTGACACGAGGAACGACGGGTAGTGCCGCTTGTGATCGTAACTGATTAATGGGGGAAGACATCACGTTGCAAGACAGGCAAGCGTTGAGTATGGGGTAAATGTGAACGACCCCCTTTGAGATTACTAACCGCCTACGGAGAGGAAGACTGACGAATTTAATAATCGCTAGAACAGGGAAGACGTCGTACTGTTGGAGTGAGAAACACCTTGTGCTAGCGTTGTCTCGATCTAGTCTGTCATACTGAGTCACAGTTTGTCCAGATCCAAAAGACCTAGACCAGCGCTGAGTATCGACATAGGCTGCTTGGGCACGCGGGGTTCAAAGCTGGAGCACGACTTATCTGAGCTAATCGATCGATGTGCGCTGATGGAAAGGACATCATGTAAGTAAAACAACACATGTTGATACAGAGTTGAATTAAACAAACGTGTGTGCTTTGCATTTGCCTCGATGCATGTCTCATTTTCCGTTGTGTGGGTACTGACTCAAGAGACAGGAGCTAGAGTACGTATCTTAAATATTGACACGGGAACTAGCGATGAATAGATTTCTGTAACTGCCAGTCACCACCAGCTTTGCATGAAAAAGCTGAAGTGCATGAATGGATTGTCACGAGGAGAGTAGATTGAGAACATGCCCAGGACGAAGACTGATTATCATGGAGGTCCATATCGATGAACACGCTGCAGGAGATAAAGTTCGCGAAATTTATTGGTTAGTTAACCGCTAAATTATTACGTAATCACGTGACTTGCATACAGTTTTTGGGGGAGTTGACGCCTGAAACCAAAAAAATTGGGATAATCCAAATACACTGGGGAGTACCAGATATAAAGTAAACTCTGAACCCTACTCTCCTTCTTTCACTCCCCTCCCGCACGTCGTTCCCGACGTCCATCATATCCTCCAAAATGTCTGTTCAGAACGGGGACGCCGTTCACGAAAACCAATTTGCAACCCGTCCACTAGTAATATCCATCGCAAATGTTAGAGTACGCGCGTTTTTCTATATTATCTATCCCTTGTTTAAACTGGTGTTTTCAGATCTCCATTCCCGTCTCTACCCAAGCAGACGAGTGGATCGCTGCTGAAGTCCTTAGAGATGACTTCATTTTGTCACAGCAACGCGTCGATGTCGTAGAAACCGTCGTTGACCCGGAACGCCCATTACAGGCCTACGTAGATCTCTTTGCACGTTTCCTCGCTTTCATTGCACAGAGGACTTCAGATGCATCAGACTGCCCAAATGCACGCACCTCTCTGCTCACTAGCGTGTTCACACATTTCGTCTCCTCATACCTTACCGATACCGACCTCTACTCTTTCGTAAATTCGTTCGATACCGAGGTCCGCACTGGAATCCTTGCAGCTTACTTTGCTGCACGTGCTACCCTAGAGAACCATAATGTTGCAGATATTCCCGGGCCCCCAGCTTCTGCCCTCTTCACAGCAGCTGATGACACCGAAGCATCCATATATGCGCTTTTTGGTGGCCAAGGGACCAACGAAGTCTACTTTGACGAGCTTCAGTCGCTGCACGACATCTACAAGCCCTACATTTCTCCCATAATCACATCAATCACCAATGACATTCTGCTTCCCCTCGTAGCATCCCGTCAGGGTTGCAGCTTTTACAATTACGGCATGAACGTCGCGGCATGGCTCGCAGGCACGTCTCCTCGTCCTCCTGTTGAATATCTCGCATCTATTCCAGTCTCGCTTCCCTTGATCGGTCTCACTCAGCTAGTGCAGTACCTTGTCACCTGTCACGTCTCCGGGTTCACTCCGGGCGAGCTCCGCGATCATTTCGCTGGTGCAACTGGCCATTCGCAGGGCGTTGTTTCTGCCATTGCTATTTCTGCATCTACATCTTTCGAATCATTTGATATCAACGCCAAGAAAGCCCTCCGATGGCTCTTCTTTTGTGGTATGCGCGGGCAGGAAGCCTTCCCCGTGCTTGCCCTAGAACCAAGCATCGTTCAAGACTGCATCGATGGAGGTGAGGGTGACCCCACACCCATGCTGTCGATCACGAACCTGTCCCTCGCTGTGCTGCAGCCCCATCTCGACGCTACAAACAATCATCTACCTGCCAATGCGCAGATTGCTGTTTCCCTATTCAATGGTCCCAGAAACTTTGTCGTGACTGGTCCTCCACGTTCCCTGTGTGGGCTTGTCACGAACTTGAGGAAAGTACGTGCATCTTCTGGACTTGACCAGAGCAAGGTCCCTTTTTCGCAGCGCAAACCCGCGTTTGGTGTCCGATTTTTGGTGGTGAATGCCCCGTACCACAGCGCGCATTTGAAGGGCGCTGCCGAGAAGTTGTGTGATGAAGACCTTGAAGGCGAGGAGCTTTGGGCCAAGGAAGAATTAGGCATTTCAGTATTCAATACCGAAGATGGTGCGCATATAATCACTTCACAACGCTTGTCTGGCTGATTTTATGGTCGTAGGCTCTGATATGCGTACTTCGGAGACATCCATCACGCGTTCGTTATGCGACCAGATCTTTACATCCCCCATTCACTGGACGCTCGCAACTGGTTTCCCTGACACCGCGACACACGTCATCGACTTTGGTCCCGGTGGCCTGAATGGCATTGGGCCTCTTACAGCTCGTAATCTTGAAGGTCGCGGCGTGCGCGTTATCACGCTAGGCGACAAGGGCCGCGGTGAGGCAGAGCTCTTTGACATTGACGAAGTCAAGTACGAGGAGTGGTGGAGCAAGAAATACGCACCGAAGCTTGTGAAGACAAGGTGCGTTGACCAAAGACGACGAATTTCCATTCCAGATTCTGACATAACATGACAGCGATGGTACCATCCACATTGACACGCCTTTCTCGCGTCTGCTCGGGAAACCTCCGATTATGGTCGCTGGTATGACACCCACAACTGTGAAAGCAGGATTTGTCTCTGCGGTGCTCTCTGCAGGGTATCACGTCGAGCTAGCGGGTGGAGGTCATTACAACCCTGCAGCGTTGCGTGCAAAAGTTGCCGAGATTCAAGCACAAATTCCTACAGGCGTCGGTCTCACGCTCAATGCCCTCTACATCAATCCCCGCCAATTTGGTTTCCAGTTCCCCTTGTGGCAGGAAATGCGCCGCGAAGGCTTACCTGTCGAAGGTTTCTGTGTTGCTGCTGGCATTCCCAGCACTGAGAAAGCAGCAGAGATCATCGATGGTCTAAGGAAGGCTGGTATCAGGCACGTATCGTTCAAGCCAGGTTCGGTAGATGGAATCAGGCAGGTCGTCAACATCGCAAAGTCCAACCCTGATTTCCCTATCATTCTTCAATGGACGGGAGGTCGTGCTGGTGGTCACCACTCCTACGAAGACTTCCATATGCCTGTGCTGAAAACATACAGCGCCATGCGTGCGCAGGAGAACTTGATTCTTGTCGGCGGTTCCGGTTTCGGAGGTGCTGATGATTTGTGGCCATATCTCACTGGTGATTGGTCAAAGGACCTCTACGGCCAGCAGCTCATGCCATTCGACGGATTCCTATTCGCGTCGCGCGTGATGGTGGCGAAGGAGGCGCACACGAGCTCCAGTGTGAAGGATCTCATCGTTGAAGCGCCTGGTGTGGCCGACAAGCAATGGGAGAACACGTACACGAAGCCTACTGGGGGGATCTTGACGGTGCGCTCAGAGCTGGGCGAGCCTATCCACAAAGTTGCCACGCGTGCTGTGAAGCTCTGGAAGGAGTTTGATGATACTGTCTTCAAGCTCCCGAAGGAGAAGCGCAGCCCTTGGCTCGCTGAGCGCAAAGCGGAGATCATCGGCAAGTTGAATGCAGACTTTGCAAAGCCATGGTTTGGTTGGAAGAAGGACGGGAGCGTTGCCCTCGATCTGGGCGACATGACATACGAGGAAGTCGCTCTACGCATGGTTCGTCTGATGTATGTATCGCATCAAAGCCGGTGGATCGACTTGAGCTTGAGGAACTTGACGGGCGATTGGTTGAGGCGCGTGGAGGAGAGGTTTGCAGGTGTCAATGGAGGGTTGAAGTCCAGTGTGCTGCAGAGCTTCACCGAGCTAGACGATCCCAGCAAGTTCGTGGAGTCTTTCTTCGAAAAGTATCCTGCTTCGAAGATTCAGTTGCTCGCTGCTGAGGACCGCGCATACTTCCTCACAATATCTCAACGCGCAGGTCAGAAGCCAGCGCCCTTCATTCCGATTTTGGACAGTAACTTCGAGGTGTGGTTCAAGAAGGTTTGTAACGATCGACCACATGTTGCTGAGAATGTTCACTGAACTCATGGATGAATGCAGGATTCGCTTTGGGCTGCAGAGGACATTGAAGCGGTGTTTGACCAGGACCCACAGCGTGTGTGCATTCTTCAAGGCCCCGTTGCCGTCAAGTACTCTACAGTCAAGGATGAGCCAATCAAGGATCTTCTTGGCAACATCACTTCCAGCCTCGTTGAGAAACTTCTCGAGCGATCCTATGGCGGGGACGTTTCCAAGGTACCAACTGTTGACTACCTTGCTCCTATCCCAGAGGAGGCCGAGACTCCCGATGGCGTTGCTTATGAAGAAACCGCAAAGAGTGTGACGTATACTGTCGGTGATGTGATCCCGGATACGAAGGAGTGGTTGCAGGCGCTGTCCGGCTCAGAGCTGAGCTGGCTCAAGGCATTGTTGACATCTGACACAATCGTTCAAGGCGCTGCATACATCGACAATCCACTCCAACGTGCGCTTGCGCCGAGACGTGGGCAGAAGGTGGTCATTGGCATGGAGAAAGGCTCACCAACATCTCTGGCCTTCTACGGCGGCGGTCGCTCACATGGCACGCACAAGCCTGATTTCAAAGCCGTCGAGATCCGCTACAATGCATCTTCCAAGCTGATCGACGTCACTTTCTACGAGGACAGGCGCGATGTCTCCGTGCCCCTTGCTTTGCAATTCAAATACGTACCATCTACAGGCGCGATCCCAATCCACGAGGTCGCAGTCGGTCGCAACCGTCGCATCAAAGAGTTCTACTGGAAGTTGTGGTTCGGTGACGGCGAAGAAATGCCCGAGATTGATATTCATGAGACGTTCATTGGCCCTGAGGTCACGATTTCTGCTGAGGATGTTGGGATGTTCTGTGGTGTTGTTGGTAACCAGAATGAGGCGTTCAAGACGGCGCGCACGGAGATTGTGAAGGCTCCGATGGACTTTGCGATTGTGACTGGGTGGCAGGTATGTCGTTTGTGGCTCGTATGCTTTTGGTTTTGAACTAACTGGGATAATGATTTAGGCGATTATGAAGGCGATCTTCCCTGTGTCTATTGATGGGGATCTGTTGAAGTTGGTCCACCTCTCGAATGGCTTCCGCCTTATTCCTGGCGCAACACCCTTGGTTGCAGGTGATGTCTGCATTGCTGACGCACGCATCTCGTCGGTCAAGAACACGGATGCTGGCAAGGTCGTGAAGGTCAAGGGACATGTCTTCCGTGACGGAAAGCCTGTCATTGAGGTCGTTTCGGCGTTCCTTTACCGCGGCCGTTTCATCGACTTCGAGGATACATTCGAAACTATCAACGAGCCTGACTACGTGGTAGAGATTGCCAATGATGCCGATGTCGGCGTCATGCAGTCTAAGGAGTGGTTGAGCTGGGAAGACCAGTCGACGCCTCTCAAGGCTGGCATGACCCTTGTTTTCCGAGTACAATCGCAGGTCACGTTCAAGGACAAGACCACTTATCGGGATGTTACAGTCTCTGGTGATGTGTTTTTGCGCGATCAGCTCAAGCGCTTGAAGAAAGTCGCGTCAGTGGAGTTCGAGCAGGAAGGATGCCACGGAAACCCTGTCGTTGCGCACCTCGAGCGGCGTGGCACTCAGGAAGGCCGTCTCACTCAACTCACCAATGATGGCTACACGATGTCTAGCAACATATCTACCACGTTCAATTCCCCTCTTGCAAACGAACCATACTCGAAGGTGTCGGGCGATTTCAATCCCATCCATACCAACCCTTATTTCGCAGACTACGCATCGCTCCCTGGTACTATCACCCATGGCATGTGGTCAAGCGCTGCTACGCGCCGTTACGTTGAAAACATTGTCGCGGAAGGCAATCCTGACCGTGTCGTTGCGTAGGTGAAATCTCTAGGCTCCGTGATCAGCAAACTGATTTCTTCTAGATATGATGTCGCCTTCGTTGGCATGATCTTGCCTGGCGATGAGCTGAAGGTCAACATCCGCCACATTGGCATGCGCGACGGCAACATGGTTGTGAAAGTCGAAACTTCGAACCAGCGTGAAGAGAAGGTTCTCGAGGGAACTGCAGAGGTTGCGCAGGCGACCACCGTCTATGTCTTTACCGGCCAGGGGTCACAGGAGCCCGGCATGGGAATGGATTTGTACAACAGCTCCTCCGCTGCTCGCGCGGTCTGGGAAGGAGCCGATGCGCACTTGCTCGCTGTGTATGGCTTTTCCATCGTTGAGATCGTCAAGGACAACCCGAAGGAGAAGACCATCCACTTTGGTGGCATCAAGGGTCAAGCAATCCGCCAGAGGTACATGGACATGACCTACGACACTATGGACAAGGACGGCGTTGTCAAGACTCATCCCCTCTTCGCCGACATTGACATCCGCACCCCGAAATACACTTTCAGCCACCCCAATGGTCTCCTTTTCGCTACTCAATTCGCACAGATTGCGCTTGTCGTGACCGAAAAAGCTGCATTTGAAGATATGCGCGCCAAGGGCTTCGTCCAGAAGAACTGCGCGTTTGCTGGACACTCGCTCGGTGAATACTCCGCTCTCGCCTCCATGGCTGATGTCCTCCATATATCCGCTCTTGTCGATGTTGTTTTCTACCGTGGTATTACAATGCAGCGGGCCGTCGAGCGTGATGCTCACAACCGCTCCAACTATGCGATGTGTGCTGTTAACCCTAGCCGTATTTCGAAGACTTTTACCGATGCTGCACTTCGTGAGGTAGTCGACACCATCTCCACCCGTACGAGCACGTTACTTGAGATTGTCAATTACAACGTCGAGGTCAGTGCTGTCTCAATTTGAGATCTTTCTCGTCGCTAAAGTGTATTTTGCACAGGGTCAACAATATGTTTGCGCTGGAGAGCTCCTTGCTCTTCAGACGATGACCAACGTCTTGAACTACCTGAAGGTTCAGAAGATCGACATCCAGAAGGTTTGTACTTTACTCTATTGAAATGATCGCGGCTCACCATTAGCATCAATAGCTGACTGAGCAATTCACCGTCGAGAAGGTTAAAGAGATGCTTGGTGACATCGTGATGGAATGCTTTGAGCGTGCCAAGGAGCAGCAGCGAGCAGAAGGCTACATCAAGCTCGAGCGCGGTTTTGCAACCATTCCTCTGCCTGGCATTGATGTACCCTTCCACTCTCGTTACCTCTGGGCTGGTGTCATGCCTTTCCGTGCATGTAAGTTGCAAATGTACATTACGTCGACCTAGCTAATCACATTTTTCTAGACCTCTCGAAGAAAATCAACCCGTCGCTTCTAAACCCTGACATGCTTATCGGAAAATACATCCCAAATTTGGTCGCCAAGCCATTCGACATCACGCGCGAGTACGCGCAGCTCATCTACGATCAAACGTCTTCGCCCCGTCTCGACAAGGTTCTCAAGAAGTGGGATCAGGAAGACTGGACATCCCCTGAGCAACGTCAGAAGCTTGCATATACCATCCTCGTTGAACTCCTCTCATACCAGTTCGCATCACCTGTCCGATGGATTGAAACTCAGGACTTGTTGTTTACGCAGTATCACTTCGAACGTTTCATCGAGCTTGGTCCTTCACCTACGCTTACTGGCATGGCCACCCGCACTCTCAAGGCCAAGTATGAGGCGCAAGATGACGCTGTGAGCCGCAAGAGAATCATCCTTTGCCACGCCAAGAATGTCCGCGAGATCTACTACCAGTTTGAAGATGAAGCTGTCTCGACTCCTGTTGCTGCTGAAGCTCCTGCAACTCCAACGTCTACCCCTGCCGTTCCTATCGCTGCACCCACGCCTGTCGCAGCTTCACCTTCGGCTGGTCCCGCTGCCTCCATTGAGGATACCCCCATCAAGGCTAATGATATCCTCATGTCCATCATTGCACAGAAGCTCAAGAAGAAGATTGAGGAGATTCCTGCGAGCAAGACCATTAAAGATCTCGTCGGCGGCAAGTCGACTCTTCAGAATGAGATTCTCGGAGACTTGCAACTTGAATTCTCATCTGCGCCTGAGAAGGGTGAAGAGCTGCCTTTGGAAGAACTCGGTTCTGCTCTCAGCGTCGGTCACTCCGGTGCTCTTGGCAAGTACACTTCGGGCTTGGTATCACGCATGATCGGTGGCAAGATGCCTGGTGGCTTCAACTCGTCTGCAATTAAGACGCACTTAGCAAAGAATTGGGGACTGGGATCGTCACGAGCTGACGGCGTTCTTTTACTCGGAACCACCATGGAGCCTGCCAAACATCTTTTTCGGAGGCCGAGGGCAAGGCATGGCTTGATACTGTTGTCGCCATCTACGCTCAGCGTTCCGGCATCTCCCTCTCCAGCGGAGGTGCTGGAGGTTCTGGCGGTAATTCCGCAGGTGGTGCGACCATTAATAGGGAGGAGTTCCTGAAGTTTCGTTCTGAGCAGGAGCAGTTTGCCGCTCAGCACGTTGAGCTTTACATGCGTTATCTGAACAAGGACTCTCGTGCCGGGGAGATTGCGTTTGACAAGGAGAAAGCCAACTCTGTTCAATTGCAAGCTCGCTTGGATGCTATTACGAAGGAACATGGCGACGCCTACATTGACGGTATTCAACCTGCTTTCGACCCGCTAAAGGCTCGCCACTTCGACTCTTCATGGAATTGGGTGCGACAAGACGCTCTTCTGATGTACTACGACATCATCCACGGCCGCCTCACCACCGTCGACCGCGAGCTTACTGCTCGCTGCATCGCTCTACTCAACCGCGCCGACCCCGAACTTCTCACTTATATGCAGTACAACATCGACCGTTGCGACGCTAGCAAGGGCGACACCTATGTTCTTGCCAAGCAGTTTGGCCAACAGCTCGTCGACAACACGAAGGAAGTAATCGACCAGCCACCAGTGTACAAAGACGGTAAGCATGCAGATCGATTTGTGTTCGTCACTGTTAATCACATTTTTATACCAGTGACATTCCCCACTGCTCCTCATACTGAAGTCACGGAGAAAAGTGACATTGTCTACTCCGAGGTCGTCCGGGAGAATGTTCGCAAGCTGGAAGCTTATGTTGAAGAAATGGCCAGTGGAGATACCATCTCTACCGTTAACATCCAGAAAGTTCAAGACGATGTTTTGAAGCTGTGGACCGTGGTCAGATCCCAACCCGGCATCAGTCAAGACCAGAAGAACCGCATCAAAGCGTTGTATGAAGGAGTCGTCCGTTCCCTCAGAAAGGGTCCCGAACAAGCCCGCACACGCACTCGTAGTCGTCGCTCTTCTTCACAATTCCTTCGTCCGCAGATCTCCGCTACAACCACCGTATCCGCAGACAAGGTCCCTCTGCTCCATCTCAAACGCAAGGTGGGCAGCAATTGGGAGTACTCTAGTAACTTGACTGGCGTGTACCTGGACATTCTTCACGAGATTGCCACCTCGGGCACTACCTTCAAGGATAAGAACGCTCTTCTCACTGGTGTTGGCAAGGGCTCCATTGGTGTAGAGATCTTGAAGGGTCTTCTGTCGGGTGGCGCACATGTCGTTATCACTACCTCGCGCTACAACCGAGCGACCGTGGAGTACTACCAATCCATCTACCAGAGCTTTGGCGCCCGAGGATCCGCTCTCACTGTTGTTCCCTTCAACCAAGGTTCGAAGCAGGATGTTGAAGCACTCGTTGACTATATCTATGCCACCCTCGGTCTCGATCTCGACTACATTCTTCCCTTCGCCGCAGTGCCCGAGAATGGCCGTGAAATTGACGGTCTGGATGACAAGTCTGAGCTTGCCCACCGCATCATGTTGGTGAACTTGCTGCGCATCCTTGGTGCAGTCAAGAACAAGAAGGCCTCTCGTCACTTCGTCACCAGACCAACGCAGGTCATTCTTCCCCTGTCTCCCAATCACGGTCTTTTCGGAAACGATGGTCTCTATTCAGAGTCCAAGATATCTCTAGAGACTTTGTTCAACCGCTGGAACTCGGAGAGCTGGGGCGAGTATCTGTGCTTGGCTGGTGCTGTTATCGGGTGAGTATTGTCGCAATTTTCTCCTGTAGCTTGATGGCTTATGCCACATAGGTGGACCCGTGGTACAGGCCTCATGGACGCTACCAACATTGTCGCACACGAAGTTGAGAGTCACGGTGTCCGTACCTTCTCGGCGAAGGAGATGGCGTTCAACATTCTAGGCTTGATGCACCCATTGCTCTTCAGCATTACCCAGGTTGAGCCTATCTGGGCTGACCTCAATGGCGGTATGGATCGTCTCCCTGACCTTGCTGATATCACAAGCCGCATTCGCATGAATTTGAACAAGAAGAGCGAACTTCGTCGCGCAATTGCGCGTGACAATGCTCTTGATTTCAAGGTTATCAATGGAGCGGAGGGTGAGCGTGTCTTGCAAACCGTCAATGTGGTCCCTCGAGCAAACTTCACATTTGAATTCCCTGCCCTGGAACCAACGTCATCCCTGCATGATCTCGAGAAACTTCGCGGCATTATCGATCTAGAGAAAGTTGTCGTCATCACTGGATTCGCCGAGGTCGGTCCTTGGGGTAGCTCGCGTACTCGTTGGGAAATGGAGGCACGAGGAGAGTTCACGATTGAGGGCTGTATTGAGATGGCCTGGCTCATGGGTCACATCAAGCACTTCGATGGGCGTCTCAAAGACGGTTCGCTGTACGTTGGCTGGGTTGATTCTAAGACTGGCGAACCTGTCGACGACAAGGACGTCAGAAGTCGCTACGAGAAGGAAATTTTGACTCACGCTGGTGTGCGTTTGATTGGTGAGTCGCGTCTCAACCTTTTTTGGTCAATTATGAATACCCTCACAGAGCCCGAGCTATTCCGCGGCTATGATCCCAAGAAGAAAGTCTTTAACCAGGAGATCGAGCTTGTTCATGACTTGGAAGCAATCGAAGTTGCGCAATCTGAAGCCGAGAAGTTCAAGTATGAGCATGGCGACAAATGCGACATCTGGACCGGAGAAGGAGACCAGTGGTTCGTCAAATTCAAGAAGGGTGCGCGCGTATTTGTCCCCAAGGCGTTCAAGTTCAGTCGCCTTGTTGCTGGTCAAATTCCAACTGGATGGGATGCTGGCCGCTACGGTATTCCACCAGATATCATCGCTCAAACAGATCGCGCCACTCTCTGGGCTCTTGTTTGCACTGCTGAGGCTTTGAACATGTCTGGAATCACGGATCCCTACGAACTATACAAGTACTTCCACCCCTCTGAAGTCGGCACGTGCGTCGGCAGTGGCATGGGCGGTACAGAAAGTCTAGCACAGATGTTCAAAGACCGCCGCGAAGAGAAAGACGTTCAGAACGATATCTTGCAGGAGACGTCAGTTCACCTGCCTTTCCTTGATGGATATGCGTAATTGACCTGTCTTCACAGTTTCATCAACACTACCGCTGGATGGATTAATCTTCTTCTGATGTCTTCGAGTGGCCCAGTGAAGATTCCTGTTGGCGCTTGGTGAGTGTTACTAAGGAATCATGGTTTGTTATTCCTCACGTTATCTCAAATTTCAGTGCGACTGCGCTTCAATCTCTCGAGATCGCCTCTGATACGCTGTTATCTGGGAAGGCGAAAGTCATGATTGCCGGTGGATTCGACGACATCAGCGAAGAAGGCTCTTACGAGTTCGCCAACATGAAGGCCACGAGCAACGCCGAGACTGAGTTCGCCATGGGACGTGAGCCCACTGAGATGTCCCGTCCCGCTACAACCACTCGCTCAGGCGTAAGTCCTTTGATCCATACCTTGTATATATTGGACTCACCCATTTTGCTTGATAGTTCATGGAGTCTCAAGGGACTGGTATACACATCATCATGACTGCAAAGACAGCCTTGGAAATTGGTGCTCCTATCCGTGGTATTCTGGCATTCACGTCGACTTCCACGTAAGTTTACGTCAAACCCGAATGACATACGATTGATCATCGTTTTACAGTGACAAGGCTGGACGATCTATCCCAGCTCCTGGTCGCGGTGCTCTTTCTGTCGCAAGGGAACTTCCATCGAAATACCCCCTTCCTAGTCTCAGTCTTGATTACCGATCTCGCCAGATCGCCTTCAGACGCAAGCAGATCTCCGAGTGGCTCGACCACGAGCTTGCTCAGTTGCAGGAGGAGATGGACGCTCTCGAGGCCGATGGCGGGAATGTTGACAAGGAATACTTTTCATCCCGTGTTAGCGATATCGAGAAGGAAGCTCGCGGTCAAGAGAAGGAGGCTTTGGCTACGTATGGCATGCTAGAGGGTACTGATGCTCGTGTGGCTCCTATGCGCCGTGCACTCGCGGTGTGGGGCTTGACAGCAGATGACGTTGGTGTCCTCTCAATTCACGGAACGAGTACTGGCGCGAACGAGAAGAACGAGACGCAGATCTGGCACAACATCTTCGAGTCCATGTCACGCACCCACGGCAATGCCGTTCCTGTTATTGCTCAAAAGAGTTTGCTTGGACACTCAAAGGGTGGTTCAGCAGCGTGGCAGATGGCAGGTTTATTGCAGACTGTCATTACTGGTATTATCCCAGGTAACCGTAACAGCGAGTAAGTACTTCGTCTTCAGATTGGCTTCCCTGCTAATGGCATCTTTTAGCAACATCGATGCCCGATTCGAAGCTCATCACTTCCTAATGTTCCCATCGAGGCCTATTCATACTGATGGTATCCGCGCTGGTGTCATGGTGAGTTTCACTGATCCGTCGTCATCAGGGGCTAACACCGTGCCTACTAGTCATCCTTCGGTTTCGGTCAAGTCGGGGGCACCGCAGTTGTTGTTCATCCCCGTTATCTCTTCGGTGCTCTCGAAACCTCCGATTATGAGTCATACAAGATACGCAACCAGTCACGTGCACAAGAGGCATACAAGGTTATGACTGAGATGATGACCTCCAATACCCTTGTCAAGATCAAGGAAGGCCCACCGTATAGTCCCGAGTTGGAGCAGGCGGTCCTCATGAACCCCATGGCTCGTGCAACATTCAACCCGAAGACTCGCAGCTACTCGTATACCGCCAACCTTGACAAGAGCATTCCATTTGATACTTCCAACGCCAAAGTTGTTGCAGATGCTCTTGCGTCAAAGGGATCTGTAACAGGAGTCGGTGTCGATCAAGAGCTGATCTCCTCCGTGCCGTCCTCTAACCCTTGTTTTGTTGAACGCAACTTCACCGAGGCTGAGATTGCCTACTGCCGCGCCCAACCGTCACCTTCATCCTCCTTTGCAGCTCGATGGGTAGGGAAGGAAGCAGTGTTCAAGTCGCTGGGTGTGCCATCAAAGGGCGCCGCCGCTGCGATGAAGGACATCGAGATCCTGCCTGACGAATCTGGTGTTCCGACTGTAACTCTTCACGGCAACGCAAAAGCTGCTGCACAGGGTAAAGGGATCACTAATGTGTTGGTGTCTTTGAGTCATTCTGAGGTATGTGTTTTGAGCCACAAAACCAAATCGTGACCTGACATGTGCTCTGCATCAGACCGTTGCTATCGCTTTCGCTCAAGCTTCATCATAGAAAATCGTTCACCTTGGACCCCGTAACTGTCATGTTTTCGATAATTCAATACTTTACGCATGAATGAAACTGATATCCGTTGTTGTAACATAGAGTAGACTGGAAATAATAGATTTCTTTGCTTTCATAGGCGTGCAAATGCGAGGCTAGCTAGTAGCAGTATTAAGGAACATACAAGCTATTCTGAATGATGTAGTTGGCGATAGACGGGGTAACGAGTCCCCTCCATGTCTCGTCCTTGAGTGCAACCTTTGTTCTCACTTGGGTTGAACTAGTTTGCTCGTCAACGCTGTCGGCACCTATGCCGATCAACGCAACCCGCTCGTTCTCCACAAATTCCTTTGCTGCGAATAAAGTCTTTGCTTCTACTTCCTCTTGTACCATATGTCCCAATTCTGCCAATTTTCGCTGAGCATACACCACATAACAATCATCTCCCTCAGGCGAGAAAAACAAACGAAGAGCATCCATCATCGCAGCTTCAGATGCATAATATCTCGGAGACAGCAGGCGGACGAGAGTATCAAAGCCAAGCAGGAATACTAGGCGTGGATCTGGTGTTGATATTTCGTCAGAAGTGGGTGATATTGCCATCCCGTCCAGAGCAGTTGCCGGAGAATACAAGCCCGAAATCTGGGCATTCAGGAACTGCCGGAGAACTACGGCTTTTCCGACAAAGGTTGGTTCATCGACGATGGCTATTGCAACATTGGCATGCGCAGAATCGGATTTATTCTTGGGAAGCTGTGAGACTGATGCTGACATGTCCTTTGATAAGAGGTACATCATCTCCAGACGCTGCTCATATGTTGCATCACCAGATTTAAGTGTTTTGTCGGCGTTCCGCACGGATAGCAGCAATAGCCTTGCATCATAATCAAGCTCAGCTGCTGATGCCAATGCCGAGCCTGTGAGGCCAGACTTCATGGTGTACTGTGGAGGTCGAGAGTTTGCCAGAGCGAGATGGGCACATGTCGGAGGATTAAAGGAAGAGTCCAAGACAGATATACGAATGGTGTCAAGTTTATGTTGCGGGTGAATGGGCAGTCGAGGGCAAGGCCACCGTTCGTGGGATGTGTACACGAGTTCCACAGGAGACTCGTGCCTCTGTACTTTCTGCAGGAGTTTGAGTGCGTGACCGGGAGACCACAGCGGTTTTGGGTTCATATTTATTTCAGCCGCAGTGACAGCCCGGCGTTGGAAGTACTGAGGTAGTTCTGGCTCCGCGTTATTTCACAAGTCGAGAAGTATTATAGACCCACCAAGAACAAATAGTGACCTGAGATAAGATGTCAAGTTAAATCTGACTCGTCTGTATAAGATTGCCTTCCATAATTGGACGTCCTGTCATCAAGCAAACCTTCAGTCACATCTTTCGCTCCAACCATCACTCATGGAGAAGGACGCAGACGGTTTTTATACCCCGAAACTGGAAGGTCTGTGATGTATTGCTACCAGATACCATAAATTTGACACTTTGCAGCTTCTGCGCCACTTGCACAGGATGATAGCAAGGATACGAAGGAAGTAGAACAGCCTGAGCCTGTTCCACTTTCAAGTTGTGCGTGCAGGTCGCTTCGTTGTCTTGCAGCGAAACTGATACCATGCTCTTAGCTAGAACCGACTTGATATCGTCGACGTTCGAGGTCACGGTAAGTTTAGGAGCCGCAATACTAAATTGTCAATTGACTCACTACATTTCTAGGTCACACTTGCAGACCAGCAAGCCGACCCGAATTCCCCTTTATTTAGCGCCAAAACATTCGAGGAGCTTGGACTGTACGTGATCGTATCCTATTATGTTATGTCGCTTTAACGATTGATCATAGCCATCAAGATTTATTGAAGGGTCTCTATGATCTTGGTTTTTCGAAACCGTCGAAGATCCAAGAGCGTGCTCTGCCGCTACTGCTTGCGAATCCGTGTGTGCACTAGCTCGCGTAACATGGAATCGTTTTGCTGATCGCTACCTCAAGTCCTCAAAACATGATCGGACAATCGCAATCTGGCACAGGCAAGACTGCCGCATTTGTGCTTACCATGTTGAGTCGTGTAGATTTCTCCAAGAACAAGACACAGGTCAGTTTCAAGTGCACTTTTCCAGATCTCCATTAAGTCTGGCTGTAGGCACTGTGTCTAGCTCCTTCACGAGAACTTGCACGTCAGATTATGTCTGTTGTCGTTGCCATGGGCAAATTTACTCCAGTCCAGACGGAGTACGCAATAAAGGATAACCTCCCAAAGGGCGCATCACGAATAACTGCACACGTTGTTGTCGGGACTCCCGGAACAATGACAGATCTTTTAAGAAGAAAGGTCATCGATACATCTGAAGTCAAGGTGTTTGTTCTCGATGAAGCGGATAACATGCTTGATCAAGATGGACTTGGTGATCAAACACTGCGGGTAAAGAAGTGAGCACATTTTTCTCTCGTTTGGACTACAATTCACAAAAAAAACAATGCAAGCCTCATTCCCCGAACAGGCGTTCAAATTATCCTGTTCTCGGCAACGTTCCCAGATCACGTCCGGAATTTCGCTAGTAAATTTGCTCCCAGTGCAAACAAGATTGAGCTTCAGAGGGAGGAACTCTCTGTGGAGGGCATTCGGCAATTTTATATGGATTGCAGAAATGAAGAACACAAATATGACATTCTCGTGTCCCTGTACCAACTTTTGACGATCGGTCAGAGTATCATCTTCTGCCAGGTTAGCAAGATGACGTCTACCTACTTGTACCTCACTAACCATTCCCTCTGCTCTTCCTAGCATCGTCATACAGCTGATAGAATATCACAACGCATGTCAGCTGAGGGCCACAAAGTGGCATCGCTGCATGGTGCCAAGGACGCCGCAGAGCGTGACGCTATTATTGACAACTTCCGTGAAGGACGGGACAAAGTCCTTATTACGACGAATGTCATCGCACGTGGCATCGACATCATGCAGGTCAACATGGTGGTGAATTACGACCTGCCATTGATGAATGAGCGGGGAAATCAACACTCCAATGACGCAAAACCAGACGTTGAGACGTACATTCACCGTATTGGTAGGGAGATTCAAAGATTCGTTCCGCGCCTTACTAACAACCCCTGTTTCTCAAGGCCGCACTGGTCGCTTCGGACGCAAGGGTATCTCAATAAACTTCGTCCATGACCGCCGAACCTGGTCACAAATGGAGGAGATTGAAAAGACACTGAACAAGAAGATTATCCGAATAGAGACCAACGATCTGGAGGAGATGGAAGAGGTGCGTGCATAATCTTTGATTCGCTTTTCGCTTAGGAAATCTGATTTCATTGCTCTGTAGAAAATGAAGAAGGCGTTGAAGTAATCTGTGCTTTTGAACTTGGATGTGGATTCTGTGTTGTATTCTCTTTCTGATCATGTAATGTCGCCTCGCGACCTTAATCGACCACGTTCTCGTGGCTGGATGGAAGTTTCAATTGCGTGCGATTTTGTACTATAATTTCTGGATCTGGGTATGGACCAGGGATCGAGGAAATTGTAGAAAGCGGGTGCACGTAGCATTCGGTGAAAATGGCGTATATCTACGCGAGGCCAAGTAGCATGATTTACATATCAATAGCAAAGCATCTGAATGCCTGGATGTTACTACATGATAGTTGAGTGCCAGCAAGCCGAACTCAACACGAGGAGACCGAAATGTCATTAGCACATTGAAACTACAAATCACTACCAGATGCTGGTATTGTAGTGTAGAAATTCTAGGCCAGGAATAGGGATCTCTTTTGATTGCCTACAAAATGTTGTGAGCAACGACCCAGAAGTATCGGAGCAGACTTACAGCTCGCGCACTGTAATGAAGGAGTCGTCAAGAACAGTGAGCATGTAATTAATTTATGCTCACCTCGAATTACAAAATTGGCCAAGACTGCGAAGAACAGAAGTGCACTGATAAAGACAGGTCCAACGATGTGGTCTAGGAATTGACAGTGAGCTGGGATCGACCATGAAACCATCAGATTAACCATAATGCCCAGGGTCGCGTTTGCGAATCATCGTGACCCTATTCTGATAGATTACAAAACCGTAGGCCTAAATCTCGTAGCGTGAGCATTGTTTAATTGCAAAGAGCAAACTTGCGGGTGTTCACCAAAACACCAATGCTGATCAAGGCATAAGCATATGCGAATCTTCGTGCTACCACGTCTCGAGACGCATTGAAGAGAGCAATCGCCAAGGTTCCCAATAGCACAGAGAGATTTAGCCAGGAAATCCATGCTTTAATTGGCGTTAGCAAATGGCAGGAGAGAGGAAGGGGATAAACGCTAACTCCGTTCATTGGCAAACCATACCTTTCCCTCAATCTTCAAAGACGTCGCCACTTTCTTAGGAACACGTATCTGAGGCGGAACGGAGTTGATGGCATTATAATCTCTGATGGTGGGTCTTTGCCCATCGATGTCGTGGTCCGCGTCTGGGATATCATCTTCTCTCGTGTAGCGCAAGGGCCTTTGGGTGTTTTCGGGAAGAGACGCTAGGGCAGATGAAGAGAACGGAAAAATTGCAATCCATGATCGCCTGAACAGGCCGACGTGCTCTTCGTCTTCTGGCTGTTTGCTAGAGGCCATGGTTTATACAAGACTGTCACTTGGAAGTTGAATCCAAGGAACAGATTGATTATTAATAGTCTTTTAACTTATTAAGTGCCCCGATCAAGTCACTACCGTGACCACTTTCAAAGCTTCACTCGTCCGACGCCATTTTGTTCAACCTGGTTGTAGGACTCTATTCACAGTAGGACAACTCACACATCTTGTTTTCTTGTGCGTTAGGTCACAGAAGGACAATGCACTACGGGTTTTCTGCCTTGAAGACATACGGTACAGATTAGCGACAGTCCCTCGCCTAGTGTGAAAACTTCACACTCCAAAAAATCACGGGCGAGGCCTTCTGGAACTTTGCTATTCTTAGAATGCAAGTGAGAGAACTCTTGTCTCATGAAGGGCATTCTGAAGGAAGGCCAAGAATGCCTAGAAGAACTTTATTGCCTTCGCAGTGATATTTGCAGGGCTGCTTCCTATTGAACTTATAGATTAACTGATAGGGCCATGCGACCAAGTTGATCGTGTCGCTGCAGTGTGCGTGACTGGAGCTTTCGGTCCTTTGATCCCTTAAATCACTCATGACCTCGATTCAACAGGCGGATTGCTTCGCTTCAATAGGTTTGCTGCTGAGACCAGAACTACGATAGTTACGTGCTGTCAGTGGAGAACTTCATCCTTGAAATGCGTGAAGGTCTGCCTCAGCCTTGACAAACTCATCGCACTCCATTTGACTCTTCTTGACATCTACCAGATACAAGAACATGGTGCTGATAGTTCCTCTATATTTATCGGTCCCGTCAGCAATGGAAGGGCACGAACGAATCATGGCCTAGACGACGCACAGTCCGAACAAAAATGCAAATGGCATATTGTTGTTGTTGCCACTCGCGGTAATGACAGCAGATGACACGAGCGGGCCAATGAAGGCAGAGGTCTTGCCGACCTTTAAACATGCGTGAGTTAGCAGCTCGTGCAGAACGCCCTTGATTGCCTACTACGGAGAAAAGCGCGAAAAACAAGAACCTAAAGGACTGTAAGGAAGCTGGAGCGCCCGGAGTAGTGGGTTACGTGCATTTGGGGAAGAGGAGACACTTCGCTAATCATGGTTTGGCTGTATGCATACCAAGGGCATACCATGAGCCCGTAGAAAACCTGATACAACCTAAATTTATGTGTCAGGCAGGGGAATACGTAGAACAACAGGGGCGAACCATATTTCCCATGTATGTTTGAATCCGAATTTGTCGGTGTGAATGCCAATGAGGCCCCAAAGAGTCAAAACCTACACACCCATTATTCAAAGGGCGCCAAGAGCAACAAGAAACTTTTACCAAAATCCAAATGACATTGAAACTCAACATCTACCAACATTGAGAAGAGTAAGATCATGGCAAGAATGTGGAGCATCAGTCACACCGTTTTTGTGGATATCTTGAATTTCTTCTGCACCAGCCAGAAGGAGCTATAGACGACAGTGTCAATAACACAGTAATAAGCAGACGATGTTTAACCTACTATATTCCAATTGCTTGCGTGATAATACCAACAATCAGCAGGAGTGTCAGCTGCAAGGTTGAGTACGACACTATGCTAAGAACAATGCTCTATTCAATATGTAGAATGTTGTTCCATCAAACAAACCTATTCTGCAGCGTTGCGATGACGGTGCTAATGTCTAATCAGTCTATGAAGGACAGGGCATTGTGGACATGCTCACACACTAGTGTTTAAAACGTCTCCCCTGATAGTGCTGTTAGAATGATCTCCGGTTGTAGGGCATTTCGCGTACATGAGGAAATAGAATATGAGATATAGGAACGTTTGCTTTAGCCTCATGCATTGCCGCATGGCAATATATGTTTGCCTAAATCCGATCATAAAAAACGAACTGCTTGGAGGAAGAGCTAGTCCAGGATGTCGTTTTTCGAGGAGGAACCATGGCAGTGCACAAAGTACTGTCATACAACTGCATGAGCTTCACACATGCACCCATGAAATCAACTCACACCATAGTGCACCGGAGAATGCAATCAAGACACTAAACGCTTTCGTGTTGTTTGCGGTACTGTCGCCTGCTTTCAGTCCTTCGAGGATTCCCACCATAACGACAAGAATCAGGATTTCACCAATGGAGGAGACGGTGAGGGAGATGTTCGAAACTCGATTGCGAGACAGAGATTCGAATTCTGCGTGTTCGTCCCAGCTAAATCCGTACATGAACCTGATATTTCGCGGAGAGGTGTTACGAAGTATATACCTTTTCCCTCCAATGGTAACAAGCTGAGCAGAACTTTCAACTTCCGGAAGGTAGCGCACGAGCCCAGGAAATGCAGCTGTCCAAAATGTGAGGGCACCCTATGTTGTTTTCAAGTCTAAATCCAAACGCGTGGACATGTGATAGACCTACCTGATATGTTATCACTAGAAAATGTACAAGTGAGTTCACCACATCTTCCTGACCTTGGGACACTTACAGCCCAGGATATAAAGAGCCACACCAGCCTGCCATTTGGATGGATCTTCTACTCCAAGCCAGGCAAATGACACTGCAACCGCAGCAAGCGTGAATATGACGGTTATGTTCGGTCTACAAAATCTTCAATGTCGATACACGCGTCATTCAATGGCATGAATCCACACCTCCACGTGCCGTAGTCTGCCCAGGCCCCAATCAGAAGCAGGAGTACCGCCTGGATGGCAAAGCTAATGCCATTGGTCAAGAGCACAATTGAATTAACTATATAGAGAGGTCACCATGATGGATCTCGAGACGTGTTTAGTTGAGATCACTAACTGTTCCTGATCTTGCCGAGAAAAGGCAGCACGCAATCTGTGTTGCTACTACAAAGAGCGGAAAATGGGGGCTGACTTGGATCGTAGCCTGCCAGGAAGAGCAAGTTCTGAAATTGAGAAGGTCCAAAGTTAAAACCTGAAAGACCATTGTTTCCCTAATGAGAGATAAGCTAGTCCCGCTGAGTGGTTCTGTTCGGCGTTCGCAAAACTTGCGACGTTAGTTCACTTACAACATAGTAGAGATAAAACGACCAGAGCTCAACACGCGAGGTGGTCGGGGAGGCGGGTACCTCGAGATCGCTGAGCTTTTGGCTTGACGTCATGTTGATACCGACAGCTGGACACTGGCAGGTGCGCATTTCAGAATCTGTACCGCACATGGACAGGTCACAAGCAAGAAGGCTATATCAATTATTTTCAGGATGAGTCGATATACCGTGGCGTCTGTATGTAGTAATTCAATTACTCAAACAAAACTTGAGTGCTAACGGCGTTCTTTGAACTTGAAGGAGAGTAAAGGCAAGCGCGAGCGAATAATCGATGCTGCGTCGGTGTGCACCGTGTGGTTATGATTTAAATTCACCTTGCTTGCAAGGTCATCCGTGAGGTTGTGGTTCAAATTTTAAGTAGCGGTCACGGTTGCCTACGGTTGCAAAGCGGTTGACTTTGAAATCTGACCCAGGTCACCTAATTCGGCTTGCTCAGAGACTGCATGTGACTGTAAGGGGCCAACCGACAAGTACTCAGGCCTGCAGGCTTCTTCATCGTCTACCCATGCACGCGGCCTTGGGAAACCTCGAAGTAATCTACACGATTTGCTCATACACCCACCTTGGATCACTTCCTGTGCTTGCATCCACATGCCGCGCGTTTGAGCGTCCAGCACTTAATATCCTTTGGAGGGATTTGCAGTCCCCGGAGCCTCTTATTAAATGTTTACCAAGTGACCTATTTAGCACTGATCGAGGACGTATGGTAGGCGCCCACATTTCGTATGATTTGTGGGTTTCAGATTGAGTTCACTTCTCAGGTACTACAAAAACCTCTTGACGCCATGATGTGGGATACTCTTTGCAAATACACGTCCCGCGTACACTCAATCACTGTAACACAATCGTCCCGCTTGGTGGCCATCATCGAGCCTCTTGGTTCTCTAATGCTGTCCTGTCCTTCAGCACCTGCATCTTTGTTTCCGAACCTTCACAAATTAATATGGTCTGGCGATGGAACCAACGGCGCTGCAGAGGTTTTGCGCATGGCTTTGGTTCCCTCCCTATTGGTATTGGACGTGCAAATTTCTTCAGCTTCTTCTGCCTTTCTCTCGGTCCTTTCGTCTGCTGGGGCCTTGTGTCCTCAACTCCAGGACATGGCTCTGCGAATTCATCCTGCAACCGACGAGTCGTTTCGAAAAATCTCACCCTTCGTCACACAACCTATTTCTCAGCTCCGCAATCTTCGCTCGTTATCGGTATGGGATCTAGGAAACCAAGGCATCGAGCACGTTATGCAACTAAAACCTCTGCGGTCACTATGCTTGGACTTAAAGACACCTTTGGTTTGCGAGAGAAAATTGCGTCCAGAATTTCCCGGCTTTAATGATTTAATTTTTTTGGGCCTTTCTACCGATACGCTCAAGCGTGCCTCGAACTTCTTGAGCTCATTTCAGGTCATAGAAAGCAGAGAGATAGAGATCAAGGTTGACTTCAACCATGCTGCTCAAAACTCCACAAGTGGATCGCCGATGCTAGCCCAGTTCTTCACTATCCTCCAAGAGAGATGCGATACCGACAAACTTGGCGAAACAACCGAAACAACCGAAATACGCGAAATACGCGCAAACCACGCGAGAATTTGGGTGATGGGAAAAAACCGTCCTCCCTTACTTTTAAGATTTGAAACTTGCAATTGATTTCTTCGTCTAGGAATTTGTATTTGGCACAAACAATTATTTTCACATTTTGTCCGGCGGAACCCCCCATAGTGCACCGTGTGTTTATGATTTAAATTCACCTTGCTTGCAAGGTCATCCATAAGGTTGTGGTTCAAATTTTAAAGTAGCGGTCACGGTTGCAAAGCGGTTGACTTTGAAATCTGACCCAGGTCACCTAATTCGGCTTGCTCAGAGACTGCATGTGACTGTAAGGGGCCAACCGACAAGTACTCAGGCCTGCAGGCTTCTTCATCGTCTACCATGCACGCGGCCTTGGGAAACCTCGAAGTAATCTACACGATTTGCTCATACACCCACCTTGGATCACTTCCTGTGCTTGCATCCACATGCCGCGCGTTTGAGCGTCCAGCACTTAATATCCTTTGGAGGGATTTGCAGTCCCCGGAGCCTCTTATTAAATGTTTACCAAGTGACCTATTTAGCACTGATCGAGGACGTATGGTAGGCGCCCACATTTCGTATGATTTGTGGGTTTCAGATTGAGTTCACTTCTCAGGTACTACAAAAACCTCTTGACGCCATGATGTGGGATACTCTTTGCAAATACACGTCCCGCATACATTCAATCACTGTAACACAATCGTCCCGCTTGGTAGCCATCATCGAGCCTCTCGGTTCTCTAATGCTGTCCTGTCCTTCAGCACCTGCATCTTTGTTTCCGAACCTTCACAAATTAATATGGTCTGGCGATGGAACCAACGGCGCTGCAGAGGTTTTGCGCATGGCTTTGGTTCCCTCCCTGTTGGTATTGGACGCGCAAATTTCTTCAGCTTCTTCTGCCTTTCTCTCGGTCCTTTCGTCTGCTGGGGCCTTGTGTCCTCAACTCCAGGACATGGCTCTGCGAATTCATCCTGCAACCGACGAGTCGTTTCGAAAAATCTCACCCTTCGTCACACAACCTATTTCCCAGCTCCGCAATCTTCGCTCGTTATCGGTTTGGGATCTAGGAAATCAAGGCATCGAGCACGTTATGCAACTAAAACCTCTGCGGTCACTATGCTTGGACTTAAGGACACCTTTGGTTTGCGAGAGAAAATTGCGTCCAGAATTTCCCGGCTTTAATGATTTAAATTTTTTGGGCCTTTCTACCGATACGCTCAAGCGTGCCTCGAACTTCTTGAGCTCATTTCGGGTCATAGAAAGCAGAGAGATAGAGATCAAGGTTGACTTCAACCATGCTGCTCAAAACTCCACAAGTGGATCGCCGATGCTAGCCCAGTTCTTCACCATCCTCCAAGAGAGATGCGATACCGACAAACTTGAAGTTCTTACCCTTCTTGGAATTTCTGGAAAGGTACGCGCAGAACCGGACGTCTTCATGCCATTGCAGGCATGCCGCAATCTAACTCGGCTGTCTGTCGAGAGGGGCTGTGATGTTTCCATGTCTGACGAGGAACTCTACCAGCTGGTGAGAGACTGGCCAAAGCTCGAGGTGCTCAAAATCAGCTGCTGTAATTCCTCCGATGACACCACAATGCCCACATTACATGGGTTAATCGGATTACTCCGGCTCTGCCCCAACCTGGCCTCGCTTGCTCTTGTCGTTGATACCACCAAGCTGGACGGCATAAATCTCAAAAATCCTGGCGGGGGAAGCTGCAATAAGTATCTCAAACACCTCGTCCTTGGAGAATCACCAGTCGGGACCCCACTGAAGGTGGCTCTCATCCTCAGTGGCCTCTTTCCCAACTTGGAGCATGTCAATTTTGAGTGTTCGGATACAGCGCAGACAAAGAAGTCAGTTTTGGAGCGACGGGCATCAGTCAACAGTTTCCTTGGTGGCTTTAGCATTGTGAGGGAGCGTTGCACTGAAGCATGATGTTGTCGTCTGACTGTGACTTAATTGTGGGTCATGAATGCATGATCGCCCACAATTTACGTAAATGAATGATGCCGAGTACTTGTTTACTTGTGTCGTAAGTCACATCGTAGGAGTACATCGTCAACCACCTAAAATCTCTTGTATAATAGGGCTGTCCATGTTCTGAGTTGGGTGCGTCGCGAGCGACGAAGGCGTTCAGAGCGTTGTTTCCGGCAGTCCGGTGGACATGTCGTCGGGTCCATAGACTTCCATTCCCACGTGTGCTCATTATATACTCCTGCCAGCGAGTCGGAGTTGACGTCAGTTGACTCCAGACAGTTCTGGGATGTTCTGGGGAAATCGAAACAGAGGGCTTTTGTGTCCTGAACTTTCCTGAATTTGAGGCTTTCACAGCCGCAGCACTATATAGTATTGACTTCCAAGTCGTCTAGTACAACAACGAAATAAGTATATCACCATATGGGTGCCGACTACTACAAGCTCTTGGGCATTTCTCGGGATGCCGGCGAAGATGAAATTAAGAAGGCGTACAAGAAGATGGTGTGTAGTTCTTTCATGTTCGCACTTGTTCGAGCTGACATCTCGTCCCCAGGCTCTGAAATGGCATCCAGACCGTAACGCAGGGTCTGAAGAAGCCTCGAAGAAGTTTAAGGAGGTATGTGAGACATCCCGCTGTATGCTCCTGGCTGATGGATTATTAGATTTCAGAAGCCTTTGAAGTCCTCAGCGACAAGAACAAACGAACCATTTATGACCAAGTTGGCGAAGAGGGGCTCAAAGGCGGAGGACCTGCGCCTGGCGCTGGTTTCCCTGGTTTCGCTGGTGGTTCAGGCTTCTCTAGCTCATCAGGCTTCCCAGGGGGCGCCACATTTACATTCACGTCTAGCCCTGGGGGCGCGTCAACAGGTGGATTTGCGCCAACTGACCCACACAAAATGTTCGAGTAAGTAACATGCATGTATTGTCCAGCATTTAATATTCAGTTACTAAACGGTCTTTTAGAAGCTTTTTCAGCCAATTAGGCGGAGGTATGGGTGGCATGGGCGGTTCTCCAATGTTTGGTGGCATGGGAGGTTCTTCAGGTTTCGGTGGCATGGGAGGTTCTTCAGGTTTCGGTGGCATGGGCGGTTCTTCAGGTTTCGGTGGAGCGAGTGGTGGCAGGAGTGGCAGCAGGAGTGGTACGAGTGGCATGGGCAGAAGTCCAAACATTTTTGATGATGACGACGATACAGGTGGCGGTGGGTCTTACTTTGGGATGCCGGGGGGGATGCCATCGGAGCGACAAGCTCCTCGACACCAGTCGTCAACATCAACATCAACATCTTCCTCGGCCCCTTCAGAAACCACTCGGCCACTGAAGCTATCACTTGAAGAACTATATTCGGGCACGACCAAACACCTGAAGGTCAGCAGACGACTATTGGGTGGCTCTACGGAGGACAAGGTGCTGGAAATCCAGGTGATCCCGGGCTGGAAGAGCGGCACGAAGATCCGTTTCCCTCGAGCTGGCAATGAGCAGCCGAACGGCGAGGCACAAGATCTAGTATTCGTCGTGGAGGAGAAACCACATGAGGTTTTCACACGGGAAGGAGATGATCTGATTTGCCGCCTCAGGATACCCTTGGTGGACGCACTCACAGGCGTAGACGGAAAGAAGACCATCGTGGCTCTGGACGGTCGGAAGTTGCAGATTCCGTTGCCTGGTGGGGTGGTGAAACCTAATCAGGAGACAAGAATTCCCAACGAAGGGATGCCGATTAGAAAGCAGGGCAGCACGAAGAAGAAAGGCGACCTCATAGTGCGATGGGATGTCGTATTCCCAGACCGTCTTACGCCCACACAAAAAGAGGGGCTGAAGAAGTTGTTGGGGTAATCATGTATTACTATCAGGGCATCATCAACCTCCAGTCGACTCCACTCGTTAGATTAGCATATCAACTGTACTTTTTAATTCATTTCACGATCAGTCTCACGAGATATGATTGCTGTCGTGTCCAACGCGGTCATACGATAAGCGCGTCTAGATAGTGACGTTGAAGAGTGTTAGGAGCAGACCATGAATCAGGAGACTAAATCTCTTACACCATACTAATTGAGGTACCTGGCTAGTACGACAACATCACAGGGCGTGATGATCAGCGAAATGCAGTGTCGGAAGCCGGCGACATTCAGAGTCCAGTCCGCGGTCGATAGGATGAAGTGCATGGTCCGGATCATAGAGATCAGGTACAAACATAGAACAGGGATGGTTGAGGAGCAAACAATAATATCGACTCGATCAACCTTCCAAATGCTGAGGGTGATTCTCCCGCGAATGAATATATACACTAGCACTGTGTGTGCACGGAAGAATAATGAAGCCGGGGCGTAGCAGAAACCCAAACACCGATGAGAGTTGATAGGCTGGCCGAGAATATGGGCGAGACCAGTAGTAAGCTACCTGAGGCGCGAGTGTCGAGGAAATGAAAGGAACGCTGGATGCGTGCGATGCCTACAAGTGTCGCGGGTTCCTGGGATTTGTGATGAGTTGACCTTGGAGAAGGTACATTGTCAAGGGTTGATATCCTTTTCGCCAACGATACTCCATCCTCCATCCAAGCCTGAGTGTGTCCTGTGTCGATGGAATATTCTTGCAGCGATTCGGAACGCCATAAGAAAACTAACCATCCTGATACACACCCAGGATGTGGAGTCCCGATAGCATTGGGGCAAAGCTATGAATATAAGAGACACGAGGCGGCGCTATCAATTAGACTGCGAGTAACTCGGAGCATTCATGGATGACCGACGGGGTATGATTCATAAAAGTCTAGACTCACGGCCTTGTGTGGGGTAAAATTACTGAGGGCTGAATAATGAAAGGTCCTCGGAGGAGAGAGAAGAAGTAGCAGTCGCTGCAGTTCAGCTGGGATGTAGTCTTAGAAGCTTATGAAAGCACAGTGGAAGAACCGAACCAAACCCAAGTTGTCACAGCTCGAGCACACGAGGATGGATGGCGCTCTCGAGGCCCGGGCCATCTGGGAAATGTGAGTCAGCTGCTGGATGACCACGCATTGATGGAGTAATGATGCACTGATGACGGTTTTGGTCGCCACAGACCAGTGGTTTTTTCCAGTGATCGATTGTCTATTCGGCCTCTAGTGGGCGAGATCTTGATCAGAGTACTAACACCGAGAGGAACCTCACACACACCGAATTAGGAACAAGTTCAAGTAAGTGGGACTGTCGCTAGCTATAGTAGCCGTTAGCGTCCCCGCTAATCACACTTCTGACTACTGTTTACTGCCGCTAACTAATGAAGGAATACGATAAGCCAACAGGCGGACCCAAAATGCAAGCTGTAGTGCAGTTCAATTATCTTGGTGCACAGCAGCACTAGTGTCCGACACAAATTGATCATACTTCGGGCGAGTAATTACTCACATTTACACGCGGAACTTCCGTGCTGAACATGAGGCAGAGTTGTTTTCAGTATGTGACCTGCAGGCAATCTGCAATTCATGATCGCTTCAGAAGCTATCTATTGGAAAGTACGTTTGATCGGTTTTTGACGAGCCTTCTCTCTCACATATAAACGCTACGCGTGTTGTTAAAGAAATGACAATCCTTCCCCCACTCCTAGAGCCCCTCCTGCTTCCTACTTTCTTGCGAGCCTTGTGAACCCACTCTCATTACTCTCCGACTATGCCCGTAGCCTCTCGCCGTCCAGAATACTATAATGCGCTTGGTCTCGTCGTTGACGCTACAGACGAAGATATCAGAGCTGCATACAAGAAACTGGTATGATTTCAATTTCCATCGTGCATAAACGGTGCTCACCCTCTTAATAGGCTCTTCAGTGGCACCCCGACCGTCATCAGATCGGGAAAGAACGCGCGGCGCAGATGTTTGTTGAAGTAAGCGGTGTGGTCACCGTGTTTTCCAGTCTAGTATTCAACGTCATCATTGCCAGGTCAACACTGCGTACCATGCCTTGATGGATGGCACAGAAAGCATGGATCCTTCCTGTGGAGACAGCGTCTCACCGTTATCTACGCCCACTGAGAGCGGCACAGCCCAAAACTCATACGCGGAGCCACGACCACCAGCCAATGCACAACCATCGTCCCGTCATACGAAGTCATCAGGCTCACAGAAGAGTGAGCAGACACCCAATCCGTTCTCCTCCACTTCCGTTCCTGGCTCTGACGCCGAAAAACTTTCCCAGCCTTGTTCGTCAGACGATAAAACCACTCACTATGCCTCACACGATCATCACTCTAATCTCAAGTCTCACTCTCGAAAGCCATGTAGCACAGGCAGCAATGGTTCTCGCCGTTCTCGCTCCCGAACAACCTCATATGATAACTTACGTGATTTACCACGACCATCTGATCGAGCGCCGTCTTCTACCACGAGCGCTAGCCGCTCTCACAGTAGTCGCACGAGCATTCCCCGCGCAAAGTCACATGACAATTTGCGGGATCCTTCATTCAATTCGCGCGAGCCGCAATCAGGACAAGCGCCTGCTCCAGTCTCACACGACCTGAAGTCGGAGATTTCTAACCGGTCTAAAAACAACCAAGGGGCTGGATGTACCTCTATATATTCCAAAGGTCGCACACGCGGTTCGAACTACGCGAAGCCATTACGAAGTCAGACGGGTAATTTCTCGCAGCCCGTGATTCCACCGACATCATCTAAGCTACATAAACTGCCTCGGCGCGGACTGGGGGAGTAAGTGATGTGTTTTCAACACTATCACAATTAATTGACTGCCTGTAGGGAGCTCCTCCAAAAGCTTTCCAGGGGTTCATCGAGGTGCAAAAAAGAAGATGGTTCAACTTACTCAGATAACGCTCCCACGTATGGCTCCCCGTTACGAGCCCTTGGCACACCTCGAGGCACATCGAAGGAGTGGCTGTTTCCTCTTCCGCTGACACTTAACGAGATGTATTATGGGACGGCTTTCCAATTTCTCATCACACGGGAGCTATTATCACGCAAGACGGAGCAAGTCGAGATCTATGTCGATATACCTCCGGGTATCCGAAGCGGGACCAGGATTATCTGTCCCCGCACAGGTCACCAGCGCAAGGACGGGACTCTTCAGGACGTAGTCTTCTTGGTTGAAGAAGTGCCTCATGGTATTTTCACCAGGGTGAAAGACGACCTGTTTGTGGACATTTGCGTGCCATGGATGGAGACTCTCGCCGAGCAAGGGGCCGATATTTGCATAGACAGCATGGATGGGGAAGAGATTATCTTCACACTGCCTTATCCAATCTACGACAAATCTACGGAAGGACAATTACTGGTTAAAGGAGCGGGCATGCCGATTCGGGAAGGTCGAAAGACAGTGGGACGCGGTGACTTGATTGTCAGGTAATATCACAGCTGCGGATATCGTGACGTCGTCGCTGATAGTTCTTAGATGGCAGGTGGTGTTCTCGCACCCTAGCAAATGGGACAACCTCAAGAAAGCTCTGCGTATCAAGGCATAGGACATTATGGTTACGATGGACATCTTATGGGAATATGTATACTTATGTGATGGCATTAAACGCATGGCGGCGTTATATGTTGAGAGGCGAGGCATCGGAACACGCAATTAACAATGTACAGTATTCATCAAGTATGCCATGGACATTGCCATTACGGAATAAAACACTCATTGTACATGTAATAGTATCATTTCAACTCGTGCACAGGAAGTGCAGGACTACCAGCCACTGGCCACATGCCATGATGATGGCCATGGATCCGAGCTGCAGCGCTGAAAGGTCAGCCTATACTTAGACTTAAACGCTTTTGCGAAGGGCTCATGCGGTTCCGCCGTGGACCGCCACCACTGTTTGCCATGATGCAACATCGTCAAGATCCAACTTCGATCCTACTAACAGGGCTGAAAGATGGGACTTGCTCGAGGGCAGAACGCAAAAATGGAAAAGCCACAGTTAGATCAGCAAAGAAACCTTCAGAGTGAGACGCAGCGCTTAAAATCACGTCATTCACTCATTGTCAGGTTTTTCACATTTATGACGTATATGCTAAGCGCCACATAGGCTAGAAGATCAATCATATCTTCAAATCTCTTCAAACACCACCGTATGGAACTCTGTCGGAGGTGACAAAGAACACTAAGCTGTTCTGACAAAGGTAACTGGACGAAACAGTGGGATTCTTGAACACTATACGAATGAGTATGTGGTGGTTCGTAGGAGACTCGAGTCTACTCTAACATAGAGATAAACAGACGTTTATATATGGGGAAATGTCCACGTGACGATATGCGTAAGCGTTCAGCTTACACCGTAGTACCAAAAGTCGCGATCGATCGACGAGCTGTGTTGGACGAATATCCACAAGGATCATGATAAGTACCCTTCGCAGGAAGCGCAAAGGCAGTTCCACTGCTTCAGAGCCCCGGTCGGCGTGTCAAACGTTCCACAAAGTGGGAAATGCCATCACCGGTGCAATGCATTGCAAGGCAGGGCTTTCAGAAGGAGGAGCCAGCCTGAGGTGAGTCGACTAATACTGACTAGTGGTGCTTCCATTCATCAACGGCGAGACAAGATCTTGCCACGCGACAAACCACGCCCATCCAGCGCGTTTCTGACGCGTGTTTACCCAGCTTATTGCTGAACCTACATAAAGTCAGCAGATCTGACGCCTCGTTGTAAGCCCTTTCTTCCAGTTCTTCTCCCTAACACCAGAAATTCAATAATGGCATCATTCTTCCGTCGTCCTCCTAATAATTCGTGGTCTGACCACCTACCTCTGAAAGTAAAGCAAATATATTGATAAAATATAATCGGTTGACTAAGTTATGATATGCCCACTTTCTAGCTGGCCAATATTGTTGGAGCGCTCTTTGTTATGGGAGCAAATGGCTACACAGTCATTTCTCCTCTAGATGTCTACTACACAGGGAAAGAGACATATTTTACCCCCGCTCCCTGGGCATACTTCCTTTGGTGAGAAATTCATGTGCGTTATACGTCAGGCGCTTACCACCAACAGGCCTGTCATTCACTTGCTAGTTCTCGGAACTTGCACCTACCAGTTCTCCGGACGGGGCAAGGAGCTCATTGTCGACATTATCGGCTGGAATCTCCCACTCCTCGACTTCCTTAATGCTATGTACATTTATTCCTGGTCCAACCAGGAGTACAAATATTGTTGGCCATCTTGATTTTTCAGTCGCGCAGTTTGCTGATGCGCGTCATAGCTCTGGTTTTCATGGTCTTTACTTGTTCAGTCGCATCGGTAGGTCGTGATTTACTACTTCCTAGTCAAACGTCGCAACTTGATTGTCTTTCAGAAAATTTACCGCCTTGTGAAAGCGAGCTCTGTACGCAATATCTGCGACGAACTCTTCCTTCATCTTCCATTCTCCCTCTATCACGGCTGGACGACATGCTTGATCTTCAGTACCGCCTTTGCGGCTTTTGGTGTGAATGCTGAAATTGAGCCAGTGAGGACCTGGACCAAAGTTTTCGTATTCCTCAGCCTGCAAGTCACACCTCACTTGATCTAAATGACATCTGATCTCGTATTTCCAGGTTCACTCTCCAGACCATTGCATCCGCCTATGCGTACTCGTCCGCAGAGGGCGACCTTCCTGCTTGTCTTGCAGTCTCCTGGTTCATATGGGCTGTCTTTGTGCAACAAACGGAGGCAAAGTCGCCATTTGTACATTGGTGTGCGCTTGGAGCTGCTATCCTGTCGTTGTGCTGGCTCATGCGGAGTGCAATCGGTTTGGAGCTCAAGATCAGGAACAGAAGCGCTAACAATGTTAGGTTTGGGTTCGGCCCCAATGACCATGAGGGCTCTCGACTTTTGGGGGCCCATTAGGTGGAGGCAATAACATTGCACGTGGCGTTGCGCGAGTTGGTGCCCTGTAGTGAGGATCACGTATAGTTTTTTCTCTTTCAACCCTATCTTTGTATACCATATGGACTCAAATATATGTTCGTGTTTGTAATAACAGATAGTTCTTGTCAACAATTCATTGGTGTTAATTTATTATGTTGCGTGCACTTATTGCGAGATAAGCAAAAAAAGCATGGCTAAAAGTACAAGAGACAAATGAAAGCCTTGGGATAAATATCGAAATCTGGCGCTGCCACGATGCCAACTTCCCCGTTCATTCAAATTTAATAGGTTCGACCTTCTTAGGAGACGGCAGCCCAACAAAACCCGGAGGGACCCTCCTGACCGGTGTAGTCTGTGAGGTTTGAGCTGGTCGTGCTGGTCTCTGTTGACTGGTGGGCTTGGCTAATGCCAATGGGGGAGCACCAATCAATCGTGATACAGTCCATGGTAGCTCGAATTTTGCAGCTCCTGCCCAGGCAATATACCGGGAAAGTTCGAGATGTAATGTCGGATAGTACGTCACAGACGTCTTGCGCGATATCTATAGAACCAAACATAATGAATATTCATTCCACTATCAGGCCAGGTTAACCTCACCAAAATGATACGCTCAAATCCAGAAGCAAATAGGTCAGAGTGGAAGCGGTGCGCAGACATGTCATGTTCCTTGGACAGATTCAGCTCATGAGCGGATCTGGCAATTGCGTTGAGAAGTTTGAGGTGCATTGTCTGCTCGGATAGGAATTGTAAGTCAACTTCAGCCATCGCATACTTCATGCACTTACAAAGTACCCCATAGCTTCAAATTCGACACCTCCAGTCATGCCCCCAGGTGCTTTGGGTTTCTCTACCTTACCCTCATCTACCTCTTCCAAGTTCCAGACCGTGTTATTCGGGTGACAGAATACCCAGAAGTAATCTCTGCAAACGTCCGAAAGCTCCTGAAGATAAGTTTTGTAGATCCTTGGGCGATGTAGTGATTCAATAAATGCATGAGGTGATACAGGTGAAGCAGGTGATTCACTTGGAGGAGGCGCGGGCGTCAGAAGGAGAGCACGGATCAATGAGTAGAAATTCTTGTGTGGTGATGGGAGGGTGATGAGACTAGAGGATGAGCGGCCCTCAGGTTCCCAAGCTTCGCGACGTGGACGGCTACCAGTGGATGGGAGCGACGAGGAAGGGTACAACTCGAACAAGATGAGCAACAACTCGACGATGAGCTGTCTCGTTGCCACGTCTCCGGGCTTCTTGTCAGAGTAAAGCAAGGAGACCAGTTGCACGAATGGGGTCGGGCACGAGCTACGCAAGGCAAAACAACCAATTGCAGAGGTCGAGAGGGCCTTAAAGCATCGAAGTAATTCATATAATATCTGGTCGTCATGCTGTTCTTCTCTGAATGAAAAGATGAGAACATGATTTGAAGTTTGGAGGAATCGACTCACCGCCACTCAATTTCGAGTATTTCGTTCAATCGCGTAAGCAGGGCGTTGTAGCCACCCAATTTCAGAAAGTCTTCCGACCAACTAGTCAAAGTTCAATCAGCAAACATGGCACAAGAGCTTCAGATCGCCTAGCACTCACGTTGCCGACTCATTTCGTAGGAGTAGTCGGAGCTTCTTGACGATTTCTACTTCTAGCTGAGTGCTAGAGGTTGATGCCAAGATACTACAGAGTTTGACGGGAGTTATGTTCTTCACAAAGCCCTTCTCTTTGGATTTGCTCGTAATGAGGTCGCCTGGAATAACCGGAGAGTTCTGACCACGAGATAGTGTCTGTGTAGCATCAAATGATAATCCGCGGTCATGTCCCTGCTTGACATCGAGTGCGTGCAGATCCGTTGTGCTCTTTCCAGAAAGACCAGATATCCAACTGCCTTTTGTAGGCATCTGGTCATAGCTCATAGAAGGCGGAAGAGGCGAGCCCATAGATTCGCTACTGCGGGCTTTTCTTAACGTCAGTGGGGTGCTCGGTGACCCAGACGTCGGATTTGATGTTATAACATGTGATGATTTGAGCATGGCCGCTTTAACGGTCGAGTCCATGCCAGCTAGTTTTACACGAACAGTGGAAGGAATTTGTAGCTCGTCCTGTGCGCGCGTGCGGTTAAATACCGTCGATTGATGTCATCACTGTATAGTCATACCAGTAATTTGTCAAAGGCTTTGTTCATTACCACTGGCTCGACCACAACGTCCTGCGGGATCTTGACGGTCTTCAACTTTTCTTGTTTCGAGTTACCCTTGTTAGTTCCTTTGCCTGATTTTGTCAGTGCAGGAGTCACGACGTTATCAGGTAGATTCTCCTTCCCACTAAGTGGATCTCCAGGGTTCGTGACCATGGTAAAGTCAGAGCAAGATATTCTTTTTGATGAAGGTAAAATTGCCTTGAACATGATTGCAGATAGCTTATGTGTGTGTCGTAATAGTGGTGAGTCGTCAATGTAGGAAAACCAAAGCAGAAGAGGTCGTGGCTGTGACGCAGAGTGACAGCACGCGGTTCGTCTTTTTCGACGCGACTGTCACGTGCATTTATTTTCTGCTATTTGGGTTGTGGCCACCGTGTCAAAACCAGGGTTAACGTTGCTTCCTCGAGCTAAGCTCAAAGCGCCGACGCCCATATAGGTGCATCATTGTTGGAACAGCTAAAGTTTTCTGAGAACTTGGAAACATCTGATCCATCAGGCTTTCAGGAGCGCTCTTCATCTCCGCCGGCGCTCGAGCCTCTTTCACGTTGCTCTCACAAGTGTCACACCATCAATTTCACTGCATACATTCCCCTTATCGTTCTTTACGCAGGAGATTTTTATTATATTATTGGTCCATGTGGGAGCGCCCATGCCTCACATAGGAAAAGCTAATTTCCGGTCGCTCGGTATATAGCTTTCGCTCTTTGCCCTTGACGAGAACTTACTTTCCCTCTCTATACAGATGCATTTCCCTGCTTGCGCGCACATATTTAATCATAGCGGCCTCGCACTTTCCACTCGTCTTTCTCAGCCATCATGTTGGTCCACAGCAAGTCGTTCTCCCTGCAGGCGGGCGTTGAAATGTGAGTCACATTAATATTTATCGGATTCAAAGCTCTACATTTTGTTAATCAGAATACTGTAGGATGGTATTGTAGGACCGATGCGATGGCGTTAAATAACTAGGTGTGTATGGTATCAAAGGTTGCTCATCGTACAGTGGCATAATGAAAACCGTCAGAACTCAAACTAGCAGGAGCAAATAACGCCCTTGGATGTGTAGCAGGTCTTGCCATTCGACTGTTCCTCCTTGACTATCCCGTTTTTGCCATGCTGTTTGCATGACTCGCAGAGTCTGATTGATGCTGCCAAAGCCATCGTGTTGACTTTGTAACCGTGTTTTCAGAAACTCGCGCTTCATGGGATCGTCCACGAGACATCCAGCCAGACAAATGGGGAACACTAGGCAGCGGTCGATATTCGACACGGGCAGCCGGTTCAACAGTTGTATAATGACATCTATCGAATTCACGATTTCGGACACTCCTGTGACAAAGTCATGAGCATTGCACAATCATGTATCAATTTCGACGCACCTGGGTTAGGGTCGCTGAGCACTGTATGAAGGTAGAGGATGGTTGCTTCTCGGAAGATATCGGCCACTATCCTCCGAGTATCATCCGCAGGAAGGGATGCACCCGCATGTCCTGTAGGTGAATTTTGTATATTGCCATGCTCAGCAGCCATTGATGGTAATTCAGGATGTAACGGTGTCTGGTCCGCCTCTGCCGATAGCACTGTCTCTGTTTGGGTACGAAGGTGTCGCTCAATAACATCTCCTCGCCGGATGAGCTCTCTCATGCTCAAAGAACCTTTACGGAGTTCTTGCATCTTCCAGCATGATAGCGTTGCTATCTCTGCGATACCGAGAAGTACTTCGTCTGGACAACCAGTTAAGCTATCCATACGAAGGGTTGATTCGTCACTGATGCCCTGCTGCGTTAAACCCCAGTATCCCGATCCTCCGCGGAACAGTCGCCGGTAGAAAGATAGATGTTTTGGAGTCGTTTTCAGGGTTAGGGTTGACATGATATCACACCACTGCGTGCATCAGGTAAGCTTAGTCTGCCTATAAGCCCTATGAAACTCACCATTGTGGCTTTCAGTGCCAACCGCGATGCCTCGTTCATGTTTATCATCAACAACTTGGGGTTGTCGCTCGTCGTTATCCCCGTCCTCACAAGCCATTCGCTCGCGATATCCAACATCGGGCGCCAATCTGTTATTCCACCTGACATGAGCGAGAAGCTCAACATGTGGATGGCTGCATTTGCATCAGATTCGCTAAGCGTTGTCCGCTTGTTTCTATAGATTTGTTGGTGGGCATTATCATAGAATCGGATTGCCGGTGACTGCTCCAAGGTGGGGTTTGGCGCCTCGAAACCGTGGGCGATGCGAATCAAACTGAAGTGTAATGATGCTAATGCGGATATAGCATTTGCCACAGGGCCTTGTGGGTGCTGCAGTATAAGCTGAATAACGGTTAGTAACGAAGTATCAAGTTTTTTTAGAGAAAACTTTACTGAATATGTTATGTTTGCTACAGAATTTCCAGCAAATGCATACTGCAACTGTCGAACATGTTCGAAGTAATAAAAGATGTGTTCCATTTGCAAGCTATCGTCTGGCATCGAGGGCATTGGAGGGTCATACAAGTTTTGGGTGGCGGTATCGAAGTCAGCATTAAAGTGCATATCCGCCACAGGCGATGGGTGGGAGGGAAGAGAGCCAGAAGGGCTGAAGGGAGAATTGTGGTTTGAGCGCTGAAAGGTTCCATCCCTCGAATACAGAGGGACAGGAACAATATGAGGTGAGTTTAGTGTTGAACCTGAGGGTGCGGTGTCAGTTGCCGTAAGCTTATCCCTCCGATCATAACAGACCCACCAAACACAGACATGCCGGTTGGGTCGGCTAATGGATCGACATAGGTTGGCATTCCCAAATCATTGACTCGAGAAGAGCCCGAGGAACTTGCAGAACTATGGAACTGTCGAGAAGGAAAAACAGATGACGACGATGGACCCGCCGAACTGGCTTGGAGTATCGAGGATTTGGGTTGACCACGGATGAGGCCAGCTCGTGTTAGCTGAGCTTTGATGCCAGCCTTGTAATCTTCGACGGCCTTCTTGTCCTTTAGGAGGATGAGGAAAGGTGGTAAGAAAAACGGTAAATGTACTCACGCGCATCCATTCTGGGCGTCTTGTTCCCCAGCCCAAACAATCTATTCTTAACCGCTTGCAGGTATGACAGGAGTTGCCCTCTCGTTGTTCGTCACATTTCTATTAAAACATCCACGGTCAAGACGGAAGAAGTGGATTGTTTCAGTAACACGAACCTTTCTTCGTAGGCGACATGTCCTATGATCGGAATGGACGTGTCAGCAAAATGGAATGGTCTGGGAAGAAGTGAAGCGCACCAGCATCCCCCCCTGCCTGTCAAGGCTCCGCGAGGCAATTCTACTGGCATTCCGTTTGGTATTTCTCGTGAGTGTGTGCTTTGCGAATCTGTTTCATCCGACGCTTTGGATGGCCAAAGGGGTGTGTTGATGTTGGCAGGGGAAGTGTTGTTTGAAGGTGTTTCAGACGAGGGCGATGGACTGCCGCTAGCTGAGGAATTAGAGTATGGGTATGACATTCACGCCACAATTTGGGGGGTTGTGATGAGGGAATATAATTTCCTCTGAAGAAGAAGTCTTAAGAGGAGATGATAGCGAGATGGGAAGTCGGGTCAAGGTAGAGAAATTACCGACGGGATGACAAGTCGGAGGATCAGATTGGGCATTATGTCGCAAAAGAAAATGCGGCGTGATGGCCTAAAGAAGCCATGCATAAGAATTGCATCCCCAAACGAATTTGGATTCATTCATGGATTGGTCTCCAAGGACAACTTCTCGAATAATAACTCCGCAAGGGCTATGGCATCCGGTGTCGGTTGGACATCGGTGCACAATATCAAGCGATGTGAGGGGGTCAGCTAACACGCATTCTTCCGTCTCACGTTTGTAGGTAAGAAATAAGAAGAAATTTTCACAAGTTCTTCTATCAAGCGTGCAGGGTAGAGACATATTGCAGTATAAGCTGCTTATATAATCTCCGAGCTCGATGGACGGTCGAACTCAAAAGTGTACATGTGTTTCGCCAAACCGCAGCCAACCCATTCTATCTTTACCGAGCCCCGAAGTACCTGAGAACAAGTTGGTATCAATGTGCCTTGTCCAGAGAGAACTCGGTGAATGCAACTGACACAGGATGATAGGACACAGCTTATAAAGAGGTTGGGATAGTGCAATGCGTTGACCCTGCAACATACAGCATGAACAGAAAGGGGACATGAAGTTGCGGTCAGATAGGCTTGCACTCGATATTTATTTAAATGGCGTGGTCCTTTGTGATCCGATCATATCGCTGGAACGTTCGGATTCTGGGGTACATGACGAGCAGCAGCTTGCATAGTAGTCGATTAATTATTAAACACCGTCTAGCAGCTCCTTGGCCTTTGCGAAGCCAAGAAGTCTTCAAAATTTCCGCGATTACTAGAACCCAGGCCTCTCAGGCACCGTGCAAGGCAAGTTGCGTTGAATCTCCGATATCGACTATTGCGTGTCGGTAGCAGTGAGTCACCGGAGGGTCGATTGGAGGGGTCATTACTACCATCACGGAAAGTCGCAGTGCCCGTCTCTGCGACCACTAGTAGTCAGGTCTAAGGTTTGTAAAGTCATTGTAAGTACCACGAGAACATTTGACTTGGTGGGACATCATTCATCAACTGATAATTAGCTTCAATCAGATTGGTGGTGACCCCTACAGGAAATTGAAAGATATACATGTTCATCGAAGATAGTCCATCTTTACGAGACGACCTGGTCCCGAGCCTAGTTCTTGACCGAATCAAAAGGGAATCAATTTCAAACTGCATGACCATGTGCATGCCGTAACGATTATCAAGCTTGTTCGGCTCCCAAGGCCAGCGGCAGTGCTGAGACGGACTATCAGAAGCATACCGGTGTATCCAGCAGACAGCTCGAGGCCGTGAAAGGAATTGTCTAGAAAATAACGCATAGCATTCGGAGGTCAGATACGTTTTGTTCACGAAATAAATCACAGCGTCTAGGGGAAGCGCATCGGGACAAACTAGTCGCGCTCCACATCAGGTATACTTTTAGCAAATGATGAAGCGAGGCAGGAAACATGAGCCCACACGGGATAGCCTCTAGACAAGAAGCATCTGGGACTGTTGCATGACGACACGCCAATCAACAGGTTCCCCTCGCTCTCGCCTGCTCCACACTTCTCTCATAAGGTTAGCGACTCGAGCATAATTCCCCACGGTCTCTGTCTGCTGTTCTTGCAGGCGTCGCAGGAAGTAATTGCGATATGGAAGGACGTCCGTCAGGCAGCCACATATGCATATGCTGAACATGACGCTGCGCACAACATGGCATACTATGCTGAAGTCTTCAGCACGCCTGAGACACGCGACTGTTTCCGCAATATTGGTCAGGATCTCTAGACATTGTGGGTGATCTGAGATGACTGAATTGAGATAGACGAGGGAAGACGCGCGGAATACGTCAGAGGTGAGGCGCCGTCGCCGCGATTTTTCCATGTCAGCAGGCTGGGGGTGATCACTGCCATTGGCAGTCTTCAGGATAGTTTCGATGCGTTTCCCGCGTCTGACGAGTTCAGAAATGCTGAGTCTGTCAGCGCGCCTGCATTCATCCTTCCAGCATGCGAGATCAGCGATTTCAGCGAGAGCGAGGACGATGCGATTTTCGCATCCCATGACAACCATCATCGAAAGCTCCGGACTGCCATCATCTACAGTGGTGAGACCATAGAGCGAACGGAGCAATTCAAGAAACTTGGGACGACGAATGAGTGTCGCAGAGGCCAGGACATCGAACCACATAGATGTCTTGATGATGAATCGCATGCTTTCACTGCAGCATCTCAGTGCCCAGTCTGGTGCAACATAACTTCTCTGCAGAACTTTGATTGAAAATTCGCAGGCGCCGTCGAGGAATGCCTGCCACTGCCCCTGTCCCCCAGAAAAGAGGAAATAGGAAACCATGCAAAGGCTTGCAAAAGCGTCTCCTTCCGTCACTGGTATCACTGGTAAACTTTGGATGCATGTATCTGCTGGTGCAGTGGAACCAATTGCACCTTGGGTGGTCTTACGATGCAAATCCGCAAGTAAACACGCAGCCTCTCGGGCTGAATCACTGGAATGTATGAGTTTCCAGATGAGATTATCAATGGACCCATCGGCATGCAAGTACTGAATATGCAGGACATGCTCCATATAGTATTGCAATGATGCATTTTGAACATTCGGGTTAACCCAGTTGTGATGGATGGCGTTGTAGTTAACAGGTTGGGGCAAGAGATATCCAGGGGGTATGACGCTGTTATTATCGTCTTCGTCCGGCAAGTATGCATGGTACGCTGCAGAGAAGTCGCTGGTGTGAGGTCGAGGCAGGTTTGACTGCGTCCCTGCCAAAAGGAGGGCTTGAGTACTATGATACATACATATACTTAGTAGCGATACAGGGTCTTACATGATGGTTCCAAGCTAGTCGTAGAAGTAGTGGAAGGATACGCAGGCAGCATAACCCCAGGATAATTTTCCTGAGCGTCCAATGGTGAATCAATATCCTGCATTACGGGAAGTCCTACAAGAAGATGAGAAAGAGGGCAGGGAAATTTACGATAGTAGTCTTACGAGCATCAGCATTACCTTGAGGGTAGTCATTACGGGCTATACCCGGGTGCCGCTCATCGGTGGAGATCGACAAGGTTGGGATTTGCGGACTCGTGCTTGGGGAAGCATAGTCCGCCGAAAGTGATAGAATGAAAGGTTCCTGGGTAAGAAAGTTTTTAATTTTTTTGTGTATGACCTCTTCGCTTGCCTTGAGGAATAGAATAAGACAAATGATAAAGGAATGGTCTAAATAAGTAACATACACGCAACCTTTCTGGAGGCTCTACGCCAATAACAAGACATTGTAGACGGAGACGAACACATGTTCGGCAGCTGCCGTCTTTGTTGGGCTGCTTGTCGCATTTCTGAGAAGGGGTGAGCGTCTGACGACAAAGAAGCGGCGATCGAGGATCGTTACCATCCGGCGGATCCTGCACGCGAAACAACCCGACTCGGTGCGCACAGCGTCTGAATCATGAGTTATACCCGAGTGTCGCTCGTCGCCAGAGATCGACAACGTCGGACTCTGGAGGCTCGTGCTCGAGTGTAAAGAGCTACCGACAAATTGACCCGCTTCTTTGGCAGAAGGCCGATCAGTATATGTCATAGACCAGCAACGGGTCATAAAATTCCAGTGCTGGTCACTGACATAATCATCATTTGGACGGGGATGTGTTTTCCCCTCAATAACCTGGAGCATGATCTGTAAGTCACGGGTCAAGTGACACCAGGGCACGTTTCCCGTCAAAACCTGCAACACATTATAATGAGCTGCATTAGTAAGAGGGAACGACTCACTTGAAGCATGATGCTACCAAAGGAGTACATGTCGCTTTGAGTGGTGGCTGCAGGATCTGGTCCTTCGCCTGAAAGAAGTTCAGGAGCTGCCCATCTCACTGCTCCCGGATGACAAGTCAACTTCGCGAGGTACGTCATGCCGGTCAGCTTTTTAAAAGTTCCGGAAAGGCCAAAATCTGCGAGATATGCCTTTTTATCACCATCGATGAGGACGTTGGTCTTGTAACTGGATATCAGTACGTGAGGGATAGAATTAATAATGGACCTACACCAGTGAGGTCTCCATGTACGACGGGGTTCAAGTCCGCATGTCCGTCTTGTGTCAAGTTAAACGTGTGAACTGGCATAAAAATTATTCAATTTCCTTTGGACATGCGCGTTTTCACCCACGATAGTTGAGGCCAGCAGCAATGTCACGAAGCTTGTGCAAGAAACGAAGAATTCGAGTGTGCAAAGTGGGAACATATTTCCAGTGCTCACCAAAAGCAGACGATCATGCAACATGAGAGTCTCGTTGTTCTCGTCAAGAAACGACGTCAAAGTGCCGTTGGTCATCCACGGAGCAACCAAAGCTACTGAGGGACCGAAGTCCGAAGTTGTACCCATGAATTTCAGAATATTAGAATGCCTCAACCTCTTCCAAATTCCAAGCTCTCTCCGAAACGACTACATAAGAAAGTTTGATGAGAATCTGACGGTTCCCTCAGATAGAACATTACCTCAGCACTAAAGAATTGTGGGCGAATCGCTTTGACGGCGACCTGCGGGCGAGTATTGAGTTAGTGAGCGTGGAAGAACTCTGACATCCGCACGAACCTCTACGTCGCCGCCCTCTGGTCCGCGGTATATACACTTGTAGATATTTCCATATGTGCCACCGGAAATCGGGTCTGGGCTACATCGGGTGATAAGCTTGGTTAAGTCTGGGATGAGGATTGTCGTGATCGGCTGAGTGGAGGGAGTGACATTGGGAGTAGTAAGTAGGGATGGTTCAATAATGCCAGTAGATCTTCGCTGATCTGCTGCCAAAGGACCAGCTCCAGTATCCATTCCAAAACTTGAATTTTCATGGACTCTGCGAAGTTTTTGGGTTGATGTTGACGATGTTGCGCCGTCGAACGGGGAGGACGGGGACGATGCTGTGCACCCACGTTGGTCGTACTGGAAGAAGAAGAAACCGTGTCCGGAGGGTAAGCACGGTCAGAGTCAGGTTGCGTGTCCATCTCCTGGTGCATAGCTAAGATGGCGGTTGTCGTCTGCGAATGGAGTTTGTGTTATCAATCGGAAGGATGGTGCACGAAGTCTGAGGCCTTAGGTGTGCGGCCTCGAGGTTAACGATTGATACAGGATTACAAATGAGAAATCAGACCTTTCGGCGTACGTCTTATAGTACGTGATGGCTCGCATTAAACGTTTGAATTACAGTGTCCGATCAAATACCAAGCATATTTTTCTCTGGTGGGACCGCGGATTGATGATTATCGGAAATTGACAGTTCGTGGTTTTCCAACTAGTACCGTTGTCTTTCTTGGAACTAGCCAAGCGTTCTGCAAACAACTTTGAAAGAGCGTTGGAGCGGAAGTTGAAGTTTTCACCTGTCGCTAGCTATACACGCATAGATATAAAATTAAAAATAGATCAGTGGATTGATTATGATCATGATGCATTGGATATGAGAATAAAGAAGGGAAAAAAATGTCGCGCTGCTTCACGCTACTAGGGGCGTGCCGCATGCATTTTAGACAAGCACGTCTCGCAAGACTCCGTGCCAGTCAACAAGCGTCCCTCCTTCTCGGCTCGTCCAAACTCGTCTCATGAGATCACAGACCTGCAAAGCACGGTTCCCCGCTCTCCATCTGCTGCTCCTGCAGGAGCCGCAGGAAATAATAAATTGAGAGCTGGTCCCGAGCGTAGTGACCGGATCAAGAGGAAACGTTTTGAAACTGCACATGAGAGTGCTGTAATGTAAAATGATTATCAAGCCTATTTGGCTCCCAATACCAGCGGCGGTGTTGAATTGGAGCATCAAATTAGAAACATACCAATGCATTCATTCAACAGACAGCTTGGGACCGTGGAACTGGGTGTCTGGAAAATAACGCATAGCATTTGGAGGTCGTCCAAGCACAGGTGCGATTTGTTCATGAAATAGATCACAGCATCTAGGGGAAGCGGGACAAACTAGTCGCGCTCCACATCAGGTATACTTTTAGCAAATAATGAAGCGAGGCAGGAAACACGAGCCCACGCAAGATAGCCTCTAGACAAGAAGCATCTGGGACTGTTGCATGACAACGCGCCAATCAACAGGCTCCCCTCGCTCTCGCCTGCTCCACACTTCTTTCATATGCTGAGCGACTCGAGCACAATTCCCCATTGTGTCTGTCTGCTGCTGTAAGCGTCGCAGGAAGTACTTGCGATATCGAGGGACGTCGGTTAGGCAGCCGCATATGCATATACTGAACACGACGCTGCGCACAACATGGCATGCTGGGCTGAGGACTTCAGCACGCCTGAGACACTCGAATGTTTCTGTGATGTTACTCATGATCTGAGGACATTTAAGGTCATCTCCGGAGATGACGGAATAGAGATAAACGAGGGCAGACGCGCGGAATACGTCAAAGGTGAGGCGCCGTGGGTGTGTCGTTTCTGTGTCAATGCTGGGGTCTTCGGGGTCATTGGTGGACCTCAGGATGGTTTCGATGCGTTGACCGCGTTTGACGAGCTCAGGAACGCTGAGTCTACCAGCGCGCCTGCAATCATCCTTCCAGCATGCGAGATCAGCAATTTCAGCGAGAGCGAGGACAATGCAGTTTTCGCATCCCATGACGCCCATCATCGAAAGCTCCAGTCTGCCATCTTGAACGGCAATGTCGGGATCATAGAGCGCCCGGATCAATTCAAGGAACTTGGGACGACGGATGAGCGTCGAAGAGGCGAGGACATCAAACCACATCGACGCCTTCACGATGAATCGGATGCTCTCACTGCAGGATATCAGGGCCGAGTCTGGCGCAAAATGATTCCGCTGTAGAACTTTGATCGAAAATTCGCAGGCGCTGTCGAGGAATGCTTGCCACTGTCCTTGTCCCCCAGAGAAGAGGACATAGGAGACCATGCAAAGGCTTGCATAAGCGTCTCCTCCTGTCACTGATGTTGCTAGGGAACGTTGGATGCGTGTGTATACATCATGATCCGATGGCGCAGAAAAAGCATTGCCCCGGGTACTCTTGCGGTGCAAATCAGCAAGTAAACATGCAGCCTCCCGGGCTGAATCACTGGAATGTACGAGTTTCCAGATGAGGTTATCAATGGACCTGTTGGCGTGCAAGTACTGAATACGGAGAACATGCTGCATATAGTAGTGCAATGATGCGTTTTGTTGCATGTTCGGGTTAACCCAGTTGTGATGGATGGCGTTGTTGTAGTTAACAGGTTGGGGCAAGGGATCTCCAGGGGGTATGACGCTGTTATTATCGTCTTCGTCCGGGAAGTATGCATGGTACGCTGCAGAATGTTGAGAAAACAGGCAAGGCGATTCCACGATAGGCGTCTTACGAGCATTAGTATCCCCCCGAAGATAATCATTACAGGCTATACCCGGGTGTCGCTCGCCGCTGGAGATGGATAAGGTCGGGGTCTGGGGACTTGTACTTGGGGCTCGCTCGTCACCAGAGATAGATAACGTCGGACTCTGGGGGCTCGTGCTCGGGTGAAAAGCGCTACCGATAAAATGAACCGCTTCTTTGGCAGAAGGTCGATCAGTATATGTCGTAGACCAGCAACGGGTCATAAAATCCCAGTACCAGTCAGTGACATAAGCATCGTTCGGACGGGGATGCATTTTCCCCTCAATAACCACTTGGTACGAGATCTGGAAGTCACGGGTCAAGTGACACCAGGGCACATTTCCCGTCAAAACCTGCATGACATCTTAGTGAGCTGCATTAGGAAGAGGGAACGACTTACTTGAAGCATGATGTTACCAAAGGAGTACATGTCGCTTTGAGTGGTGGCTACAGAAGTTGATTCTTCCCCGGAAAGAAGTTCAGGTGCTGCCCATCTCACCGCTCCTGGATGACAAGTCAACTTCGCGAGGTACGTCATGCCGGTCAGCTTTTTAAAAGTTCCGGAAAGGCCAAAATCTGCAAGATATGCTTTTCTATTACCGTCGATGAGGACGTTAGTCTTGTAACTGGACATCAGTATGCAAGTAATAGAGTAAATAATGGATCTTACACCAGTGAGGTCTCCATGAACGACGGGGTTCAAGTCCGTATGTCCGTCTTGTGTCAAGCTAAACGTGTGAACTGACATAGAAAATTATTCATTTTCCTTTGGACATGCACGTTTTCACCCACGATAACGGAGGCCAGCAGCAATATCACGAAGCTTGTGCACGACACAATGAGCTGGACTGTGCAAAGTGGGAACGTATTTCAAGTGCTCACCAAAAGCAGACGATCATGCAGCCTGAGAGTCTCGTTGTTCTGGTCGAGAAACGACGTCAGAGTGCCGTTGGTCATCCACGGAGCAACCAAAGCTACTGAGTCACCAAAGTCCGAGGTTGTACCCAAGAATTTCAGAATATTAGAGTGCCGCAACCGCTTCCAAATTCCAAGCTCTCTTCGAAACGGCTACATAAGAAAGTTTCATGAGAATCTGGCGGTTCCCTCAGATAGAATATTACCTCAGCACTCAAGATATTTGGGCGAATCGCTTTGACGGCGACCTGCGAGCAAGTATTGAGTTAGTGAGCGTGGAAGAACTCTGACATCCGCACGAACCTCTACGTCGC